>CM060280.1:6813995-7282334 GCA_030684275.1 Acipenser oxyrinchus oxyrinchus | reverse complement strand
AGATAGATAGATAGATAGATAGATAGATAGAAAGATAGATAGATAGATAGATAGATAGATAGATAGATAGATATCTTTATGTGTTTGTTTTTTTGTTTGCACCCCCTTGACACAAAGGTCTTCTTGGTATCAAAATGCAGATATTGCATTTCCAAGAGTTGCCCCCTTAGATGTTGCCCCATGGAGTGTTTTATGAATGCACGTACACAGTGAGGTAACACTTGACATTGTATCTCTGATTACTGTGAACTGTGTTACTTAGTAAATACATGTGTACTTATACATAGTTACAATGTACTTAATGTGTAAATCTTTTTGCATGATATGTAAGCACACAATTGTAGCAGAAAAGGGCTAGGTCTAGGGTTAAGGATAGGGTTATATTATTATAACAAAGATTAACACACTAAGTACATTGTAACTATGTATAATAACATTATAATTATGTGTAAGTACACATGTATTTACTAAGTAACTACTCTGTAAACACACAGTCATTAGATGTATGAAAATGTACAAGGTGAGTTTGATCATATTCTACTTATGCTTTAAGGATTATTTTGGAGTAGGAATATTTGTAATTTGTTTTCCCTGTGGGTTACAGTTAACTGTAAAAAAAAATGCTGCTCTTCAGAATTACCAAAAAGTTATTCCAGGGATCCAGGAAGGAAAACCACAGCAGATTCTAATCCCGGCGTGGTTTTAATTGATCTAGACGAGATTGAGGCTCATTAACCTGATTGGTTGTGTTATTAGGCTGCAGCGCTCTGCATCTAGCTGCTAAACATGGTCAACCCGAATGTGTGAAGACACTGCTGCAGGTAAGTGCCTGGATAGGATTCAATGATTGCAGAGGAATTGCATCAGTCTTACCTGGCCTGCATTTCCATTCGTTATACAGCTCTCAAACCAGTATTATATAGCTCTCAAATGTCCAGTATCATATAGCTCTCAAATGTCCAGTATTTTCATTATTTAAGACATGATACCTGGTGCTACACTTGGTTAAAGGTGTTGCACTTCCTTGCTCACCTGCAGGCTGAAATTGTCCCCACACCTTCAATGGCTTCTTTCTTATCAATAACCAGCTGTTTCCCCTCTTGACTGCCACAATTTCAGCCAGTAACATGACCCAGAACACACTGCTGATGTGATCTAGGAAGTGCAAGTGTAACATATTTCCTGTGAAAAAGAGAAAATTGAAACGTCCTTTAACCGAAAGCAGTAACAGATATCATGTTTTAAAATGGAAATATTGAAATTGCTATAACACACGTTTCATTCCAAACTGCACGTTTGAAACCGATGGAACTAATGGAAGTGCAAAACGGGTACGATTGGAATTATTTTGTCAGCTGCAGTTACTGCAAACACAGTTCAAATGATGGATTAACTGCAGATCTTTATTTGAAACCTGCCTTAATTAAAGAAAAAAAAGGTCTTTGCTATGGATTCCACAGGGAGCATTGGCTCTGGTGCTAGGTTCCGGAGGCAAAACCAGCAAGGGCTCTTTATTGCACTACAGCGGCCCCTACTGACCAGGCTAGCTCATAGCAGACACCTGCAGGGCTTGTCCTCCAGGGGGCGGTAGCACATATCCGCTGTGGAGCTTCTGGGTGTAAAGAGGCGATTGGCTTGGGGATCGGAGGACCCACACTAACCTTCAGTTCTCCTGGAGAGTTGCTGCAGTGAAGGAGAGTCATTGGACTAAATTGGGGAGAAAAACTGGAGGGGAAATAACTGGGCTCTTCAAATAAATAAATAAATAAATAAATAAACAGTTAAAATCTTAAATTTGATTTTGTGCAAGTTTAATTGATAAAAAAAGCTTAGAGCACCTTTCAAGGTAGATTGTGGCACACTGGAATAACAATGTAGGAGAATATGGACAAAGTATTATATTACCAATTAGAACCCCTTTAATTGCTCTGGAAACTAAATGAAAACAGAAGTCCCTTCATTGAACACAGCTCCCAGGGATTTCTTTAAACAAGCCTGCCTCCAGCCAGAGCTATACCCCTGTGGAAGCATGACAGGCAGGCTTAGTCACTCATTCCAGAACTGCACTGATTAGTTCTGGAATTAGAATCTCTTGAAATGTGGCGTGCCTGGAATTACTGCATCTGCACGTGGTTTATTATGTAGCACAGTAACAGCATTCTTCATCAGTACTTTAAAACATTAGCCTCTGGTTTTAACTTGCTTTTTAATTCAGGGTACCTCTCAGCTCTACAGCTCAACTGCATCCTGGTATCTGTGGTCACATGATCAGATTCCAGCGAGACCATTGGAGGGTTTGAATTACTCCTCTGGTACCAGGAAGCAGATGTTACTTTCTATAGTGTGCTCTTGGAAATATGTGCATATACCAAATTATAGAAGCATGAAAAAAAGCATTTCTTTTTGTTTTGTTTCTTTATAGCACAACATCCCAGCTGACTTAACTGACTGCCAGGGCTGGACTGCGCTGCACTATGCGGGTCAGTGCTCTGGTCTTATACTTTACTGTACATTATACCATTTATTTAATTTATTTATTTATTGCTGCTAATCCATTCAGGGCCTTGTAAGTTAACAGCAAAATCTTCAAATCAATTCTATACTGCACAGGGAGCCAGTGTAAAGAGGCCAGAACAGGGGTAATATGTTCTTTTCCTGTACTTTTCCTGGTTTTAGTCAGAATTCTAGAGGCGGTATTCTGAACAAGCTGCAAGCGGGAACCACACGTTTTGGGACATCAGAAAAAAGTGCATCACAATAATCAATTCTAGATGAAACAAAGGCATGCATTAGTCTCTCGGCATCAGATATGGAAATAATTGGTCTAAGTTTGGCTATATTTCTCAAATGGTAAAAAGATACTTTAGTAACTTCCCTAATATTAGTCTCTACACTATGCTATACTCTACATTACTATGTTAGGTGGTTATGTACTATACTCTATATTACAATGCAATGCTATACTATGACATACTATAGGCTATACATTACCATTCTATACTACTCTAAAACATAGTATACCCTACTGTATGCTGTGATATGCTATACTATGACACACACTAGGTAATGTTACACTATCATATACTATACTCTACATTGCTATGCTATGTAATGCTATACTAAGACTATATTATACTGTGATATGCATGCAATGACATACACTACTCCATACTGCTATGCTATACTATGCTATGCATTACATTGATATGCTTTACTCTTCTATATTCTAGACTACGATGCTATGCTATGCTATTCTAAACTCCACATTAGTTTGCTATACTACACTATACTACGACTGTGCTGTGCTCTTATGCTTGTCTGTCTATAGAAGTGATGTTCAGTTTGAATAGGTTCTAAGGCAGACCTGCCCTGCTGTTTAGCAGGCGATGTGGACAGCTCCTGTGCAGTGGTTCAGTCAGTGTGTTTTCATTGCAGCTCTGGCAGGGTGTGTAGCATCTGTGGCCCTGCTTTGTGGTCAGGGAGCCCCCATCGACTCCACCGATCGGGTGAGTTTTACCTGCTTCCACAAGAGGCAGGGTCAACTGTACATATGAGCTTATTATAAATCATGTTTTAATTAAACAAGAACACAAAACTGGTCCCTTCTAAAAGTATCCCAGAGCAAAAGCATAGCAACGTGTAATAAAACAGTGAAATCATAGGCAAGCATTGGAAAGCCCACAGAGGTATGGTAAAGCATGAGTAATCAAAAGCACAGAGAAGTATGGTAAAGATTGAACTGAATTGACAACAGAACTGGCAGAAGGCACAGGTGTCGCTGTCCATCCATCAACAGTCCAAAGCACCTTTGACCATTGTTCCATAGTCCAGTTTCTGTGCTCTTGTGCACATTTTAGTCTTGTTCCCCTTTCTTAACAGAGGTATTCTTACTGCAACACATCCTTTTAGTCCTGATTTCAAAAGTGATCTTCGTACTGTTGATTTGATGGACAGTGACACCTGTGCCTTCTGCCAGTTCTCTTGTCAATTCAACGCTTGTCTTCTTTCTATTCCTTAAGGATATTATCTTCAAGTATTGCTTATCCTTGTTAGACAGCTATTTGGGTCTTCCAGTCCTGGGTTTGTCAATTACAGATGATGTTTCTCTGTACTTGTTGATTATGCTTAAGATACCACACCTTGAAAATGGAGTGTTGCAATATATTTCACTCAATGTTTTTCCTTCTTTATGCAAGTCAAGGTTGTTATAATAGTAGAAAACACTAGTGGAGGCTTTGAGTAAATGGTTGATGCTCATAATGCATCAGAGTAGAAAAATGCAACATGTCTAAGACTTCTGCACAGCAGTGTGTGTAAATATATATATAAACTGAAATTGAGTATCCACACATCCATAAAAACCATAAAGCACTCAACAGTGAAATGACAAAGTTTTGACTAGAAGTCTTTTTTAGTGTAAAAATTGAAAAATAATTTGGATTTATTAAGTTTCTTTTAGTATTTCTCACAGAAACTCAAAGCAACTGAAAACCAGGTAAAGGTTCATTTAGAGAAAAATGAACCCTTGATATCAGAGGAACCCAGATCCACTTGCAAACACCAGAAAATAATGTCAAAATGTAAACGACGTGTGTGTTATTAATCAGTATAGGGGTAGAAGGCGTGTGTGACAGGGTGAGGAGTCCTGCACCTGAACCATAAATGTATTTTAGAACGGGCTACCCCTCCGCCCCTGTGCAATTTATTATTTTGTATTTGTTTTGTATTATTATTATTATTATTATTATTATTATTATTATTATTATTATTATTATTATTATTATTATTTGTATATATAACGGTGAGAAGCCGTATGTTTTGTTATTGTTTTTACAGAGTGGATGGGAAGCCCCATCCACATTAAAAAAAACCTTGTGCAGAAGGTGACCATCTCCCGAGTTAATTAATTGTTGCTAATCGGGAGATAGTCACCTGCATAAAAGCCCGCAGCTCTCTGCAATCGGGGTTGTTCAGAGGAGAGAGCGAGATTAAAAATAAAACTAAATATAAGACCAGTGAAGGCGATTGCCCAGCCTGACCTATATGTTTTTTTGTGTTCAAGATTTGTTTTATTTAAAACCTTAATTTTACTCTGTGAGCAAGTGTTTTTGTTTGAATATTTTATTTATTTTTCTTCTTTAAAAACGTCGCCGCAGCGCCTTTAAAACTGCAGTTCTTTGTTTGTGTGTCTCTCTGGCCTGACGTCGCCACTCAGCCATCCATGTCACAGCATGCTATTTCTAATTTCAATTGCAATGTTAAAATCTTTGATGATTTAATACAAACGTTTACATTTGAAAAAGATATGTGATTACCTAAAGCAAAGAGTGCAACAAGCTCATTTAGACAGCGGTCTTTAGTTCAATCAGAGAAAAGGCCATTGAGGAAATTCGCCTATGCCCTTAGGAAGACCGTCTGCCTAATTGCATTACAGGCTATGCAATGATTCTGCTATACCAGCGCTAAGAGACAGCGGAGAGCTCAGCATCGTTTATAACAGTCCAAGGGTTATTGCGTTTCATACATTACAGCACAGGACTTTATTGCCCCAAATGTCAACCCGCGAGACACATCTCCAGCTCTGCGGCTTAAAAACAAATTTAATAAAATAAAATGATTAAAAAAGCAAGAGCCGAAAGAATGCTACATCTCAGATGGAAATGAAATCAAGGAAATAAATGTTTCTTTCCAACTACTGCTGACAGAAATTCATGTTTCAGTTTCATAACCTTGCTGCAGTAGAAGCACAGCAAAGTGTAGAAAGCACAGTGAAAACAGGGGAAAGCATAGGCAAGCTTTGTAAAGCCCAGAGAGGTAAAGTAAAGCATATTAAACATGGCAACCCATGGTAAACACACAGCATAACCGTGGGGAAGTTAGAAAACGTCTGGGAGAATGTACTGTGGTAAACCTTTATAAGGGGTGCAGTTCACTCCTCACTGTGTTATTTAGCATTAGAGATATTAAAAGAGGATATTGTTTAAAGGGGATATTGCTTAAAGGGGATATTGTTTAAAGAGGATATTGTTCATTATTATTTATTTCTTAGCAGACGCCCTTATCTAGGGCGACTTACAATTGTTACAAGATATCACATTATTTTTACATACAATTGCCCATTTATACAGTTGGGTTTTTACTGGAGCAATCTAGGTAAACTACCTTGCTCAAGGGTACAGCAGCAGCGTCCCCCACCTGGGATTGAACCCACAACCCTCTGGTCAAGAGCCCTAACCACTACTCCACACTGCTGCCCACTGTTTAAAGGGGATATTGCTTAAAGGGGATATTGTTTAAAGAAGATATTGTTTGAAGATGCGCTCACATAAAAAATAATAGATGCAGGAAAAGTAAGATCTTAAAATAGGTAAAATTGCACAAGTGGATCTCTGTAGGATTGAATACACATGGCAAAATAAGAAAGTTCCAAGACAAGTTTCTGCAAATATACCTCGGTATGGTAGTTCCATTAAAGCTGAAACAACATCCATATGACATATTTCATGTTTGTCACGTATAGACAACATTTTCATGTAAGTGACAAAAGTCCAGCAATTTAAAAAGTCAGATGATTTAGAACGATAACATTACATTATGAATATGGATTTAGGCATTCTTTGGTTTAGAAGATTCTCAATTTTCTACATTAAGTTGCATAGACCTGATGACAGTAGCTGTTCTTCAGTTCCAGTTAGCTGACATACACATGTGTAATACAGGCTAGATTGGCCATTCTTGTGCATTGCTGGCAATACAGATCTGTATATCTGCCTGTCCTTCTGTCTGTCTTTGTGACAGCTCAATTCCAATGGCATGTGAGTTTACCAGCATCCTCTGTCTGTCTGTCTGTCTGTCTTTCTGTCTGTCTGCAGGCTGGACGGACTGCGCTGATGATAGCTGCTCAGGAGAGACAGGAGGTGGTCTGTGCAGAACTAGCCAGGAGGGGGGCTGACGTCAACACCACGGACCACCAGGGAAGGTAAGAGAGGGGATACAATGTGTGGGCGAGTTTGATCTGTTTTGCGCTTCCATTGGCTGCACAGGCCCCAAATGTGCAGTTTTGACAGAAACACATGTTACAGCAAACCTGTTTTCTGGGGTTGGAGTTGAGAATACACTTAACCACAAGAGGCAGGGTCAACTGTACATAATAACTTATTATAAATAATGTTGAAAAAAAACACAACATTGGTCCCTTCTAAAAGTATCCCATAGTAAAAGCATAGCAAAGTGTAATAAAACACAGTGAAGGCATGGTAAAGCATGGTAAAGCACAGGGAGGTATGGTAAAGCATATTTAAAAAATAAAAAGGCAAACCATGGTAAACTATGGACAATGCACAGTATAACCATGGGGAACATTTTATAAGGGGTGGTCTACCTAGAACATCACATAAAGTCAAAAAAAAGACGCAGTGAAATATTATGAAATCTGAAGCATGGCTGAGAGTGGCTTTATGATTTATAAAGTAGTTAATACATAACGTTTCTGGATTCAGAAGGCTGTTGTCTGTTCATTTTTAATGATGTGATTTTGTATGTACACTGGGACCGTCATTGACGTGCTTGTGTGAAGTGAGTTTCTCGTTCTGATGTCTGTGGTGGCGCCTCCTGCAGGTCGGCTTTGATGGTGGCGTCGCAGCGAGGCTGTGTGGAGGCCGTGCGCGCTTTGCTGGCGTACGGAGCCGACGTGAGGAGAGTGGACAGCCTGGGGGAGGATGCTGTCCACTACGCAACACAGTCAGGGAGTGAGGAGGTAGTGACCATGCTGATGAACGCACAGAAGAACACAGGTACTGACCAGCACAGGCTCAGGCTTTATTAACAGCACAGAAATTACAAGTTCAAAAAAAAAACGGCTCATTTTTTAAAGCTGTGAAAAATCTTTAGAGGTAAATTAAAATTGTACTTGGATTTCTATCTGAAACAGCAGAAATCTTTATTAGACAAGTTGCACCCTTTCTTTCTTTGTTTTGTCAAACCAGCCAAGACAACACGTGGTGTGTGTGGTTTAGGAATGTCAAACTGGTTCAGAGCTCAGTGCATTTAATGATAGACTGGAACCATAAATATTTATTTTATATGGATTACAGACTAATGAAAATATATGGTGCACCATATGTTTTCAACATATAAAATAAATATATGGATTACAGACTAAAATATATTTTAAATATATCCCATATATTTTAAATATATAAAAAAGGGGGCAATTTCTATATATGAAAAATATAAGGATAATACTTTTCTACCGTATATTAAAAATATATGTTTTCCATAAGGGGTGTTACACAGTCTTGAGATCTAGGTCTCAAATGTGCAGTTTTGAAAGAAACACATGTTATAGTAAACCTTTTTTTTTCTAACATGATATCTGGTACTACACTTGTTTAAGAAATCTTTTTGCAAGCCATGCTTTCAATTTGTACCCTTCACTGGCTTCTTTCCTGCCATTAACCAATCAGCTGCTTCCCCAATTGACTGACATGCTTTCAGCCAGTAACATGACCCAGAAGGTGAAATGACCCAGACAATCCAAGAATAGAAACTGAGAGCTTCCTTTTAAACTAAAGTAGAACCAGCTGTTTTAAAATGAGAATACATGTAAGCTAAATAATATCCTTAGCATCACAATCTGATAAGCAGTTCTTTAGATATATCTAAGCAAGTCTGTGTGCCTACAGCTGAAACTATCTTTCTGGGAATGTAAACAAACTGGACATCGATCAAAGTGGCACAGGTGAAGTATCCGACTGCTGCTGCAGTCACATTCCCTATTCCACTCTCAAGCACGTCTTTTCTTTTTTTAGGATCGGAGATGCTTCATTCTGTGGGTAATGAGAGCGGCCAGCAAATCGAGGTACGGAGGTTTGGGGAAAAAAGGGGTACCGGTTTCATAAATCTCTTTTTAACCGCAGATTCTGAAAAGACTCCTGATACAAGATGAATTTCTGAGCTGTTTTTTATTTTATATTAATTTATGGATCAGTATGGTAAAAAGACCCATATTACACAACAAATCAGTCCTATTGATATACTTTCCCATGATACTAACACCTAACATGCTAATCTAGGTCTTAAATAACACTCATCTAACTTTCATTAAACTTTCTTATTCTACACTATTCTGTACATGCTGTTGCTATGCATCACAGTCATCAGCTTCACTCTGATAGCTCTGACTTTGAATTTACAGCTGTGGCAAAGAGGGATGGATGTTACTGACATAAGGTGACCATATGGGACAGTTCAGGCTTTGCAACTCACAACCCAATGCATTCTGGTACGTTTTACCTGTCAACCCAATGCATTCTGGTACGTTTTACCTGTCAACCCAATGCATTCTGGTACATTTTACCTGTCAACCCAATGCATTCTGGTACGTTTTACCTGTCAACCCAATGCATTCTGGTACGTTTTACCTGTCTCAGAGAAGCCTTTAAGAGAAGCAGGACTATGCTTACCAGAATGCATTGGGTTGGGAGTTGAAAAGCCTGAACTGTCCCAAACTGTCCCGCTGAACACAGAGCCATATAGTCACCTTATACTTAAATCAATTTAAATAAAATGTACATAACTATCAAACATTTAATAGTGCTAAATTTAGAGATACTAAAAGAAGAAGATGAACCTTTAGACTAGACTCTTTCTCAATGTGCAGTCAATTAACAAATATGCCATTTCAGGCTGCTGTGAGCCCCGAGCCAGCTCACTGGGAGAGTGAGAGGAGAGAGAGACATGAGACGGAGCAGAGAGAGATTGAGAGGCTACAAGGGGAGCTGAGCTTGAAGAGCCAGGAGTCTGAGAGCCTGAAGAGGGAGACAGAGGCACTGCGAGGCAGGCTGAAGAAACAAACCAAGGCCTTGAGACTCCTGTTCGACACAGAGGGGGAGACGGAGGAGGTAGAGGGAGAGGGGGAAGACGGGCCTCTGCTGGACAGGTTAGCCAGCCTTCTGAGAGAGAAAAGAGCCAGGGAAGATGGCTGGAGGTTGGACCAGAGGAATGGGAAGATGGAGGCTGGAGGGAAGATGAAAAAGGAGCGAGCGGTGATTGTTTTTAAAATAAATGCGCCTGATTATTTTCTCCCTAATTTAGAATGTCCAGTTACACTCCATCACGCAGCAACTGCCCAGGAGAAGTGAAGGTCAGTGGGCGATCCCCAAGCCAATCAGCTCTTTGCACGCTCCACAGCGGATGTGAGTCGTACAGTCAGGGGCGCGCAGGTTCCTGGCTGTGCCAAGTTCTTTGCTGGGGATTCCACAGGGAGCATTGGCTCCAGGTTAGATAGGCAAAATCAGTGGGGACTCTTTCTCCTCACTGCACTACAGCGGCCCCACTGGCCAGTCCTCCTCAAAGCATCTGCAGACCTTTGACCTCCAGGGGGCGGTAGCTCACATCCGCTGTGGAGCTCCTGGTTGTAAAGAGGCTTGAGGATCGGAGGATGCCCACTGACCTTCAGCTATTGTGGGGATCTACTGCCGTGAAAGAAATATTGCTATGAACCATGCTGAGGATGATTTCATCATGCACACCCTGTTTATTCTACCTGTGTGTGTGTTTGCGCTCTAGAGTGTGGAAGTGGATGCCCTGAGGAGACTGGAGGACGCTCTGGAGGAGAAGGGGAGCGCAGAAAGGAGGGTCTCTGAGATCGAGGGACACCTGGACAACATGAGAGCCGTCCTGTCCCAGTACGAGACACGCAAGAGAGTGCAGAGCTGCGTGATCGAGGACCTGGAGACGCAGGTAGGGACCGGCTCTTCACTGGGGACTCAGGAGGGAGTGTCGCATTGGCTCTGGCGCTCCCGTGGGTTAGGGAGGTAAAACCACCACAGTGATCCCTGTGGCCAGGCGCTCAGTAAGCTCAGAGCGGACACCTGCAGGGCTGGCCCTTCAGAGGCTGGTAGCTCACTGAGATCCATTTCAAGTTCCTGGGTGTAGAAGAGGAAGCTGGCTGGTCGTGGGATCGGAGGACGCCCGCTGAACCTTCAGTTCTCTTGAGCTGTGTGGGAAATCGCTGCGGTGAGGGGGAAAAAATAATTGGACATTGGGAAAAAATTTGGGGGTAAAATAATTGGGCACTCAAAATGAATGTCTGATGCTCTAACTGTATAGTAAAGCTATTTGTGCAGTTAGAAATGCTAAAGAAAAAATTCCCTGGCAAACACTTGGACTAGAAGTCTTTCTTTGAAGACAGTGAGAAACCTCTAGTTGAAATGTTTGTCATTGCATTTATTATCTTTCTTTTAGTTTTTTCTAAACTTAGCACAGTTGAGGTTTTATTTTTTTTTTGCTTAGAATTTTTGAAAACTGCATGCTCATATTCTATGATGTCATTTACATATTGAGTCCAGTTCTGGTCACCTCGCTACAAAAAAGATATTGCTGCTCTGAGTGCAAAGAAGAGCGACCAGAATTATGCTGGGTTTAAAAGGCATGTCATATGCAGACAGGCAAAAATAATTTAATCTATTCATTCTTGAACAAAGAAGACTACGCGGCGATCTGATTCATTGTAATGTTGTTGAAGCTGACACCCTGGGATCCTTCAAGAAGCTGCTTGATGAGATTCTGGGATCAATAAGCTACTAACAACCAAACAAGCAAGATGGGCTGAATGGCCTCCTCTCGTTTGTAAACGTTCTTATGTTCTTATGTTCTTAATCTTTCAAAATTCTAAAAGGTATAGACAATGTCGACCCAAGGGACTTTTTCGACCTGAAAAAAGAAACAAGGACCAGGGGTCACAAATGGAGATTAGATAAAGGGGCATTCAGAACAGAAAATAGGAGGCACTTTTTTACTCAGAGAATTGTGGGAGTCTGGTACCAGCTCCCCAATTGTTGTTTTCTATATAACATGTGTTTCTTTCAAAACTGCGCATTTGAGACCTATGTAGTGAATGGAAGTGCACGGCCTGTAAGAGGTCTGGAATTGGCTTGTTAGCTACGATCACTTTAAGCAAAATAACTAAGAAACGTACTCCTGGAAAATCACTTATTTTAGTTGCAATGTTAACAAATGAAAGCCAAACTAACAACCTCTCAAAATAAAAAAAACAAATGAAACTTTTAACAACTCTAATTTAAAGAAAATGTGTCGTACAACCGTTTCTAACATGTTGTGTTGTTTGGCATGCTTTGCTTGTAGGTCTCTGAGTTGGCTGTGGAGAATGAAACTCTGAGGTCCAGGCTTCAGGAACTGCAGCAGAACCTGCAGGCCGAGAGGCTGAAGACTCGAGACAGTGTGCCCTGGCAGGACTTCATTGAGGGCAGGCAGGCACTAGGGGGCAGCATTGCGGAGCTGAGACACTTACTCTGTGACGTGAGGCTGGGATACACAGAGGCCTGGAGGATGAGAGAGGCCAGGCTAAGAGAGATGAAGGACAGGCAAGCAGAGCTGGACATGTTAAGGGTGAGGATTGGAGCCAAAGTTAGGAGCTTGAAACTCTAGTCCTGAGTTTCAGAACAATTGCCTTTATTACTGAAATGAAATGATCAGGAGCCAGGAGTTTGATGTTAAATAAACTGTCCCCCCCCCCCCTATAGCTACACGAACAACTTCTATTAGAAACCTGACAGATTCATGTGTGATGAGAAGCAAAGTTAGTTGAGGTTTACCAGGGGCCTGATTGTTCAAACTCCTAGCACCTCGTCATTTCAATAATATTCCTGAACAAGGGGACAGAGAATAAATGACTCCCCTTTAGAATAACATATTTATTTGTTACTGTAGTTCTTTATTGAAACATTATGTTGACTGTGCACTGGCTTGCAGGGGCTTTGCTTCAGACCAGCAGCGTCCAGGTGGTTTATTATTTTGTGATCCCCTGACACATACAGGTAGCAAGCCTATTTATAAGTCTTGTAAGTTTCTGTTTAGTACAATATTATTACATTTTTCAAATTTTCCATATCTAAAGGCAAGACTGGAGACACACTTTGTGCCAATGGAGGACCACAGGCGATGCAAAGCATCATGGGAAGGTAGCGTGAAAGAGTTGGAGAAGATGGTTCTGAAGCTGAGAGCGGAAAACCAAGAGCTACAGAGAGAAGACAACCTCAGAGAAGAGGGGGGCAGGAGGGAATGTGTGGGGTTACAACGACACCCAGGAAACCCAGGAACCCTAAAAAGCCGCTCAGTTTCCTGCAGGGAGTCGGACGAACCGAAGACTGTGGGCACAACACGAGCCTGGCAGTCCGAGGGACTGTTATTGTCGGAAAAACAAAATGGAACCCATAGCTCTCTGACTAAGAGCGAAGACCACCTGCAGCAAGTGTGTAAGGCTGACAAAGCAACATGCACAAACACACGGTACAGTCCCTTGAACATTAAGGAAAAGGATTTTCTTCAAGGGGTCTCAGTTTTTCCAAGACTTTCTGGATATTTCAAAGGAGATGAATTTTTAAACAAAGATGAACTTGAGGAAGCCGTCACACGGAAACGAATGGGGAGGGTTTTCCATCAACTGTCCCCGGGTGGTCTGGATTTTCCTGAAGATGGAAAGAAAGCTGACTGGAGAACATGGAACTGTGGAGAGGCTGCTGTTGAGAAGTTTGGGAGACAGGAGTTCCTAACCCAAGGAGTGTTTGGAAAGACCAATCTGGAGAGGGATGAAGAGAAGGGCATGCCAGATTCTTCTAGTTTGTTGAAGGACCGTTGGGAAAGGGATGCAGATATCTCCAAAATCCAGGGCCTGGAAGAAGACCTGGCTTTAGAACAGCAGGTATTGTACAACTAGGCTTTGCAGATTCAAGTAGTAAATTAGCTTAATGTTATCAGACACTCCTATTTCCCAAGTAATCGCCTTTAACATGTTTCAAGTCAACAGGTATTAATTAAAACAAATAAACCTGTCAAGTGGTTCTTACGGCAGTTACTCAAATACTGTGTTTTAAAAAAATGTCTAAGTTTCTGTTAGGTTATGGAGCTGCTTTTCAGTGCCTGCCATTGATCATGTAGGCTGGATCAGCCAAAGTGTCTTTATATTTGGAATTGCCAGCGCCATCTAGTGCACAGCACTCTATTGACAAAAATTGAAAGGCAACCTGATCCAAAGTGGCAGAACACTAGATGGCGCTGTGTCTTACTTCCATAACAAAGTCTGCCTATGTTACATATGTCTGTGGCAGCCAACCAGAACTGAAGATCAGCTCCTGAGCTCAGGTCAAAGCACCTTGACACAAACTTAAACTATTTTTTATTCTATTCTGTACATAATGGTAAGATACCCCATGGTCATCAATTTTTATGTCCTATTGATGTTTGTTTATGACATGCCTGTTTTGTGTTGTAGGTTTCAAGAAAGCTACAAGCCAAACTTACAGCTCAGGAGAATGAGATCAGAGGACTGAGGGACAGCTTCCCTCCCAATATCCTGAGAGAGGGAAATGGAGGGTCTGGAAAAGACTTTGATTGCGACGCTATTGATGAGCTCTGCTGGAATATCAGGAGCCTGGTAAAGATGTACCACGAGGCCAGACTCCAACTACAAGCCATTACCTCAGCAGAAAAACAACAGGGACTAGCAAACAAGCAGGCGTCAGAAAAACAACAGGGACTCGCAAACAAACAGGCATCAGAAAAACAACAGGGACTCGCAAACAAACAGGCGTCAGAAATCAGTGGCTTGAAAACCGAGCTTTCCGAGGCGAAGAAAAAAACGGTAGACCTCAAAAAGAAACTTGACGACCAAATTAAGGAGTCTGTCAACAAACAGGAGCATTTCAGGGTCGTAACTGCCCTGGAAACGGAGGTTAAAGGTCTAAGGTCAGAGGTAGAGAAGATGGAGACCCATTTGGGTGAAAGAAAGGCCGAGGCAAGTTGCCTGCAGGCTGAAGTTGATCGGGCCTTCCAGGAGATGAGAAGCCTGGAGCTACGGGAGAAGCACAGGCAGGAGGAAGTGAAGGGTTCTCTGGAGAAAGACCAAGCTCTGGGGCAAGATTTGAGGCTGGTTTCTTCAAAGTGTGAAGATTTGCGGCAAGAGATGGCTCGCTGGAAGCAACAGGTGGCGGAAGAGAGGGAGAGGAGAAGGGAGATGAGCGGGAAGGTATTGGCTTTGGAGAGGATAGTGTGCGAGAAGGAGAGGGAAGCTCAGAAACTGGCACAGACGGTGCTCATGCTCAAAACTAGAGGAGAGGAGTTGACTCAAGCTTGTGAAAACAAAGACAGAAAGGTAGATTCGATTTAAAACTGGAGAAATATATTTTTTTAATGCAATCATTTTCAATGTATTCTTTGCTTCTGACAAGTAGCTACCCAAATGCGGCCAGAGATATCCATACTGAGGAAAATCATATGAAACGGGTGTCAATCATACCTGACGCTTTCCTATTGCTGACTTTGGATATCTCTGCCCCACTCAATCACGGGGTCAGGAACGTGAAAGTGGTGAAGCCTGATGTATAATAAACAGATTTCATGGTGTTCCAATGGAGAACTCTAAGGTGAATGATTTATTAAGATCTTTTTGTTAGCCCTTGAAAACCAAATGTTGAAAAGACGCCTAGCTATTGGAACCCTGCCTTGATAATCCAAATTACATCTGTAACTGTACTGCTGTTCATATGAACACACATGTGAAATGCAATACTTACACAATATAAGAGCCCTTTTCTTTTTTTCTCTGAGATTGTGGCGCTCCAGACAGAAGAGCAGAGGTTGTCTGCACAGGGGGCCTGTCTTCACAATGAGATTGGAAGTCTACGAGAGCAGTTAAAGGTGAGCTTCAAAACGCCACAGTAGGGCTGTACGGATACTCCGATTTTCCAAGTAATTCCCTTTAACGTGTTTTATGTCTGCAGTTATTAATTAAAACAGAAAGCTATCTGTTAAAAACGTGGTAATTCTGAACTCATACGATCGTTTTAAATCTACACATTATTAAACAGATGGTAGCTAACAAAATAATTCCCAAAAATGTACAAATTATTGATTATAAAGGTCTCGAATGTGCAGTTTTAAAAGAAAACATTGTAATGTTATTATTTATTTCTTATCAGACGCCCTTATCCAGGGCGACTTACAATTGTTACAAGATATCACATTATTTTTACATACAATTACCCATTTATACAGTTGGGTTTTTACTGGAGCAATCTAGGTAAACTACCTTGCTCAAGGGTACAGCAGCGTCCCCCACCTGGGATTGAACCCACGACCCTCCGGTCAAGAGTCCAGAGTCCTAACCACTACTCCACACTGCTGCCCTATTATTATTTGTTTATTTAGCAGACGCCTTTATCCAAGGCGACTTACAGAGACTAGGGTGTGTGAACTATGCATCAGCTGCAGAGTCACTTACAACTACATCTCACCCGAAAGACGGAGCACAAGGAGGTTAAGTGACTTGCTCAGGGTCACTCTACACACTGATACCAAACCAGCAGCATGTCTGCATTTACACTTGTACTGTACTTCCTGTAAACTTGTATACAGTTCAACCCAGCATGGTGTCCCGTCTCATTCTCTGCACGTACACAGCAACACACCACAAACATGTATGTTACTTTTAAAACATCTGGCACTACACTAGGTTAATGAAATCTCTGTTTCTAAGTGTAACAGGTGGATGCTGGGCAAAAACCAGCAACCCCACCCACCGCAAGCGAGCGTCTTAACCAGGCCTACCAAGAGGGCGGGGAGGACGGGGAAATTTCCCCGGGACCCAACACCTCGAAGGGGGTCCAACGCCCCGAAGGGGGCCCTGATGCAGGGGGAACTTTTTTTTTAATATACAGTACTGTGCAAAAGTTTTAGGCAGGTGTGAAAAAATGCTGTAAAGTAAGAATGCTTTCAAAAATAGACATGTTAATAGATTATATTTATCAATTAACTAAATGCAAAGTGAGTGAACAGAAGAAAAATCTAAATCAAATCCATATTTGGTGTGACCACCCTTTGCCTTCAAAACAGCATCAATTCTTCTAGGTTTACTTGCACAAAGTCAGAGATTTTGTAGGCATATAGTCAGGTGTATGATTAAACAATGATACCAAACAGGTGCTAATGATCATCAATTCAATATGAAGGTTGAAACACAATCATTAACTGAAACAGAAACAGCTGTGTAGGAGGAATAAAACTGGGTGAGGAACAGCCAAACTCAGGTAACAAGGTGAGGTTGCTGAAGACAGTTTACTGTCAAAAGTCATACACCATGGCAAGACTGAGCACAGCAACAAGACACAAGGTAGTTATACTGCATCAGCAAAGTCTCTCCCAGGCAGAAATTTCAAGGCAGACAGGGGTTTCCAGATGTGCTGTCCAAGCTCTTTTGAAGAAGCACAAAGAAACGGGCAACGTTGAGGACAGTAGACGCAGTGGTCGGCCAAGGAAACTTACTGCAGCAGATGAAAGACACATCATGCTTACTTCCCTTCGCAATCGGAAGATGTCCAGCAGTGCCATCAGCTCAGAACTGGCAGAAAACAGTGGGACCCTGGTACACCCATCTACTGTCCGGAGAAGTCTGGTCAGAAGTGGCCTTCATGGAAGACTTGCGGCCAAAAAGCCATACCTCCGACGTGGAAACAAGGCCAAGCGACTCAACTATGCACGAAAACACAGGAACTGGGGTGCAGAAAAATGGCAGCAGGTGCTCTGGACTGATGAGTCAAAATTTGAAATATTTGGCTGTAGCAGAAGGCAGTTTGTTCGCCGAAGGGCTGGAGAGCGTACACGAATGAGTGTCTGCAGGCAACAGTGAAGCATGGTGGAGGTTCCTTGCAAGTTTGGGGCTGCATTTCTGCAAATGGAGTTGGGGATTTGGTCAGAATTAATGGTCTCCTCAATGCTGAGAAGTACAGGCAGATACTTATCCATCATGCAATACCATCAGGGAGGCATCTGATTGGCCCCAAATTTATTCTGCAGCATGACAACGACCCCAAACATACAGCGAAAGTCATTAAGAACTATCTTCAGCGTAAAGAAGAACAAGGAGTCCTGGAAGTGATGGTATGGCCCTCACAGAGCCCTGATCTCAACATCATCGAGTCTGTCTGGGATTACATGAAGAGAGAGAAACAACTGAGGCTGCCTAAATCCACAGAAGAACTGTGGTTAGTTCTCCAAGATGTTTGGGCCAACCTACCTGCCGAGTTCCTTCAAAAACTGTGTGCAAGTGTACTAGAAGAATTGATGCTTGATGCTGTTTTGAAGGCAAAGGGTGGTCACACCAAATATGGATTTGATTTAGATTTTTCTTCTGTTCACTCACTTTGCATTTAGTTAATGGATAAATGTAATCTATTAACATGTCTATTTTTGAAAGCATTCTTACTTTACAGCATTTTTTCACACCTGCCTAAAACTTTTGCACAGTACTGTATATAGAAAATATTTTAAAACAACTTGCCCTGCACAAGACCCTTTGCGTTCCCACCACCACATTAAAAAGAAAAACTCCCGTACTGCACACCGAGCCGATGTGCTTCTGTGGTGTAATGATTGTGTATCCAGGCGCTGTCAAACACTTCCTTTCACACAATGATTTGAACTTTTGCATTTCATATTTTACTGAAAAAAAGGTGAAAAAAGGCATAGCAATTTTATGTATTTTTTAAAGACTTTTAAAAACTTTAAAAGAACCCTAAAGTTGCACAATATATACCACAGTATGAATTATTCTATTATTAAGATCTATAATTTGCTCAAAACAACGTGGTGAAGCAGTTTGTTCGAAAAATGGTATTGTGTAAAATAAATAAAGGCAGTGGGACATACCAATCCTTCCCTGGGGCCCATGATGGCTCTCGGCAGCCCTGGACTTAACCACAATGCAAAAGAGCCAGGCTTGTCTGCATTCGTGTTTTTACCTTACCTCACCAGCAGGGGGCACAATCCGTAACAGCAGTGCAGCACACAACACTGCCCGCTACACAAGACATCCTTTCAGATGGTCTTGCACTTCCTAGGTCACCTGGAGCGTGAAACTGTCCCCACCCCCTTCAGGGCGTTCATTCCTGTCAGTAACCAACCAGCCGCTTTCCTAAATGACTGACATGCTTTGCAGCCAGTAACATGAGCCAGAAGATACTGCTAAGGTGAAATAAGGCAAGCAAACTGAGGTTGTTTGAAGAGGTTGTTTGAAGACAAAAGCCACTCCTGATCAGAGTTTGCTTTATTTTACAGACTGCGAGGAAGCGGCACCAAGATATCGTATCAGTTTATAGAACTCACCTGCTGAGCGCCGCACAGGTAATTCAGACAGAAAGGTTCTGTAACGGAGCTCATCCTAGCGGCTGATGAGTTCATAATAATGACATCAGCATAAGACCCGTGCTTACTGAGCGTGCTCTTTAGTATCATGGTAAGAAGTTTGTCTTTAATGAAATATTTACTATGGAAGCTGACTCAGCTGTAATGGATAGGGGGGATATTTGCATAACTTGTCTATTGACACATTCATATTTTTCCATGTGAATCCTATATAGGCTCACTTGTGCAATTGTGCTAATTTTAAGTTATTTTTTTCCAATCCATTTTTTAATGCAAGTGCATGAAACAGCTTCAGACTTCGGTATTATTTAACATTATGAGATGGGATAAATATTAAATGATAATACTGTTTAAAGACGGCGCTTGCTTTAAAAAATGGATGCAAAGTAAGAACATAAGAACATAAGAAAGTTTACAAACGAGAGGAGGCCATTCGGCCCATCTTGCTCGTTTGGTTGTTAGTAGCTTATTGATCCCAGAATCTCATCAAGCAGCTTCTTGAAGGATCCCAGGGTGTCAGCTTGAACAACATTACTGGGGAGTTGGTTCCTCACAATTCTCTGTGTAAAAATGTGCCTCCTATTTTCTGTTCTGAATGCCCCTTTATCTAATCTCCACTTGTGACTGCTGGTCCTTGTTTCTTTTTTCAAGTCGAAAAAGTTCTCTGGGTCGACATTGTCAATACCTTTTAGAATTTTGAATGCTTTAATCAGATCACCGCGTAGTCTTCTTTGTTCAAGACTGAATAAATTCAATCCTGTGAGCCTGTCTGCATATGACATGGCTTTTAAACCCGGAAAAAAATCTCTTCTTTGCACTCTTCCTACAGTAGCAATATCCTTTTTGTAGCAAGGTGACCAGAACTGAACACTATATGAATATGAATATTCTAGGTGAGGTATTACTAATGCATTGTAAAGTTTTAACATTACTTCCCTTGATTAAAATGCAAAACACTTTTCACAATATAGACCCTGTCCCTTGGATTTACTGAAATTCATACTCTATGTCCTGAAGTCACCTACATTTTTGCTCCCTCAGGGTGTAATGGATGAGGAAGTTCATCTGATGCTGCTGAGAATCAACAACATTCAGCGGGAGGCTGTCTACTGACTAGCTGGGGATTAGGCCTCACTTCCGTCAACACAAGGCCTCAAAATGAAACTTCGTTCCACAGACTGAAAGAAAAAGAAACATTATGACCTGGCATTTTGTTTTATCAGTTTAATGCTAATTTATTAAATAAAAATTTCTCAGGAGCAGCATAAAGCTGATTGAAAACAACATCCCAGACAGTACACCACAGTTTGTTTTCGTTCTTTTTAAGTGTATTATCGTATTACATCTGATTTAAAGAGCTATGTTGTATCACTCTGGTATTGCTAATTCCACTAAATCTCATGTAATATCTGTTTCCATCTCTTGGTAGGTCTCACATCTTCCTGTGTGAAAGAGGCACACGACATGTTAAATGTATACTTGACTTCTAATGCTATTTTTTCATGGCGTTTGTAAACTATACAACTGGTGAACATCTTTTCTAGGGTTCACTTTTTTTTTACAGCCCCCTTTATCTTTTTCTGGTGCTTGAAACTTAATCCAAAATGGCAAACCACTAGATGGCGCTGTCTCTTAATTCTATAAAGACACTGTGAACTAGCCTAGTTATTACACATATCTACAGCAGCAAATAGAACCCAGGAACAGCTCCTGAACTCAGATTAATGCATAATTTTAATAAGAAGCACGCAGAATGATTGCAGGCCTCATAAAAGGTAAGGCGCCAGTATAAAAACAATTACAAAAATTCAATTTAAAAGAAAGAAAATGAAAAGCTACTTTTTCTTTATTATAATATATTTATATAGCACCTTTCACAGCAGACCACCATCACAAACACTTCACAGAGGCAGGCTGTGAACTGTGCATTATATGCAGAGTCACTTCCAATAGGACATTGATTTAACATCTCATCTGCAGGATGGAGCACAAGGAGGTTAAGTGACTTGCTCAGGGTCACACACAGTGAGTCAGTCAGTGGTGGGATTTGAACCGGTGACCTTCTGGTTACACACCCTGGACTTTAACCACTGGACCACACAGCCTCCTATGCTTTCAGAATATTGGGAAGCGGTCATTTTTAAAAAAAAAATTTGGGATAAATGTTGAAAATGATAAATCCAAGTTGCAGGAACACAAAAATAACGGTCTTCGTCACTTATTCAGTGCTGTGCTCGACTTGGCAGGCCAAGCATGTTTTTTTTTTGTTTGTTTGTTTTTTTTACTGGCTCAAAACAGCAATATCTGTAATATTATCACTTTAAAACAATAAATTAAAAAAAATGTTTTTCCAAACCCAGTTTAATTGGTTCCTTATTACTTGTGGGACGGGTTCATAACAACAAACAAAGTCATTTGTCTATTTTATTTTATTTTGGTATTCATTTCCTAAAAAAATAATAATAATAATAACAAATGAAATATTGGAAGCAGCGTTTTGGGGTTCCTTGTTACCGTACGAATTCTCCTGTCAGTAACAACCCCCAAACCAGGGAAGTTTAACATCATGACTGAAGAAAGAGAACAATTTATATTGCATTTGAAGGTAAATAGGTAGCGATATGAACCCTTTGGAGCCCAGTGTCCAGTATATTTGACATTGAGGGAGGCATTAAACAGCTAGGTGAACATGCCCAGTTTTGTGCAGCAGCGAAATCAACTGCCTTAGTACCAGTAAAACCTGTACAGGTAGTAATATCTTCCTTAATCGAACTTGGATTTTACAATAAAGAATTTCTATAATAAAATTGCCGGTTGTGGATGTCTCACACATCATCATATCAAATTGAGAAAAAGAGTCCCAAGAGCCAACATCTGGGCAGTGTAAACAAACTGGACTGTCAACAACGCTGTCACTCTGCAATGAGGGGGACGCCAGTGATATTTTAGAGTAAAATTAACTATAACAATTAACCTGCACTTTTATTTCACGTTAACTCCTATGTGGACACTTCTCAATTCTAACAGCAGAGGTCGTCTTTCCCCGGTTATTACAGTTAAAAGGAAGCGAGTCATGTACTTCCTGTGTCTTATTACCGAGTTCAGAAAACACGGTGAGCAAAAAATAATGAAACCGTAAACATTTTTTGGTTGTTGTGTAGAATATGGGACTTTTATTTGATACTTTGCCGAAGTCTGTGCTGTTTTGAACACCGGAAGTAGTCATAATGTGCTTAGTGTTGCTGGCGTCACACTGCTACATGTAAGCTGTAACTTGTTATTATTATTATTATTTGAAAAACAAATTCCATAAACTGCCCACTTAGAAGCACACCCTAGTTGTGATATTGCCCGGGGCATTGCACGTCAAACAGCTTGTAATAAATTAGTACTGTATATAACAAATAAACCGTACTTTTTTTTATTTATTTTTTTTAAAGCTTGTTTGTTTGTTAAGCACCGGATAACTTTGTTTTACAGCCGTCCTGAATATATTTACGAAATCATACTGCTGGTAACTGAATGCACAGTACGTTTCGTAATTGTAAAATTACAGATTCATAGAGTAGCTGTCACTAAAGAGGCTGGACACTCGCAGTAACCCTGCACACCCACTCCCGGGCTTCGTGGAGATCTGACACTCGCAGTAACCCTGCACACCCACTCCCGGGCTTCGTGGAGATCTCACACCCACTCCCGGGCTTCGTGGAGATCTCACACCCACTCCCGGGCTTCGTGGAGATCTGACACTCGCAGTAACCCTGCACACCCACTCCCGGGCTTCGTGGAGATCTGACACTCGCAGTAACCCTGCACACCCACTCCCGGGCTTCGTGGAGATCTGACACTCGCAGTAACCCTGCACACCCACTCCCGGGCTTCGTGGAGATCTGACACTCGCAGTAACCCTGCACACCCACTCCCGGGCTTCGTGGAGATCTGACACTCGCAGTAACCCTGCACACCCACTCCCGGGCTTCGTGGAGATCTGACACTCGCAGTAACCCTGCACACCCACTCCCGGGCTTCGTGGAGATCTGACACTCGCAGTAACCCTGCACACCCACTCCCGGGCTTCGTGGAGATCTGACACTGGCAGTAACCCTGCACACCCACTCCCAGGCTTCGTGGAGATCTGACACTCGCAGTAACCCTGCACACCCACTCCCGGGCTTCGTGGAGATCTGACAATAAATTGCTCTGTGACGTTGTCTTCGTGACGCAGCTGGTTTCAATTCTGCTTTCACTCAAAGGAGAAAAAAAAAATGTCAACAGTTCAAAATGCGCAAAAGAATGACAAAGTAGCCTGTCCTCAAATGAGGGCAATAGCACTTGATAGGTTAAATGTCACATCTCCAATTTTCACAAACTAGCTATTTCCTATGCAGTACTGTTCATACTGGTCACCAGCTTCACTTTGACGCTGGGTTTTGAATTTACAGTCATGGCGGGAGGTGGATATTACTGACATACAAGACTTGTTTTTGTGTTTATTCAGGCGCGTTTAGATTCCTGAAATGATGGAAAGAGTAAGAAGAGTTTTAGTTTATCTTTCCAAAGAGAACTCGCTGTCACGGTGTGTGGAATTTGTGCAGGTAAGAGATCTAAATGAGAGAGGCTCTTACTGCAGATCACTCGAATAGTTTTTAATTTGATAAGTCTGGGTGCTTTGACTGTGAGTTCAGGAGCTGCTCTTCAGTTCAGCTAATGTGTCAAAGCACCAGCTAGTGCCCGATAGTACCTTACCAGCAAAAGCAAAGGAAACTTGATTTAAAGGGGAAGATCACTAGATGGTTCTGGTGATTACTGATAGAAGATTTCATTTTCTGGTACTAGAGGGGGTCGGTTTTTCGAAATGATCCGGATTTTGTAATCCTATATTTTGTGATCGAGATTACTTTTATCTGGATCGTTTTGATCTGGTTTTTCAGAACATGTCACTCCTGGATTACATTTATCCAGATTGCAAATAAACAGATTGTTTTCAAAACTACCCATTTGAAACCTGTGCAGTAAATGAATGCATGGCTTGTAACAGTTATGAAATAGTTTTATTAGCTACAATCACTTTAAATTGATTTTAAAAAGTGTTGACTGCTTTCCCCAAACTCTCTCTCTCTCTCTCCTCTTTAGAGTATCACAGGTCACTTTGCTGGTTGTCATGATGACAGCGTCATGGTCAGCTGTGTCCTGGAGGACAATAAGTTTATTATGTCTGACCGGGAGGCTGAGGACATTCGCAAAACACTGGTACTGCTGAGGGTGAGTTTACACTTTATATTTTATACATTGGGCCTCATTTACAAAAGGGCTGTGACGTGCACATTAAGTAATGACCCTAACATGCACTAGAAATCTAAATTTACTGTCCCGTTAACTAACAGAGAACGCTTTCATTTACACTATTTGGCTAATTTACATACCATAGCGTGCACCAGTATTGTGAGCGCTAATTTAATGTGCACGATAATGTCAGACTTACCCATGACCACCGTGATATCAAAGCCCCAGCAGTCCAGACGTATCCTTTCATCAGTGGCTTATTGTAAAAGGTGGAGGTGGATTACATTGACTGAAAATGAGCGATCAACAGACACGGCCCTCCGCAGGGGACAGGCAGAGGCAAATTCTAGTGGAGGAGGTTGTTTTAAATTATAATACCTTGTTTGGTCCAGTATATAACATAACAACATCCATTCATGTTTATCCATGCATAATATAACCTGTTATTTATGGGTAATTGCCAATGCTCTGCATGGTTAAACTTTAATGCAAATAATGCCTCCACAATGCCAGATAGATTTCAGCCCAGAAAAATAGGTTTACATAGTGCGCCTATCAGTGGTTAAAGCCTGGTTTCCAAACGCACTAATTATCGCTCACTTTAAGGTGCACACTGTGATTATCGCCCTTTAGTAAATACGGTGTGAATGAAGCTCATCTCATTATTCAGAGTGCCTCATTTAAACACATCGTCATGCATTACCATACAAATCACATATTCATTCTGATTACCATAATATCTCACAATAAAATCAGCATGCGCCATAATATGCCCACTATTTTGCGCCATAATTAATAAAATAGCAATAGTAAATATGGAAAGCATGATGGTGCACACTAATTGCAGTTATGGTGCACCATAATGTTTAGTGCCAAGTGTATATTTTACACTTCTATTTTACGCAATCAAACATAATACTTGATCAGGTAACATAGGTAGGCTAGCTCCAGTCTCTTTATATTAGTGAGCACCAGCACCGTCTAGTGCACAGCTAGAGTATTGCTAGCACAACTGATCCGAAGTAGCAGATCAATAGATGGCGCTTTCGTTTCTAAAGACACTTTGGCTGATCTAGCCTACTTGTATCTATGGCAGGTAACTAGAACTGAAGAGCAGCTCCTGAACTCTGTGAAACCCAAGTACCCCAGCTTTAGGCTCGTGCTTCTTCGGTGTACTGGACTATATTCTCATTGATAGGCTCGTGCTTCTTCGGTGTACTGGGCTATACTCTCAATGATAGGCTCGTGCTTCTTCGGTGTACTGGGCTATACTCTCATTGATAGGCTCGTGCTTCTTCGGTGTACTGGGCTATACTCTCATTGATAGGCTCGTGCTTCTTCGGTGTACTGGGCTATACTCTCATTGATAGGCTCGTGCTTCTTCGGTGTACTGGGCTATACTCTCATTGATAGGCTCGTGCTTCTTCGGTGTACTGGGCTATACTCTCATTGATAGGCTCGTGCTTCTTCGGTGTACTGGGCTATACTCTCATTGATAGGCTCGTGCTTCTTCGTTGTACTGGGCTATACTCTCATTGATAGGCTCGTGCTTCTTCGGTGTACTGGGCTATACTCTCATTGATAGGCTCGTGCTTCTTCGGTGTACTGGGCTATACTCTCATTGATAGGCTCGTGCTTCTTCGTTGTACTGGGCTATACTCTCATTGATAGGCTCGTGCTTCTTCGGTGTACTGGGCTATACTCTCATTGATAGGCTCGTGCTTCTTCGGTGTACTGGGCTATACTCTCATTGGTTGTAGACTATGAAGCTACATTTTCATGCTTTCTCTCTCTTTCTTTTTTAGAGGCCCTCGTTCTGTCCATTCAAACACCTGTCAGTCAGCGAAGCCGCCATGCTCCCATTGGACATCTTGGACAGGGGCGTGGATGTGGGTGTGGCGGTCTTGCTGCAGTCAGCCAATCAAAAGGTCTTACTGACCAGAAGAGCCTCTAGTCTAGCCATCTTCCCAAATGTCTGGGTCCCGCCAGGTAAAGTATTCAACCACCACAGCTGGGACTTACAATGCTATTGATGCGATACAGCCACCTGAAATGTCTTTATAATATATAGCAGACCCTGATATTGATGCGATCCAGCCCTCTGAAATGTCTTTATAATATATAGCACTAGACCCTGATATTGATGTGATCCAGCCCTCTGAAATGTCTTTATAATATATAGCACTAGACCCTGATATTGATGTGATACAGCCCTCTGAAATGTCTTTATAATATATAGCACTAGACCCTGATATTGATGTGATCCAGCCCTCTGAAATGTCTTTATAATGTATAGCTAGAGCTTCTGATTTTCGGTTTTACCCGATAAAACACCCCTGATACAAAAAAAATGAAATCCGTGGATAGCCAATAAACGCCGGAAAACACCGGAAAAACTGTGGAAATGGTTAATCAATTCACGTTGACTTTACCCTTTTCCCATTAAAAAATAAAACCTACTACAAAAATACTAATAAATACATTTCCCAGTGCTGCTGGGCAATGTCCCGCCTTCCTGACTTGTATCTATCATTGATTTGTTCTGAATACTTTAAACCCGCCCCAACTACTGAGTGACAGCACATTCCTACATTTCTATTGGAGAGTCCGCTTGCGAGATTTAAAACGAGATTACAATCAGGATGGAGGCTTGTTAGCGGGATTTAAAGCTGTATTACAGTTAAGATACAGAGGATTTAAAACAGAATTGTGAAATGTATTTTGTTGATAGTTTGTATCAGGTAGTAGTGATACATTAACAAAGGGCAGTTTAAAAACATTGCTATAAGTAACAGGGAGCTACAATGAGCAAGGGCTGTGATAGGGGTAAAATGGGCAACAATTGCCCCAACCCAAGTGGTTCTGCATTAATTCACCTGTCAGAATATATGAAGGGTAAAATGATGCAACACTAAGCATTCTTTCCTGTGTTACAGGGGGTCATTTGGAATTGGATGAAAAGGTATGACTTTGACATGTTTGAAGTTGTCTAAAGATTGTTTAATAAAAAAAATGGATGGAAAGTAGGAACCACAAATGAGCAAAACTGCACAAGAGCCTATATAGGATTTGATACACATGGAAAAAAAAGTATTAAAGGTGAAACAACTTCCAGAGGAAATAATTCCATAAATTGTTCCACCCATTTATTATATAGGAGCAAAAAACACATGTTGTAACAAAAATGGATTTTCATTTTAAAACATGAAATCTGGCTCTACACTAGGTTAAAGAAATCTCTGTTTGCAAGCCATGCTTTTAGACTTGGAAGGTGAAATTATCCCCACCCCTTCACTGCCTTCTTTCCTGTCAGTAACCAATCAGCTGCTTCCCCTATTAACTGACATGCTCTCATCCAGTAACATGACCCAGAAGACATTGCTGGGGTGACCTCGGAAGTGAAGCAGTAACAGACTTCCTAGAAGGCATGGCAAGCAAGCTGAAAACTTTGTGTAGTACCAGCTATGCTTGCCGTAACATGTGTTTCTGTAAGACTGCACATTGGAATGGAAGTGGAGAATGGGTGAGATTTCTGGAATTATGTTGTGAGCTACAAATACTTTAATATCTCTTCTTTTTCTGACTGTTTCTCAAGCTGCTGGATGCTGGTCTGAGGGAGCTGCGAGAGGAGTCTGGAATCAGTTTGAAACCTGAGGAGTTCTCCTCTCACATGCTTGGTCTATGGGAAGTGAGTATCTGCTAGTTTTCATCAATACAGACTGTTTCACTAGCCTCTCATTCCTGCAGCTCACCTCCGATGGCTGGGGTTCGAATCCGGCTGCTAATGGCTGGGGGTGTAACGGTTCCCTGTGTATCGATGAATCAGAATAATTTATTTACATAGTGTATCGTGATAGAGGTGTGTGTCGCTTGTATTGTGATAGAGGTGTGTGTCGTTTGTATCGTGATAGAGGGGTGTGTCACTTGCATCGTGATAGAGGTGTGTCGTTTGTACCGCTATAGAGGCGCTCATCGTTTATATCGTGATAGAGGTGCATATCGTGATAGAGGGGTGCATCGTTTGTATCGCGATAGAGGTGTGTATCGTTTGCATCGTGATAGAGGTGTGTGTCACTTGTATCGTGATAGAGGTGTGTTGTTTGTATCGTGATAAAGGCGGCCATCGTTTGTATCGTGATAGAGGTGCATATCGTGATAAAGGGGCGCATCGTTTGTATCGCGATAGAGGTGTGTATCATTTGTATTGTGATAGAGGTGTGTGTCGTTTGTATCGTGATAGAGGGGTGTGTCACTTGCATCGTGATAGAGGTGTGTCGTTTGTACCGCGATAGAGGCGCTCATCGTTTGTATCGTGATAGAGGTGCATATCGTGATAGAGGGGTGCATCGTTTGTATCGCGATAGAGGTGTGTATCGTTTGCATCGTGATAGAGGTGTGTGTCACTTGTATCGTGATAGAGGTGTGTTGTTTGTATCGTGATAAAGGCGGCCATCGTTTGTATCGTGATAGAGGTGCATATCGTGATAAAGGGGTGCATCGTTTGTATCGCGATAGAGGTGTGTATCATTTGTATTGTGATAGAGATGAGTTTTGTTTGTATTGTGATAGAGGTGCATATCATTTGTATCATGATAGAGGTGTGTGTTTGCATCGCGATAGAGGTGCTTATCGTTTGTAACATGATAGAGGTGTGTGTCATTTGTATCATGATAGAGGTGTGTGTCATTTGTATCGTGATAGAGGTGTGCGTATTGTTTGTATCGTGATAGACCACCACATAGCTCACCAAGTGGTTTGAATGAAGGAATACTAAAAGAAGCTTCAATTCAATGACATGACTTCATTTAGGTTTCTTTTAGTATTTCTAAATTCAGCACTGTGGAGTGTTTCATAGTTATGGATGGTTCTTGAATGAAGCTGTGTAGTTGGTAGGACTACATACTCTGCCTAACTCATTTCATTTTAACAAAATAGTCCTTCATTAAAGGATCCTTTGATTTTACTGTGCATTTTACAAGTAGCCCATCAGGACCACCACATGTATCGTGAGAAGATCCAATTTGATAACCTGCCCCCCTCCCCTCTCCTCTCCTCTCTCTCAGTCAGTATTCCCCCCCATGTTGAGTCGAGGGTTGCCACGGAGACATCACATCGTCACCTATCTGCTGTTACAGAGCACACAGACCCACCTGCAGCTCCAGGTAACTAACACACTGGGCTTCCCTTCAGAACATGCTGCTATTTCAACTTTCAGCCACTAGATGTCAGTATTGACTAAAGTAGCTTCCAATTACAGTTCAATTGCTTTTTTTTTTTACATTTCTCTTACTATTTTATAACGGGTTCTGTTGCTCCAATGTTGAGTGGTCATGTTTCTCTAAATATTTACCTGGCTTTGAGCTTGAACATAATATTTAAGTATTTGCAATAAGAACCACTCTTAAAAAAGGTATGGGACAGTAACACTGTTGTTATACTAGATCCAGTGCATAGAAACACAGTGGTGTGTGGCTACACAGTGGCCTCTCTGTGTTGGAACAGTACAGTATGGGTGTATATTGACCGGTCAGTCTCTCTCAGGACAGACTGTGTCCAGAGCCCCGAGAGGTCAGTGGCTGTGTTTGGGTTGACCCCTCTCTGGTCCGAGCCATTGTGTCCACTGTCGATGGAGCAGAGCATTCTGGGAAAGCACCTGCCAACCTGCCTCAGACTGTCAGGTACATTTCATTTCAGTCATTTTTTTTTAGTTTCAATAACACAGATGAAGGCACTATAGAGCCCAAACCCTTGTCTGCTTGACTCAGTTTAGTTTCAGTCACACTGGTGAAGGCACTGTATGGTACTCATACAGCTTGGTGACTAGGTCCCAGTGTCTCCGTCAGTGAGTGTTTTTTTTTTGTTTTCCAGGGTAACAGAAGTCTGTTGTGATGGCGCTCTGCTGACCTCGGAGCTCCCTGTCTCTGTGCTGTTGAATACAGCGCCCCCCGAAGGCCCCGATGTGGAGCGCATCAGCACTGGGACCAAATATGCTCTGGAGTTGTGGCTGAAAGCCATGGAGACTGGGCCAGACAGCACAGGCTCACAGCAATAGTCTGCACAATTGAAAGATCACCTCGGTACAGAGCTTAAAGGGATTGTAGCTAACAAGTCTGTCAGTGACATCCATCTCGCATTGCAGTGGCCATGAATTAAAAATCAGAGCCATCAGTATGACGGTGAGGACCATGACGTGTATCAACACTATGTAGAGAATAGTGTAGATTTAGAAATGGCAGTTAATAGTGACAATGAAGATCTTAGGTAAGTAAGTACATGTGTTAGTATCTGATTTACAGAATTTTGATTAACTTCTTGTGTTCTCAAGACTTCTTGTGTTCTCAAGATGTAACAATGTAAGAGTGTTTGTGGTGTGTTGCTGTGTACGTGCAGAGAATGAGATGGGACACCATGCTGGGTTGAACTGTATACAAGTTTACAGGGAGTAGAGTACAAATGCAAATGCAGACATGCTGCTGGTTCGGTATCAGTGTGTAGAATGACCTTGAGCAAGTCACTTAACCTCCTTGTGCGCCGTCTTTCGGGTGAGACGTAGTTGTAAGTGACTCTGCAGCTGATGCATAGTTCACACACCCTAGTCTCTGTAAGTCGCCTTGGATAAAGGCGTTTTCTAAATAAACAAATAATAATAGGGCAGCAGTGTGGAGTAGCGATTAGGGCTCTGGACTCTTGACCGGAGGGTTGTGGGTTCAATCCCAGGTGGGGGACACTGCTGCTGTACCCTTCAGCAAGGTACTTTACCTAGATTGCTCCAGTAAAAACCCAACTGTATAAATGGGTAATTGTATGTAAAAATAATGTGATATCTTGTAACAGTTGTAAGTCGCCTTGGATAAGGGCATCTGCTAAGAAATACATTTTAATAAGAATGTACAGACAGATAGACAACTCTGTATAGCCCCACAGTCTGATGCTCTCAATAACTAAATAATGTTAATGTCAAGTTTCATCACAGTTTAATAAGTGGTTTTCCAGATATATGGAAAATGTAAAGTGTGACAGACACCTCCACTATACCCCCGTCGCAGAGAATAAGAATTCCATCAATCTTACCTGCTGTGCTTGTCCAATCACTGCACAGGTCTCAATGTGCTCTTCCAATCACTGCACAGGTGTCAATGTGGTCTTCCAATCACTGCACAGGTCTCAATGTGCTTGTCCAATCACTGCACAGGTCTCAATGTGCTCGTCCAATCACTGCACAGATCTCAATGTGCTTGTCCAATCACTGCACAGATCTCAATGTGCTCTTCCAATCACTGCACAGGTCTCAATGTGCTTGTCCAATCACTGCACAGGTCTCAATGTGCTCTTCCAGTCCAATTCCAGCTCATATCCTAAAGGTGGCAGCACAGAGTCACAAAAGTCACCTGCTCTGTTCCCGGTTAAGGAGATGAAACATAACCTGACCCTCACTACAAACCTTGAACAGTCTCAAAAACAGCGGAGCTCACCTTTTATAAAGTTCATTGGTTTGAAAAAGCACAGACTGAAACAAGCACATGTATTTGTGAGGAAACGGGTGGTAGCCAGTTGACTGGTTTTACTACAGATCATTATAAAAAGTGTTCAGTTTTAAATAATTGAAAGTTATAAACAGAAACTGAGGGGAACTATTTTTTTTAAACTCAATTAAACATTAACTTTTTAATAGGAGGTTTGACTCAGACAGAATGTACAAATTACCTCTTAGTCACTGACATATAAAAAATTTCAGAAAATCATATATGCATAGCCTTTGTTTAAATTGTTCAAGGTGGCGCAGTCCAGTCTCCATGCCTCCATCCTGCCCTAGACTGGAGGGAGCACCCTTTCTCTTAGGGGGTGAGGGAGGGAGCAGTTCAGTCTCCATGCTTCAAGCCTGCCCTAGACTGGAGGGAGCACCCTTTCTCTTAGGGGGGTGAGGGAGCAGTTCAGTCTCCATGCTTCAAGCCTGCCCTGGACTGGAGGGAGCCCCCTTTCTCTTAGGGGGTGAGGGAGCAGTTCAGTCTCCATGCTTCAAGCCTGCCCTGGACTGGAGGGAGCCCCCTTTCTCTTAGGGGGTGAGGGAGCTTTTCAGTCTCCATGCCTCAAGCCTGCCCTGGACTGGAGGGAGCACCCTTTCTCTTAGGGGGGTGAGGGAGGGAGGGAGCAGTTCAGTCTCCATGCCTCAAGCCTGCCCTGGACTGGAGGGAGCACTGTTTCTCTTAGGGAGCAGTTCAGTTCATTATCTCTCTGAATGGTGTGGTGTGTGTTTTGTGCTACTGATTACACTCCTGTGCACTGAGGAGTAGCTCTCCAGACTCACAGGGTAATTCATCAATCTGGACAGATCTGAACCCATGCCTCCCGAGGGAAAAGGCCGCTCATGCCTGGTGTTCTCCTGTCAGGCATGACTGATTTATGAGGGGAAACAGGAAAACGTTTTCAATGGCTTTCCTGAAAAGAATCCTAGCTTAATTTCCACAGGATCTGAGGATCAGTGAAGATGCTGTCAAAGGGTTAACACCTCAGAACTCATGTTGGGTCCCGGAGGGTCTCCCAGGCTCGGGGATCAGAGGACGCCGCAGACCTTCACTTCCCCTAGGGTGCTGCTGCAGTGAGAGAGAGAGTAATTGGACTAAATTGGGGAGAAAAACTGGTAGAAATAATCGGCTACTTTAAATAAAAGAAAACAATTCGACAAATCTTTACTTTCAACCCCTTTCTTCTGCTGAACCTTCTTGAGTAAAAGTTGAAAAAAAAAGCCATTTCCTAGATGAATTTCCTAACGTATGAATAAAAATCTCAAAAGAATCGTTATGCTGAAAGCACAGGATACAGAAGGGTAAAGTAATGTGTGTCTTGTCAACACTGCAGGGGATCTGGAAGGGGATTGGGTAAAACTCGGAGTGACGGGATACAGAGTAACATTTCTGTTCTCCTGTAACACTAAAGTCATGTCTTCACTTAAGTCTGTATGTCTTCAGAATATCTTTTACACAAGGAATTCTTAAAGAAAATACTTGTTTCTTAACTTCAAAATGTGTCGGAAGATTATATAAATCCCTGGCTCCGTTTTTTTTTTTTTTTTTTTAATCTTGAGACTGCACTTTCAGTTGTCATCCTGGGGGGGTTGTAAAGATTTTGAATTTACAATGACGTTCGTCAGGAAGTTTTAAACATTTGATTTATAAAAATTATAAATGCATGCTGCATTATTTTTGCACAAACTGACTTCAAAAAGCTCGGTGTAAGAACTTCAGACTGTAAGCTCAGCACATTGAGAGGAACGATAGTTCCTCGCGCCAAGTTATCAGCGAGAACTTCCAGAGACTTTTCTGTACAGCAAGGATAGTTTCCGTGTTTGCACGGGGAAGGCAGCAGCAGGGCTGGTAGGTGACGTAATCACACACGCACACACGAAGACATAAGCCCGATATACGCTCATATATAAACTGGTTGCTGGTGCTCTCTCATCAGTCTGCCCTGGGCTCACTCTCTAGCTACAGCTTCTTGTCAGACCCCAACTAGATGAACCTTCAGATTTGAGGCCCTAAAACCTGTGCTGCTGACCAAGGTCCTGAACCTCCTAATTGTTTTGGGGACTTGATTGTATATGATGGAGCAAAGTCCTCGGAACATTAACCTGTTATACAGGAGACACACTTCACACATAGGGTAAGGTGCTTTGATTGGCAATTCCCATTTTCAGGAATTATTCCCCAGGTCAAAACTACTACAGTTTAATAGGGGACACTTAGCCTTACCAAAATGAGGTGCAATTTATTTTGGGGACTTGATTTTATATGGTGGGGAAAAAGCCTCAGTTCAGTTGTAGGTCTAATGCAATAGACCTGGCTTATGTACCAACGTTGTGCAATTTCTGGCACATTTTGATGTTAATTGTTTTTAACAATTTATAGTATAAATAGAGAATATTCTGTTTTTGTTGGAACATACAAACCTTTATTCTGAGTTGTGGCGTTGCAGGTTTTATCCAGTCCCTTCTGGAACAGTCTTTCATTCTAAGTTCTGGTGTTGTGGGTTTTATCCAGTCCCTTCTGGAACAGTCTTTCATTCTGAGTTCTGGTGTTGCAGGTTTTACCCAGTCCCTTCTGGAACAGTCTTTCATTCTGAGTTCTGGTGTTGTGGGTTTTATCCAGTCCCTTCTGGAACAGTGAAGGTGTTTTGACTTGATCTCTTCAGTTGTGTTTACCTGCATACATATCTCCAGTGATCTGCCGCTCTGCTTTGGTTTTTCTGGTGACACACTGCAGGGCTCTGTGGGGCTGGCACTTGCTGATATAAAGACACTAGCCTGTCCATTGCAGATCATGCACATATTTGTTGCTGATGGAAACCCCCCTCTACATTATTTGCACAGTGAGCCTACTGTCACGGTTTCCACCTCAGTGGCGTTTTCTCGTAAACGAAACTGCGAAATAACGTACCTGACAGAAGTCTTGACGTTCTCAGGGCGCTGGTATTGTTTGATTTATCAGTAAACTGTTCTGTATACACAGAGGGGTGTTTTCTTAACTTGAAGTATTAGTAACAGTAGTTATACAGTATTAACCACTTCAACTCCAGATGTATAAATGAAACCCCATCCCAGGTACCAGATTTAGAAAATAATAATAATAATGGTTTCAAACCTGTAATTGCTATAAAATGTTAACATATGATGAATGAATCACAAATAAATGACCTAAACTGTGTTTTTCATTAACCCTTTATGCTCCTGTGTACTACATACCCATGAAAACAAAAACGCTGCTAATAACGCTAATAACAATAATAATCAATAAACAACCACTGGACATTTTTCTTGTGTCCTTTTTTTTGTTTTGATTTTCGTAGCAGACCCTGCACCTTTTTTGCGGTCTCTGTAAAGTAGCTGCATGCTTTTTTCGTTTGTACAGTCACAAAGGTAAGTGATTAGCTTTTTGGGAACAAAAGCCAAAAAGCACTCCAATGGAGAATGCAAACTCTCAAGTTCCACGGCGGGGTGCACATCTGTGTAAATAGGTGTAAAATCAAACGATGGAGGACTGGCATCATGGTAGGGATCAGTAATAAACACCCAGTCCCCTGCTGTTCTTGGCTCCACATCCTCTTCATCATCACCGCTGAGCCATAAGTCAGCATCACTGTCACTGGTATCGAAATCCTCCAAACCAGCTTCGAAATCTTCATCACTCCCGTTGTCGCTCTCCACGTATGTTGCCATGTTTAGCTTTCGCTAAAAACTATATAAACTACAACTAAACAAGTAAAACTAATAATATAACAAAAAATAATAATTTAAAACAATATATATATATGCTCTTCTCCCCCTGTACCACCAGGGGGAGAAGAGCATGAGACCAGGCGACCAACTGTCTGGTGGTGCAGCGACCTGGGTGTCAGGCCCAGCGACCATAGGTCGAAGGAGCAAACTCCCAGGAGCCAGGTTGTGGCACAGGGGTGGTGGTCTGGACTGTGGTGGAGGTGGCCTTCTCACCTCCTCTCCACTCTTTGTAGCCGATGGCTCCCTCTTCTCAGGCTCTGGCAACAGAAATTCCGGCAGCGAAACAGCTCCTCCCATTCTAGGTCCATGTCTGTGTCCAAGTTGGCCTCCGGGCAGCTTTCCTCCTCATGCCCATATTGATAACAATATGTGCACCAGTGATTGTCATCCAGCTCAGTGGTGGAGTACTACGCCTGCATCCACTGGGGTTCCCTGCGGTCCCTCTTGCTCACCTCCCTCTCAGGCGCTGCGGACGACAGTGGCTCCCTCTCTAGCTCTTCATAGACCCAGTCCATGACCTCCGTCATAGCCTCCAAGACTTTCATGAAACCTGGGCACTGCCTGCTGATCCTCCTTGAGCTGGACAAATAAACAACAACTTTACTTGTACTTCTTGAGAATAGAAGCAGTAGTTGAAATTGAGATACTCAGATGCTTGGAAATCTTCTTGTATCCTTCTCCAGCTTTATGACAATAAATAATGTTCTGCCTAAAGTCTTCAGATAGCTCTTTACTTTTTCCCATATTGACTTATTGGTAACGACAGCAATCATCCTATACCTAACCCTTTTAAACTCTCTAAGAATGTTCACCTACAATCCAGCAGTTTCTAGACTTTTCTAGAATTAGGTTCTGCATTATCATATTGAAATTTCTAGCACCTTGTAGACAATACTATCATAGCATCAAAGGGTATAAATACTCTTGAATTAGCATTTTTGGAGTTTTGCAAAAAGAATTGCTGAAATAAATAATCTATTTCTTGTAACTGTTTTTTCCTCATCCACAAAAGCGAAACTTTTGCTACAAAAGATTTTTCCTAAAATTCTTTGTTTTCAAGACAATTCTAGTAATTATAAATTTCCATTGGGGTATGTAAACTTTTGGCTATAACTTATTTTTAAGTGAGCTCAGCAAGATTCATGTGTTAAGCCAGGCTGTAGTGCTAGGGCTGCTGTAGAAAGATGCATTGAGTGTTGGCTGTACTCCAGGTCTTCCACAGGTACAATAGCAGCATTGTGCAGAATGGGGGACACGGCTTATCAGAGCTCTCAGCTCAGCTCTCAGGCTGGCTCACAAAACTACCATTCATCAGGAACAACAGCCTGAGAGAGACTGGAAATGGACCTCCTCAAACCAGCAGACAAGTAAACAAACATTCCACCTAGTGCCCTTTTCAGTGTACTGTAGAGGAAACATTTTGAGGATGTCATTAATTTGAATTATAGGGTAGGGCAAAAAAAAAAGATCTTGAGAGATTTTTGTGTCAGGGTAGTGAAGTGCTAGTGAGCAATCTTTACAGTCAGTGGCGTTCTCAGGACTGTGGAATGCACTCTGCTGTATTGATCTGAAAACAAAGCCTTTCAGCACCAGGTGATTCAGATTATTAGCATATTCCTGTGTCTTTCCTTTGAATTACGAAACACTTGAGTCGATCTGAACCCTTTAAACTGGCCTCTAGTGACCCCTGGACTGTGGACCTTGTAAATAGTTGTCATTGGTTGTTTTGTGTGTGTGCGTGTGTATTGGTCTGTTTTAGGCTTGATTTACATATATGTATTACTTTGTTTTTCATTTAATGTCTGCCTGTCCCCAGCCAGGTCCGCTAAGACTGTATATAAATAGGTTAGTCCATCGTCGCTTCCAGTCCTGTAATGTTTCATTTAATAAAAGGAGTTTTGGTTCATTTAAACGCTGTTTTCTCACACCTCTTCCACCGCCGCTACATTGGTGTCAGTAGTGGGATGATGGACCGAGGGTTGTAGAAGATCAAGCACGAGGAATCGGAACGGAGAGACGCCAGTGGGAGCAGTGCTGCTGCTGAGTGAATGACTGTGACCTCCGGGAGCAACGGAGACAGAGAGCGGCACGAAGGCAGCCCCGATGGAGAAGCAGGATTCTGGGGAGATCCAGGAGCCCAGCCTCCAGGGGGAAACCGTACCAGAGGGGAAGGGGGTGAAGCAGCTGGAAAGCCTTTCAAATACAGCTGTAAATGATAAGGAAGCTGTGTGGCCAGGACAGCTAAGAGGCCAGCTGACAGTGGAGCTCCGAGGAGACGCCCCCCTAGTGCTGCTGATCCTGCCGTCTGCAAGCTTTGAAAACCTCTTTGCAGAAGACAGAAGAAGCAGGCCAGACCTACCTGGTGCAGCACAACATTGATACCAGTGACTCAGCAACCATCAAGCCGGCTACCCGTTGCCTGGCAGGAGGCTGTGGAGCGGACCCTCGTGCTGGTGCCTGGAGAGACTCCTACCTCCTGCCCTGCATCGATGAGTCTTTGGACCTGGTCGCTGGGTCTGCCTGGTTCAGTTCACTGGACCCGCGAAGCGGCTTTTGGAGCTTACCCTGGAGGCCCGGTCGAAGACAGCCTTCTCCACTGGTGGGGGTGTGGCAGTTCAAGGTCATGCCCTTCGGTTTCACAAAGCACGAAACCTTGCACTATTCAATGTAAAATAACCCACAATGCTTTTTTTTCTTGTAAAATGTAAATGTATCTTTTTATATCGGTAAAGAAAAAGAAGATGTATCTTATCTAATCATTAGGGTCTTCCTCCTTCATAAAAAGTGGACTTGTATGCGCTGATTGTGTCCGTCTGTCTTCCTCTACATGGCGAAGACAAGACCCGCCTTGATTGTGCACCTTCACCAAACTTCTATCATACACTCCCAGCCTAATACTGTTCAGTACTGTGCACTTAATGTTACGCACTACCCCCAGGCACTGTTAAAATACTATCTATCTATCTATATCTAACAAAAAGGCTTTCTGTTAATTTCATATGTTGATGCACATGCGTCATGAAATAAGTAATACATTTGTATTTATTGATTCATATTGTGAGTGGCCTAGGCATATTGTGTCCAGTGGTCTTAGAGAACACTTCGGCTAAGAGAACACTTTGCTTGCTTCCTGAGGGGTGTTCTCTTAGCCAGAGACTGCTGTATATGCAAAAATGTAGGACATGCAGATGGGGACATTAAAGAAAGCTTGATACCAGGAGGTTCCCAGTTCTAATCCCAACTCACTGTGTGTGACCCTGAGCAAGTCACTTAACCTCCTTGTGCTCCATCCTTCGGATGAGGTGTAAAACAAACAAGGTCCAATTGTAAGTGACTCTGCAGCAGCAGTTGTTGATGCAAAGGCAAACACTCTGGTCTAATATTAGCAACATGTCGTATTTTGTGCATGGTTCCCTGTATGATATATAAATATTTGCCCAGAGCTGTTACACAATTTCTTTCATTGCCTCCTTCATTCTTGTCAGCACTCTATAAATCATTTTATAATACATCGGTTTCTTTGTCAGGTTTCTTTCTTAACCTCTCCCTAACCCAGTGGTCGGTCACATATTTCCAGAAATCACTCCTAGTTGGTCAATATTTGTTGCCATGGATTCTGTGCTTTCCAAGGTGTGTTTCAAATAGTGTATAATTGCAGGTAATGATGTAACACCAAGAAAAATTGAGTTGTGTGGTTGATATCGTGGCAGTATTATTAAAACAATAACCGCATTTATTGTAACATAACCTGTTCTCAATATCCTTCTCTGAAAGCGATAGCAGATTTACAGATTACAACAAACTGAAATAGACCATGCTATTTAATTTAGTTTATAAACCAAGGTTGTTACACAGGCAAATGATTTACTTGGAATCTATTTAGAAATGATGGAATTTATTAAACATGCATTAAATCAATTCAGAAGATCAGCAAACACAAGTAATAATGCAGAACGTCAACATAAACTGTAACAGCAGTGTGGAGTAGTGGTTAGGGCTCTAGACTCTTGACCGGAGGGTCGTGGGTTCAATCCCAGGTGGGGGACACTGCTGCTGTACCCTTGAGCAAGGTACTTTACCTAGATTGCTCCAGTAAAAACGCAACTGTATAAATGGGGAATTGTATGTAAAAAATAATGTGTAAAAAATAATGTAATGGTATGTAAAAGTAATGTGATATCTTGTAACAACTGAAAGTCGCCCTGGATAAGGGCATCTGCTAAGAAATAAATAATAATAATAATAAACAACTGCACAGTCATTATTACAATAAAACAAGACAACAATGCATCAATGAAATAACAATAATAACATTCAACTAATTGGTCAAAGCAACTTCTATAGACTTCACTGTAAGAGATTCTCTCATAATCGCTTAGCTTAAAACTGTAAGCTGCATGCAGTTACCAACTCTTTCATAGCTTAACAACACAAATAAATCAGAACTAAACATTAGGGTTGCAGTTCTTCATTAGTGAAATATCTGATTCTATATCTAAGATATTCCCCACTCGTACTGCATGTGACGCATTAACTTTTATAGTGTTACGTACACAAGACATTCTCGAAAATGACTTTTAACAATGACTAGCACATTCCTTATGCTCTGTCTTTCGGTTGAGACATTGTTGTAAGTGACTCTGCAGCTGATGCATAGTTCACATTCCCCAGTCTCTGTAATTAGCCTTGGCTAAAGGTTAAATAAACAAATAATAATATATATCATGATTTCCTCTCTTTTAGGTGACCCTGGAAAGCATTAGCCTTATGTCATACTTGTGTGTAATCTCCATTCATATAGTTCTGTTTAAGTAAAGCAGTAAGGACCTCTTTAGGCAGTGATACTGGGTTGTTCCTCATCTGAGCAATTTGAAGAACATGAAATCGTACTTTGCAGTCATTTTTTTAATTATTGTATTTTTATAGAGCTTTTTATACAAAAGTATTGCAAAGCACTTTACAATACATAGCAGGAAGAAGAACAAACCACAATACATTTGTGTAGCATGTCACACATGCAACTGCCACAGTAAGAACATTTAAATAACATTTTTAAATAACAGAATACACATAATACAAAAGCACTAAGATAAGAAAGCCATTTTATAACTGACAGAGCTAGTTCAACATATGAGAGCTACTACATGCTCTCTTGATCCTATTCCTACAAAACTATTAAAAGATGTTCTTGGTGTTATTAATACCCAAATTTTAAACATTATAAAAGGTTCACTTTCCTCCGGTATAGTTCCTTCAGCACTTAAGGTAGCTGTGGTAAAGCCTTAAGAAACACAATTTGGACCCTGAAGTCCTCAATAACTATAGGCCAATCTCCAACCTACCATTCTTAGATAAGGTTCTAGAGAGAGTTGTTGCAATTCAGTTATAAACATTTCTAACTCTTAATGGTATATTCGAGAAGTTTCAGTCTGGTTTTTGTGCTGCACATAGCACCGAGACAGTGAATGATCTGCTGATAAGCTCTGACTTGGGATTTCCATCGATCGATCCATCCACTATCTGTAACCGCTTTTCCTATAGAGGGTTGTGGTGAGCCGAAGCCTAACCCGGCAGACACAGGGCGCAAGGCGAGACTACACCCTGGATGGTACGCCAGGCCATCGCAGGGCAACTAAGAGGCAATTTAGAGAGTCCAATCATGTCAGCATGTCTTTGGACAGTGGGAGTAAACCTACACGAACACGGGGAGAACATACAAACTCCACACAGACCCCTCAGGCCAGAATCAAACCCAGGACCCTGGAGCTGTGAGGCAGCAGTGTTAACCACCACGCCACTGTGCCTCCATCAGTTTGAATTCTTCTAGATCCAAGTGCTGCCTTTGATACTGTAGACCATTCCATCCTACTGAATCGTCTTGAAAGCACAGTGGGACTGTCTGACCTTGTCCTATCCTGGTTCAAAGCTTATCTTTCTGATAGGTTTCTGTTCATCTCTATTGGGGAGGTAAAATCAGCATTATCGGAAGTTGTCTGTGGTGTTCCACAGGGCTCCATTCTAGGTCCCTCTCTCATCAAAACTTAAACCGGAAATTAAGAGATTGGGGGTCATCTTTCTAGGGATTCTCTACATCTCTCCACAGTATCTATGTCTTCTCCCTCCATTCTCTCCATACCAGCAGTTCATCTGACCCTCCGTTGGATTCTTAAGAGCCTTCACTCTGCCTCACCCTCTCACCTGCCTATATCAACGGACATTCTCCATTCGCTCATCTCTACTCTTCGGAAAGGCCGCTTCTCCCCTACGAGGATCTACTTATGGAAACCATCTGCCTCTCAGCCTTCTGTCTTCTCAGAAGCTCTGAATTCACTGTTTCTTCTGCTTCTAGTTTCCTTGCAGCAAATATTCGTTTCTGTGACCTTCTATTTTAGACGCCTACATCATCATTCGGTTGCGTACCTCCAAGACGGATCAATTTCAGCGTGGTCAGTTCATTCAGCCGTCAAGTATCAAGTCCCCTATCTCCCTTTCTTTTCAACGGCAAGGTATCTCCCCAGCAGGAACCCCCCCCTCGGACCCTCTGTTCATTGATTCCTCTCGCTCTATCATCACTCGTCAGCCTGATCAAGAATATGGGGAGTCGGTTTTCTTCTGCGGTGGATTCTTACAGTCATTCATCCTCCTCTGATAGAGTTGCAGCCCATTCTAAAATTGCTAGTATGCCTGGAGAAGGGACTTCCTGTCCGCCGGGGCCACCAGAGGTTTTCCCCTAATCAGCCTCAAGGGTTTTTTTCCTCTCAGGTATACACATAGTCACACCTACTAATTCCTAACCACCTCTGTTTGTCCTTCTAGTCTTTTGTATAGTTATGCATCGGCATGTGTTCTTTGTCATTGTCTCATGGTGCAGGCATGTCGCGGAGAGCCGGGGGTCCATCTTTTGGGGGGGCAAGTGAATCTCACTTCCCCCGACCTCAGGTTCAGGCATCCACTTACCTTCCTTCTGATAAGGGGGGTTGGTCTATCAACAATGGTGAAGAAATGCTTAACTGATTTTTTAAAGCAGTGTAAGGAATTTCGTAATAGCTTTTGTATTAAAACTAATTATTCTTTTATAATATGTTATTTTCTGTAACAAATTGAACAGAGCAGCTGGGTGTGGTATTTTGAGTTCTGCAATGTGAGGAGTGAGGGGGCCTATGTCTGTCTGCTTGCATGGGGGGGGGGGGGTGAATCTCAGAGAACAGATTTAAAAAGAATGTTTGTTAGGCTTGGAAAGCTGCCACGAGTACACAGGTATAGGAAGGAGGGGTCATAAATGACATCATTACAAGGGTGTGTTTTGGAATCTACAAAACTGAAGATAATGCATTGTCCGGGGCCCAGCTCTCCAATCACTGTAGCCTGGAGTGTCGCAACTCTGTCCATTCAAATTATTCTATTCTGAGCTATACCAATAAACAGTGACATCACTAATATTGTTTATCAGTTTCATAGTTCTTACAGAAGGTAGCTGAAAAAGTCAATAGAAACGTGTGCTTGATAAGACGTTAAGGTGTGGCTAAAGAATCATTGTTAAAATATTTTCACTGATTGTGGAACTAAATTTAGAAGCATGTCTTGCTAAGTGATTCAGTATTGTGGTTTCTATCTTTTAGATTTGTTAACGGACTGTGGTAGTCAAATCAGGACTTTTAATATTTTTTTAGCATCAGTCCACAAATAATACATTTAGTAAAGAAAGCAGTGTTCTTGAGGTGTTTATCTTTTATTTTTTAAAGGTTTTATGACATCATACACTTATGACACATCATATTGGACTTTTCTCAACACTAAAAAGCTGATCGCAAACAAAAAAGGGCTTTTAAACATTGCTTGAGATGGAAAGGTTGAAGTTTTCTGTAGTGCATATAGCTAATCCACAGGACAGGAGCAAGGACTATGTCATAATTAATAATTACTTTGCTGGGGGGCTCCCGAGTGGCGCATCCAGTAAAAACGGTCTGTGCGGAGCTTGAGATCGCAAGTTCAAATCCAGGCTATGTCACAGCCGACCGTGACCGGGAGTTCCTAGGGGGCGGCACACAATTGGCTGAGCGCTGCCCGGGTAGGGAGGGCTTAGGTTCGGCAGGGGAATCCACGGTTCAACGCGCATCAGCGACCCCTGTAGTCGATAGAGCGCCTGTGGTTCTGCAGTGGAGCCGCCAGATCTGTGTTGTCCTCCGGCACTATAGATCTGGTGGCATTATCGGCGGCGGGGTTGCGAGCGGTGAGCCGAGGATACAGATAATAATTAGGCATACTAAATTGGGTAAAAAACTGGGGTAAAAAATTGGCGACGACTAAATTTATATTAAAAAAAATACTTTGATATTATTATATTACGGGGAGGGGGCTGTGTTTTTAAAATCAAATTAGACACTCAGAGTCGGGATGTGTTCAACCCTGTAATACTAGCAGCACGCATATCGTTGGTGAATATAGTGTTTACACCATCCCAATTATTTGTAATGTTGTCAGTATTTATAGTCGGATGTATGGAATCAGTGTTTCAAAAACAATACATTTCCATTTTGTGTGCACACTATCCCGAAGTTTAGGCCTACTAAACTGTCCAAAATTAATGAATTCCTTACTCCATTATATGATAAATTTAAACACACAACGACGACGTCGGGTGCCGAGATTGACATTGATTCCTGAAAAATAAGAGGCCAGTTACAGTGCCATGCTAGGCTGTGTAATCGAGTGATTAAAGCAAAGCACTTCCACCCAGGAGGTTCCCTGTTCAAACCCTGACTCACACACCTGCTTTCCTGCTTGTGCGCAGTCTTCCGGATGGTAGTGTAGCCAAAACAAAAACCAAAGACACTTTGGAAACGTGCTGATTTAGGGAGGTCTCTGTACATATCTTAATGTACATCCATCTATCTATAGAGTGCTGTCTTATATAAAGCAGAGGGGCAGCTGTGTGGGAATGAAAAATGAAAGCCAGAACAGAAGATCTTTTCTCACATAAATTAATCAAAAATATTGCAGTGAAGAGCCACTTTGCTTTAATTACATGACCATTCTTTAGAAAGAGGCTGTCAGAGCTGCGTGCTGTTTCATTTTAGTTTGGTTTAGTTTTGAACTTGTTTTCTTCTGAATTTCATTTAGCGTTGGTTTTTATGTGCGCGCATCTCAAAGTGCCTTCATAAAATTAAAGTGGGTATTTTAATAAAATATATTATTATTAGCGTTAGTAATAAAATAAAGGTACTTAATCATAAACACTGCAGTTGTCTCTATTTTATAAGTGGAAGGTTGTGTTTTGCATTATGTAGTGTGGGTTTTGGGCTCTGTATTCTGAAACAGATCTCAGAAGTAGGCAGTAACATATACAGGAGTGGATTTTATATTATATGGTTCCAGGGCTTTTCAGCCCCTCGTCTCTAAAATTCTTTTTCTCACAATGTTAGCGAAGCACATACAATAACAGTTTAAATCTAGGTTTATTTTCTAAACCTGACTTTTAGTCAATAGCTTTTATCAGATTTGATATCTATGGTTCCATTGTAAAGCACTCAGGCGCTATGGAAATGTAAAATCGTATAGTATAGGTATATAAATATTGGCAGCTATAGCTTGAAACCTAAGTTTGACCTCGATAGAATAAGCCCTGGTTATGGCCGTGAGTACAGTGTATACAGAATGGGTCAAAATACAGGACAGTTGATGCAGCCAATTTGAAGTGATATTAAGTGTGGTGGAAATCAATTGTATGACTGTATATCCTTCATATTAAGTGTGATATTAAGTTATCAGGAGCTTTTTTTCCATCGACTCCCATTATATTGTGGTCGGGACATTTCAATTTGATGAAGCAGAGTGTGACATTAGGCGGGTTTGACTGTACAGTTGATGTGCAGTTTAGATATCCAGGAGATTGAGGCTTATCTGTAACGGAGGTAAAACATAGCCTATAAACATTTACTTTTGGAATGTACTGCAGTCTCTTGGAGAAAGCTTTTGTATCGTTGGCAGCATAGCCACAAATTCAGTTCACCTTTTATTAAAGATTATCTCGAGGGTGCAGGCCCAAATTAAGGTTCTCAGTCTTCACAGCAACCATGCAGGTCTGACTGGAAGCAAGTCAGGCCATTTCCATGGCAACCTGCTGGGGAACTGACACAGAAATTGAGAAGTAGGCCTCAGTTTTGGGTCCTCTCAGCATTAAGAAATCCATTGTGTCACTCTTAATGAGCTCAACAGCAAGAGAATAAAGACAAACACACGTGTTTATATATATATACAGATATAAAATTTTATAAAAATAAATTACAAAATTTGATTTGTTTTTTTCTCACAAAAATCATTAATTCTTCAGATTTTTTTTTTCCCCACAGTGCAAAGAGTTAGGGTTCATTAAGGTCTCAAATTTAACAATTACATTTGTAGTTTGTAACAAGCATTGGTTATTGTTTTTAGATTGCATTTAGTTTTCATGAAAGAAATTCTAACATTATTGCTTAATTTCCTCATTCCAGTAAGTGACCTTTTCAGTAAGTAGCTAATTTCAGAATTGTCTTTTTGCAACTATAATTTAGAATGGGTTCTTAATTTAGGGTTATAAGGTTAGAATGTGACAATTGTTTCGGCTTGTGCTTTCAATAGTGTGATTGAAACTAGAAGAAACTGAGTCAAGCAGACCAGAGTCTGGGCTCTAGTGCCTTCATCAGTGTTATTGAAACTAAACTGAGTCAAGCAGACCAGCATCTGGGCTCTAGTGCCTTCATCAGTGTTATTGAAACTAAACTGAGTCAAGCAGACCAGCTCTAGTTTGGGGCTCTAGTGCCTTCATCAGTGTTATTGAAACTAAACTGAGTCAAGCAGACCAGCGTCTGGGCTCTAGTGCCTTCAGCAGTGTTATTGAAACTAAACTGAGTCAAGCAGACCAGCGTCTGGGCTCTAGTGCCTTCATCAGTGTTATTGAAACTAAACTGAGTCAAGCAGACCAGCGTCTGGGCTCTAGTGCCTTCATCAGTGTTACTGAAACTAAACTGAGTCAAGCAGACCAGCGTTTGGGCTCTAGTGCCTTCATCAGTGTTACTGAAACTAAACTGAGTCAAGCAGACCAGCGTCTGGGCTCTAGTGCCTTCATCAGTGTTATTGAAACTAAACTGAGTCAAGCAGACCAGCGTCTGGGCTCTAGTGCCTTCATCAGTGTTATTGAAACTAGAAGAAACTGAGTCAAGCAGACCAGCGTTTGGGCTCTAGTGCTTCCACAGTGTTATTGAAACTAAACTGAGTCAAGCAGACCAGCGTTTGGGCTCTAGTGCTTCCACAGTGTTTCTGCATTATACTGCATTAATATTGCATTTATTATTGGAGGGCAGTGTGCACAATACTATATAATGCTATACTATACTATGGAATATTATAGGGCTGGTGGAGCATTGAAAGATAACAGCTTAAAGCAACTTTCTGAAATGATGAAATCAAAGCGCATGCCTGGGCATTCAGCACTCTCAGAGGCAGCTTGGAACATAGCTGAATAAACATGAAAAAAAGTGCAAAGCAAAAAACAACAAGTTACAATCCATGCAAAACTATTCTCTGTAAGTCAACATCTAACGGAGAGCTGGCCAGCATTTTTAGCTAAAAATGCCAGAACTTAGAATTTTTAAATAGAGTTCAATATTTTCATAAAAATGGAACTTGCATAGACTTTTGATCAATGTATACCTGATAAGCTACATAGTTTTAGAGCACTGTACAGCACTGGCTAATCACCGAGAATTGTATCAACACATACATTTACAAGGGTAATAAAGCACAGTGAAGGCATGATAAAGCATAGGTAAGCATTGTAAAGTCCAGTGAGACATGATAAAGTTCATTTGTCCATCCATATTGACAACTCAATCAGACAACCTGTTTAAATGATTCAAAGCCTAAGTTAATAATATCTCATTGTATAAAGTGAGTGTCCTGTCACCCATACTCTTTGCAGTTCCAGTGAAGGGCTGTATCCTATCAGCACAAGCAACATTATCTCTTATACAAGAAAGCGTTACAGTGTAATAACTGAAATTAATTGCTAACAAAATATATGTCTCGATTTTTTTTAAAACTACAGATAATTTATAATTATTAATATTTAGCTACCCCTGTCTTTTATGTTTTAAAGTGTAGCTAACAAAATGATGCCATAAATCTGGGGCACTTTCATTCTGGGTGTCAAAGGTGCAGTTTTGAATGTTACAGTAATGTTAACACAAGGAGGTTACACTTAACCTCCTTGTGCTCCGTCTTTCGGGTGAGATGTTGTTGTAAGTGACTCTGCAGCTGATGCATAGTTCACACACCCTAGTCTCAGTAAGTCACCTTGGATAAAGGCGTCTGCTAAATAAACAAATAATAATGTTATCTGGTACTGAGTTCAAACCATGCCTTCAGATAGTGACGCACTTCAGAGGTAACCTGGATAACAGGGATCCGGATTTTATAATCCTGTATTTTCGAGATCAAGTAATTTCGATCACAAAATATGGGATTACAAAATGAGGATCACTGTTATCCAGATTCAAAGTTTTGAAGAACCAGACCCCGCAGGCGGAAATTGTCCCGCCCAGTCAATGACTTCAATAAGGCATGGGACTTGTGTTGCTAAACATGTGTTTCTTTCAGTACTGCACATTTTGAGAGCTGTGTAGCTCATGGAAGTGGAATTATTTTATTAGCTACACTTGCTTTAAGGGTGGCTTTGAGGTTATTAAAATAAATACTCTAGATATAATTTTGATTATCCATTTTCTACCCTTAGCTTTGGTACCATTTTAACTGCTTCTATCATAGTTAGTACCCATGCTGGTCCACAATCATTAGCATCCCCCCATCCTGTTACATTTCGAACTCCACTATGGGGGACTGGACAGAGCGATCATTTTGATCTCTGTACCTTCAGAGATCAAAAGTTAAGAAAATGCATTAGGAGGTGTCCATGTCTCTCTCTCTCTCTCTCTCTCTCTCTCTCTCTCTCTCTCTCTCTCTCTCTCTCTCTCTCTCTCTCATATATATATATATATATATATATATACTGTATATATATATATATGTCAAAGATTTTACATTAGCTATATTGCACATTTTGTAGTTTAAATTAATATTGTTTTTTTAAATATTGTTTATACAGTTTTTTAAAAAGTCCCCATCTCAAATTCAAATGGTCTTTATTGGCATGGCAAGTCACGTTATTGCCAAAGTTAATGTAGTAAATGCACAGAAATATGCGTGACCAGGATTAAACATCATTACATCACACACACACACACACACACACACACACACACACACACACACACACACACACACACACACACACACACACACACACACACACACACACACACACACTCACGCAAATCTCAAAAGACATTTACAAAGGAATCCCAGGATCTAGTATTCTCTGTACATCCCAGAGCTGTCATCAGAAGATCTTTTTAAAGGGGAGAAGGAGAAATGTTCCAATAGCTGGTCTCTTGAGATTTTATCCAGATGTGTGCGTGCGTGTATGTGTCTCTGTGTGTGCATGTGTGTGGTCACTGTGTGTGTGTGTTCTCTCTGTGTGTGTGTGCGTGTGTGTGTGCGTTGGAAGGTCTTTTTTGATGTCACTCTTCACAAGTTGTTGGTGTCCAGTGCTTTGTTGGTGTAGCCCCCTCCGTTTCTTTGGTTCTGTTACGGGAGAAAAAAATGAGGATTTTTTGAATCAGATTTTTGTGAGTGACTCCTAACATAGATATATCACATGGAAACACTGCAATGAATTGACATCTCAGCCCATTGAATTGAATGGAAAACAAGGGCTGGATGCAAACCGCAAACCACACAGTTCACAGACAAACTAATTACCATTCAACTGAAGAGCAAGTTCTGTAGCCGAGAAGCAAGCACAGGTCTTATGCTGATGTCAGTATTATTAACTCAGCAGCTGCTAGAGATTCATTACAGCATGTTAGTGTGGCAGACAGACAGACTAGAAGTCTATCTCAGTGTCTTCATTAAAATCTTGGAGCTACAAAATCATTCCATAGATCTGTTTTGCAATTCCATTCACTACATAGGTCTCAAATGTGCAGTTTTGAAAGAAGCACATGTTAAAGCAAACACAGATTTTCATTTTAAAACCGACATTTGGTACTACACTAGGTTAAACAAAGTTCTCAGTTTGCTTGCTGTACTTTCCAGGATGTTTGTTAGTTGGTACTTCCTTGATCATTTCACTTCAGCTCTGTCTTCGGGTCCTGTTACTGGCTCAAAGTATGTCAGTGAAGAAGGGAAGTTGATTTTTTATTGACAGGTAAAATAAAACGCCAGTGAAAGGATGAGGACAATTTCACTCAACAGGTGATATTAACCCAGAAAGCTCAGGACAGTCTAAAAGAATGGCTTGAGAACAGATTTCTTTAACCTAGTGTTGAAAAAACAGAAAGATGCTACATGACATGTGTTTCTTTCAAAACCTTTAAATTTTTCTACTTTTAAAACAGCATTAAAAACCGATATTAAATGGCTTTTTTACCATAACTTTAGCACTGACTGTGTATCATTTAACTGTTTTATAGGAATTATCTTTGCCTGTTAAATTTTGTATAATATTTTAAAATGTTGTAAAACGCCTTGAGGTCCTTGTGATGAAAGGCGTTATATAAATGTAAATAAATTAATAAAATAAAATAAAATAAAGAAATAAAACTGCACATCTGAGGTCTATATACTGAACCGATGTTCATTGCAGATAAAATGTATGTAACTATTTTATAGCTATGATTACTTTAAACTTGATGTTAAATAATGTTTTTGTACGTACATGTCTGGTAGTTAACTTCCTGTCCTCATCTCTGTACAGTGTAACTTCCAGTACGATTTGAGATCTATTGCGCAAAAACAGTATATGAGATTTTCTATGCAAAGGGACTGCAGAACGTGTATGAGATTTTCTATGTAAAGGGACTGCAGAATGTGTATGACATTTTCTATGCAAAGGGACTGCAGAACGTGTATGAGATTTTCCATGTAAAGTGACTGCAGAACGTGTATGAGATTTTCCATGTAAAGTGACTGCAGAACGTGTATGAGATTTTCTATCTAAAGGGAAGGGTAGCGCTGCAGGCAAGGCAAGCAGTGGGATCAGCAGTCATCTGAATCAGGAGATTGCAGCTCAAGGCTCTTCCTGCACACTTTTATTGCCAAACTAAATATTTAAGCAATCAAAATAAACTAAATGCAAAACAAAGAAGCACAAAGCAAAGGCTAGCTCCTCTTTTTGACAGGTGGCCATCCCCAAATTGGCAATCAATTAACCAATCTGGGGAATGGCCTCATGTCTTCACAGGGATGGGATTTTAACCCCATCCCAGCCTAGCTTAAATTCAAAATAAACTGCATCTATAACCCATACACTATTTACAAGAGGGCCTCAGCCCTGGCACACCTATCAAGTGAAATCTGAATGACTGAATGGATCCCTTGAGACAGCTTCCAGTGCCTTGTGGAGTCCACGCCATGTCAAGGCTGTGATATTAGATAGAGGTCCTATTAAAGTGGCCAGGTAATGTATAGTTATATTAAAACAATTTGAGTAACATCCATACCCCGCCACAGTTATGAATTTAAAATCACAGAGATCAGTATGACGAAAAAGCCCAAAATGACGTAGCATGTACAAGATAATGTAGAATAAGAAATGGCAATGCATAGATGAAAATCAGATAAGTGGTAATTAAGACCTAGATGGCATAAGCAAAGGAGGTGTTAGTATCATGGAAAGTATATTGACTGATTTACAGTTTGTGGAATAACCTCTTGTGTTCTCAAGATACATGTACATAAGTGTGCCATACAGACTGATGGATATACAGACAGACACCCCCATACAGGACATCCCCACAATGTGATACTCCCAATAGTGCTAAATAGGGTTAATATCAAGCTTCATCACAATTGACGATTCTCAAGATAGATGGAAAAATCTAAGTGTGTCATACAGACGTCTGGATGAATGGACAGACAGACACTCCATATATCTACAGACTCAATTCATTCTCAATAACTTAGGCTAAATAATGTTAATAGTAAGTTTCATGACAATTGGAAACGTGGTTCTCCAGATAAATGGAAACATGTAAGAGTGACGTACAGATCACAGAATACTAGCTTGTTACCATTAAGTTTGTTTTATTCATTTTTTTTAGAAATGTAGTCATCGCCAATGATTGTACCCCAGTTTTCTCCCCAATTTGGAACTGCCAATTTATTAATCCCAGTTCACCGCTGCAACCCCCCGACGACTCGGGGAACAGTGGCTGACACGCACGTCCTCCGAAACGTGTCCCTGCCGAGCTGTCTTTTTTCGCACTGCAGATCCACAGCGAAGCCATCAGACCTATAGTGCTGGAGGACAACACAGATCTGAATGGCTCCACTGCAGAACCGCAGGTGCCCTATCAGCCACAGCAGTCGCTGGTGGGCGGTGAATTTCCCTGCCGACCTAAGCCCTCCCTACCCGGGTGGCGCTCGGCCAATTATGCACTACCCCCTGGGAACTCCTGGTCACGGTCGGCAAATTACGTAGCCTGGATTTGAATCCGCGATCTCCAGGCTATAGGGCGCATCCTGCACTCCACGCAGAGCGCCTTTACTGGATGCGCCTCTCAGAAGCCTTCCTGCTTGTTACCATTCAGAACCATTAGCAGACCACAACATTACAAGCAATGACAACACAGTGGATACAGTATTGACACAGTGACAGCACACTGTCTCGTGCTGCAATCCATTACCAGCAAAGTGTTTTGCTTCATGATGTTGAAATACGTAAATCTTCCCATTGCTGTATCCTATTCATGCTAGCTGCTTCAGTGCTCTGTTTACGACATTTATGACGAGGATTCAAATTGTCTGTCTGGTTTGCATGCAGCTAACTCAGCAGTACATATAGCCCTTTGAGTTTAACCAGTTCTGTGCTGCTTGAAAAAGCACTGCTAAGTGCATGTTTTCATAAAGGACAGGGGTACCTGTATATAAGATGGGAATTTTGCCTACAAGCAATGGCCAAAAATGAAATACAGTATTTATTAGTATTATTTATTTTCTTAGCAGACACCCTTCTCCAGGGCAACTTACAATTGTTACAAGGTATCATATTATACAGATATCACATTATTTTTTACATACAATTACTCATTTATACAGTTGGGTTTTTACTGGAGCAATCTAGGTAAAGTACCTTGTTCAAGGGTACAGCAGCAGTGTCCCCCACCTGGGATTGATCCCACGACACTCCGGTCAAGAGTCCAGAGCCCTAACCACTACTCCACACTGCTACCTGTAATTGAACTACAGTACCATAGGGGATACATTTTCAAAACTTGTCTATTGTCTTATTTTTTCCATGTAACGAATCCTTGCAATTTTGCTCATTTTAATGTCCTACTTTGCATTAATTTGTTAATGTGAGCATCATCTTTAAACAGTTGAGTTAAGATATGATGCTGAGTATATATAACAAGATGTGCTGAAACATGTGTTTAAACATGGCGCCCACATACAAAATGGATGCAAAGTAGGGCCTTAAAATGAGCAACGTCCTTAAGTACACACTTCTGTGCATGAAATGCAGTACTAACCCTACTGAGCTATTGAAGCTATTGAGAGTGAGGATATAGTCCATACATCCATCTGTCTGTCCATACATCTGGCTGTCTGTCCATACATCTATCTGTCTGTCCAGACAGCCGTCTGTCTGTCCATACATCCGTCTGTCTGTCCAGACAGCCGTCTGTCTGTCCAGACATCCATCTGTCTGTCCATACATCCGCCTGTATCAGTCTGTCTGTCCAGACATCCGTCTGTCTGTCCATTCATCCATCTGTCTGTCCATTCATCCATCTGTCTGTCCATTCATCCGTCTGTCTGTCCATACATCTGCCTGTCTGTCCATACATCAGTCTGTCTGTCCATACATCAGTCTGTCTGTAGAGACAGTCGTCTCTGTCCAGACATCAGTCTGTCTGTCCATTCATCCTTCTGTCTGTCCGTACATCCGTCTATCTGTCCGTACATCCGTCTGTCTGTCCATTCATCCATCTGTCTGTCTATACATCTGCCTGTCTGTCCATACATCAGTCTGTCTGTCCATACATCAGTCTGTCTGTAGAGACAGTCGTCTCTGTCCAGACATCAGTCTGTCTGTCCATTCATCCGTCTGTCTGTCCGTACATCCGTCTATCTGTCCGTACATCCGTCTGTCTGTACAGACATCCGTCCGTCTGTCCAGACATCCATCTGTCTATGCGTTACACTTAGATGTTTGTATATACTGTATATGGGGAACTGCTTGTCAGATTGTGCTGAAACATGTTATTGCTAATTCTTCCAGTCTATCTGTACATACTGTTGCTATCATGCTCATCACGCTGATTGATCGGATGTGGAGTTTACAGCAATGGGGGTGGGGGGGTGTTACTGACAGGCTTGTTTCAATCTTTCTAATTCCATTTTTTAATTGTATTCTGAGTTTTATTGTAAAGCTCCTAAAGGATAGAATCAGCTTTCTTCTGTCAGGGACTCTTACTGTTACATCAAGATTGAAAACATATTTTTACAAAATAGCTTTATCTTAGTTTTCCAATTTTCCAATCAAAACTGCATTTTTGATATCTTTTTAAATATTACATTTTAGTGTTAGGCTCTTAACTGTTCTATTTCTGTAAACTAACTTTTTATCTTAGTTTTTTCAAATTTTACAATTTAAACCACATTTTTATATCTCTTTTTTTCATTTCTGTTTGATAAAATCAAAAGACAGCTTTTAATTTAATGGTATAATTGTTCATTTTGTGTATTTGTGTGCCTGTGTCTCAGTGTGCGTGTGTGTGTGTGTGCGTGTGTCTCAGTGTGCGTGCGTGTGTGTGTGTGCGTGCGTGTGTGTGTGTGTGTGCGTACGTGCGTGCGTGCGTGTGTGTGTGTGTGTGTGCATGTGTGTGTGAAGCTCTTTGGGATCCTTGTGATGAAAGGCGTTATAGAAATGTGAATTGTTGTTGTTCTTGCATTTGTTGTTTCATTAATATCAGTTTCTTATATTACAGTGCCTGCATTGTCACTGAAGTTCATAACAGTTGTTCTGTCATTTTATTAAAAAAAGCTTTCCATTATACCCAGTAATAGATACATTTAGAATATAAAGGCTTTGTATTTTTTATAACACAATGCACGGTGATTTCCAGAATTCTGATATTCATCTATATAACGCAAGTGAGTTATTAACAGTAACTTAGTTCACATGATGTTTGATAAGGAAGTAGCCGAGAGTAAAACACAAAGGACTTCTATAATGTCACCTGTTTGCATTACTGGATTTAGGTCCCTGGGATACAGCTAAGCTAATGAAAATTCTGCTGCTGCTTGTACCAGAAAATACAACACCTTTAGGTGAGGTAAACAAACCGGAAAGCCAACCAGGAGAAAGTACAGTGCACAGGATAAACTAAGAAGGAATGTAACAGTCAGAAACCAACGCACCATCTTTAAACAATATCATCTTTTAATGTCCATCCCGTCTCAAAAGGCTAAACAACACGAAGACTGTTTTAAGATGGCCCTCACATTACAAAATGGATGCAAATTAGACCTTAAAATGAGCGACATTGTACAAGTGAGCCTACATAGGATTCGATACACCTGGAAAAAAATAAGGCAACAGACAAGTTCTGCAAGTATGCCTCCTACGGTAGTTCCATTAAAGGTAAAATAAGAACATAAGAACATAAGAAAGTTTACAAACGAGAGGAGGCCATTCAGCCCATCTTGCTCGTTTGGTTGTTCGTAGCTTATTGATCCCAGAATCTCATCAAGCAGCTTCTTGAAGGATCCCAGGGTGTCAGCTTCAACAACATTACTGGGGAGTTGGTTCCAGACCCTCACAAGTCTCTGTGTAAAAAAAGTGACTCCTATTTTCTGTTCTGAATGCCCCTTTATCTAATCTCCATTTGTGACCCCTGGTCCTTGTTTCTTTTAAGTATAACTTATAATATTTGATTTGTGGATATCACTTGTAGGCACAATTCCCATCTTCTAGACCCTTGTTGTCATGGAAACAGTGCAATAGGATAACACAGGCCTAAAGGATCCGTAGATACAAATGCACAGCAAGGTAATGAAAATATGGACCCTATAAAAACACAAACACACAGGCAATACAAACAACTCAATTCTTCTGGTCAAGTGGTTCTTTCATTTCGATTCTATTGATAAGTCTGTGAAGAAGGTTAAAAGGAGGTCCACCCATGGCTGTCACTAGCTATGAGGACACCGAGGCCATGTCCTTGGTTGTTTTTTTGCATTATGCTGATGCTCATGTAAAAATTCTGGTAAAGTACAAAAGGCTCCTTCATTTTCCCTGTTGGTTTGCCGTGTAACACAGATTTGGAGGTTTGAAAAGTAAATACCAAGCAGTCATATAAATACTGCCAGCTGTAGCTTGAAACCTGTGACCTCGGTAGAATGTCAGCTCTGGTTACGACGCCGGACCAACCTGTACTATAAGTGCAGGCCTCAAGCCTGTAACCTAGCAACCAAAACGTCAGTGTGAAACACGATATGGCCTACTTGTGTTGACAAGCAGATACCATAGTGTAACTCAAAGGTAACCGACTGTGAAGAATATTAAGGGATAATGTAGTGTGACAGAGAGGAGATGAATAAGATTAGGGTTTTTGCCACTGGTATATTTTTTATTTGAGTTTTTGAGGTCTCGAAAGCTAATGTTTGTAATATCTGTCTACTAAACACCATTATCACTATTACCTTGAATAAAATGGCAAAACAATTTTTGTTCTGTAGTGTTCATTCAATAGTAATGCAATACTCTTCTAGCTGGTAATAATTAGTCTCCTCACAAAGCGATTAGATTTGTGTTACCTACGAAGAACCACTGTATTTTCTTTCCAATTGCGTGTTGTCTTTTTGAAATGTGTTTGTATTAGTTGAAAGACAGCACTCCCTCTGTATTTCACAAGTTTGGTTAATTCACTGTTAACCCATTTTGACAGCAAGTCTTATAGACCTTCATTAATTCACTGGTTCCAATATTTCACTTGTTTTGGTTGCATCACAAACCATTTAGAGGAAACCAATGCATACATGAGGTCTGAAATAACCCTTATAAAAATGTTACCACAGTAAAAGCATGACAGTGTAATAAAGTATAGGTAAAGCATAAAGCATTGTAAACACAGGTCTGGTAAAGCACATTAAAAACAATGCTAAACTATGGTAATGCATGGTATAACAATTGGAAAAAATGACTATGGTAAACTTTGACAATGGAAATAACACACATTGCTTAATAGGGATGGGATACTGGGTGTATTTTACTCCCCTGAGATTTGTTTTACTGTAATGTGGCCCCAATTACCCTTTTGTTTTGCAGTTAATTCCAAATTAAGGAATATGTTTCATGAGATATTCTTCATGAAGTATGCTTCATGAGATATGCTTCATGAGATATGTTTCATGAGATATGTTTCATGAGATATGCTTCATGACACATGCTTCATGAGATATGTTTCATGAGGTATGCTTCATGAGATATGCTTCATGAGATATGTTTCATGAGGTATGCGTCATGAGATATGCTTCATGAGATATGTTTCATGAGGTATGCTTCATGAGATATGCTTCATGAGATATGTTTCATGAGATATGCTTCATGAGATATGTTTCATGAGATATGCTTCATGAGATATGCTTCATGAGATATGTTTCATGAGATATGCTTCATGAGATATGCTTCATGAGATATGTTTCATGAGATATGCGTCATGAGATATGCTTCATGAGATATGCTTCATGAGATATGCTTCATGAGATATGTTTCATGAGGTATGCTTCATGAGATATGCTTCATGAGATATTTCATGAGATATGCTTCATGAGATATGCTTCATGAGATATTCTTCATGAAGTATGGGTCATGAGAAATGTTTCATGAGATATGTTTCCTGAGATATGTTTCAAAAGCAGCGTGTTTGGAAAGACAGATCCAGCTTGCCTCTCTGTGAAAGGGATTTCATCAGACCTCTCAGGCGGTGTCCTGCTGCCCATGCAGTGCTGGCTGACAATAGAGCTGCATTAGTTTGCAGTCTGCACTTCAACTATGGAATCTGAGCTCATCAGATTCCAGTATGTGGTCCAGTATAGGAGGCTGTGTGGTCCAGTGGTTACAGAAAAGGGCTTGTTACGAGAAGGTCCCCGGTTCAAATCCCACCTCAACCACTGACTCATTGTGTGACCCTGAGCAAGTCACTTAACCTCCTTGTGCTCCGTCTTTTGGGTGAGACGTAATTGTAAGTGACTCTGCAGCTGATGCATCATTCACACACCCTAGTCTCTGTAAGTCACCTTGGATAAAGGCGTCTGCTAAATAAACTAATAATAATCATTAAGGCTGTACTTTTTTCAGTTATCAAGGATTTCATGATTTCCGTGAAATGTACCTATGACCGTGTAATATGCCATTGCCGTGAAAATTCGCATTTCTGAAAGAATAGTGTAAATATACATATATTGTTTAAGCAGTTAAGTGTGCATTTGCTTTGCTGACAGACCACCTGTCACATTCAGGAACCTGGCAGCTGGTTTTGTTTGCTTCCTGTAAAGTATTGAACACACTGCATAGACCTCTCTGGCGGTAATGGCTGCATGATTTCATTAATATGTCTTCAATGTAAAAGACACCAGCTGCATCAAAGATGGGAAATATTTCTGCTAAAGATCGCTCTGTCCAGTACAAGAAGGGGACATTTCACATGTCTGGTGTTATTTTTACATTTATTCACGTTTATTGTTTGATGGAAATAGATTATAGTTAAAAGGTGGCCATAAAAAACGGAATATTCTGGCATTTACTGTTTTTTTGGTAAGTATTTAAATATTTAGGAACACATGTAGTATAATGGGCTGGTTGAGTTAATTGCTGCTGCTGATGAGATGCAAGGAGTCTGATGTTTTTTTTTTCCTTACAGGGAAACTCACACAGGTATTAAAGGCGAGACTAATAATCAAATTAGCCTCTTACCTTTAATACATGCTCTGCACATTTGAGAACTCTATAGTGAATGGAAGTAAATGACTAAGATTTATGCAATGATTCTGTTAGCTACAGTCACTTTTAAACCATGCTGAATGGACTCTGTTTATAGGTGGTAATCTTAGCTTGGACAAGCTAGGGAAAGAGTTTTCTTTTTTTTTCCCACGACTCGTATTTCCTTGTCTAAAGCCTGGAAAAGCACAAAGGAAGGTTTCTGCAGGCTGGCTGAAGCAGTAATAGGACAGGAGTTAGCTAAAGAGCCAGCAGGAGTAGTTTGGATTTGTGCCCTGGATTTTCCGGTCAGATTACATACATCAGCTATTTTTCCATCTGCAAGCTAACAACAGTCTAAATCAATACAAAGTACAGTACATAGTGCTAACAAAATATTTCCACTACATCACACACACATTATGTCTATCTATCTATCTATCTATCTATCTATCTATCTATCTATCTATCTATCTATCTATCTATCTATTGTAACACAGCAGGGAGAAGGTTAATTCTCCCTGCATGAAAAACATGTGTGAATGCACATTGTTTTAATTTAATTTGTTAATTGTTTTATTGTTTAACTATCCCCTGCACCTGGGTACTAATTGTAAATTAGGACCAGGTGCAGGGTATTTAAGAGAGGCAGTCAGTGTGCTCAGGGCTGTTGAGGAGGAGGAGTGCTCTGTTTCCAAGCAGTCATGAAAAAGACGGAAAGGAAGTTTGAAGAGAGTGTGTTTTTGGTGTTTAGCAGGTAAACGGCTCAGCCCTCCTGCCATTTAGTTGAGGTTCCTGCGTGTTTAGTTAGTGCTCAGTGGAGCTGGGTGTTTGTTTTGTTTATCCGCGCTTTAAAAACTCAATTTCCTGTGTCTGGGTCTATTTTAAAAGGGGCAAAGAACCGTGAGTGGTGCGAGTCTGTTTACTATATATATTATATACAATAGATATATATATATATATATATATATATATATATATATATATATATATATATATATATATATATATATAGATAATCTCATTTCGTTGGTCTGAGATTTTCCTATATGAAAAACACACACATTATGTTTAATGGTAATTTATTTGAAGCTGTCAGTGAAGAATATTTATCCCACACTCCTTCCACATACTTCAATGCTACACTATTGAATGCATGTCAGTCGCAGGAAAAGCAGTGATCTGTACTCAAGCCAATGCGTCACACTTCTGGGAAAAAACATATATTTAAAAAAAATGCTTTTAAGAGTCTAAGAAAACAAAACATTTAGAATTGCTTTTCCTGCAACGACTCAAACTTCTAAAAGAAAATTTTGGACAATGATTAATCTGACCTAAATGATTAAAATGACATGCCGTCAATAAAATAAAAATAAAACATTAGTTCATTTAAAATGATATTATTTGAGGGGCTCCTGAGCGGCGCATCCAGTAAAGGCGCTCCGGCAAGCCGGGTTGAATAATTGGGCATTCCAAATTGGGAGAAAATCAGGTGGTAAAATAACTACCGATACCAAATAATAAAAAACAAGTGTATAATTTGCAACTTCAATTTTAAAAAACCTGTACACTCTCAACTCCACAAACAAGACAGTCTAGTGGCTGATAACTGCGCAGACGCGGCGGACTCTAGTCTTGAGCTGCGCACTGAGGCCAGGAACCAGTCAAGATTGACCTTAAACCCAATCTTACATATAACTTTTATTTTGCAGGTTTTAATGTCAATTTGCGGGTCACTCAGGCGGTCTGTGTCGTGTCCAGATTGATATTCTTTATTACGTGACAGGAGATTATTTTTTTGTTGTTGACCCATTTGGCAACAATGTGTTTCTCTAGAGGCCCTTTCACACTGGCACTCCTACGCGGGTGCTGGCTAACCAGGTCACAGTCCAGCTACGCGCTTTGACCCGGGTCGAGCGAGACAAAATGCATGACGACCGTTCATGAGCCGACGCAATAACAAACAGCCACGCCTGCGTGAAGGCTTCACTTCCACAAGGAACGTTTCTGTTATTCTGTTTAGCCATGTTTGTGTTGATTGAGACACAGCATGAGCCAGACTGCAGCAGGGATGTAGAAACATTTGCTCTAATCAACATTTAGGTCGACGGTTCAATCCAGAGAAGCTTGGATGGAAGCGTCAGTAACAAGCTGCTTCCAGGGCGCTGATACGCTCGTTGTGTACTTGCATCTGTCACCCAGGTCGACCCTGCTTTATCAAACCCAGTGTGAAATCACGAGCGCGACTCGCATGACACCGGGTACTACCCGGGTGGAGCATGCCAGTGTGAAAGGGGCTTAGGTAAAAGAATAGCCGTTTGTTTTCACCCTTATAAAACTGACACTGTTCCAGTCTGAATTGTTCCAATAATCCTTTTGTTTAAACACTAACACTGTGTGTTTCCTTTGCCGGACGCTCGCTGCGTGTGTCACAGCAGTGTTCTGTTTGTGTAAGATTACAGAGGGCAAAGTTATAATTGTTTAGAGAAATGATTGTGTTTGCATACCTCTGTTAGACAAGGGAGTGACCGGCACTACTTTTGTCTGGTGTTAAACATTACAGCTACAATAGCTTATGTGTTTCTATGTATTATTTTGTATTTGTGACGTGTTGTTATTATTTAAAATGTATGCATTTGGGAACTGTTGTTTTAAGTCAGTAAGGAAGGGTTAACGTGAGCAAAGGAGAACTAAAAATATATAAATAACAATTGCTATTCGTGCTGGCTTTAAAAACAGCACGATTCCTGTTTGTTTTATTCAGTGTCTGTTTGTTTTAGCCATCGTGCTGTTTGCTTTGAAAAGTGTTTTGATTGCTTGTTTAAATTTTTTTTTTTTATAATTAAAACATGCCACACTGAGTCTGTCTCTTCCTGGTCTGATGTCACCACAAGCCATCCGGTTTAAAAAATAAATATTAACATAAGAAGAGTTGTGAACAAGGCAGCCCATCAAGGCCAATCCCTTCCAGCACACCATTGCCTCCGCTCGGGGATCTAGTGCACAATTGTTTTTAACTGCTCTTCAGATGCCTGCCATAGATAACACAGGCTGGTGTCTTTATAGAAAAGCCAGCGCCATCTAGTGATCTGCCACTTTGGAACAAGTTTTGTTTTGCTTGCAATACACTTGCTGTGCACTAGATGGCGCTGATGTTTACAAATATAAAGACCCTTTGGCCTACCAACATAACAGATGGCAGGCAAATAAAAAACTGAGGAGCAGCTCCTGACTCACAGGCTCAGTAAGGGAATTGGAGCTAACAAAATAGTTGTATAAATCTTAGGCATTTTGCACTTAAATTAGCTACCTAAACAATAACCCATGCCAGGGTGTGCAGTCTGTACCACCTGTCCTGGAGCTGGTTATTGCGTGAGTAACATTTCAAGTTGTATGTAATGTATGCTTCTGCCAGAGCAAAATATATCCTATACTTTGTCTTTAGAAGCTACAGATTTGCTGAAAAAACTTCTGAGCACAGTGAACTTTAAAGTTCAGTTTCGATTTTTTACAATTCTGTTTGATATCTGTGTCTAGTGTTTCACTATAAAAGAAACATGAACAATACTATCTATGTGGCCTGAAGTCCTTAACTGCCAGCATGGCGTCAAGCTTTTGTTTTTTAAGTGCAGAGGCGCTTTGATCTTCAGAGCTGATTCCACCCCTAGCCGTGTATAAGACAGTTCTTACTGTACGGTCATGTGATCTTGTCCAGCCAATCACTGCATTTTAAAATATGGATATCTGGTGCTAGGTAAATAAAGTTCTCAGTTTCTGTTACTGCTTCACCTCCTTGGTGATTTCACCTCTGCAATGTCTTCTGGGTAATGGGACGGGCTGAAACCAGGGGATGCAGCTGATTGGTTTATGCCCTGAAGGGGCGAAGAATCATTCTCTAAAAAAAATCAACGTGCTGAATTGTTTTATCTACAAGGACCCAAACTCCCCAGAAGCAACTCATCGGGGTCAACTACGAAAGAAGTGTAAAATACATTCCCCAGTTTTACTAATTACAAATGCTATGAAAAAATACCATTTAAAATGAACCACGTTCAACATAATGTGAACTACCAAACACTCAATAGTGCTACATTTAAAAAAAAAAACACACACACACACATTATATATTCAATGGCACATTTGTCTTTGTCAAAGTCTTCAGAGAAAAGCCAGTATTTCTACACCTTTCATATGAACATCAGATGTACAAAGTGATGGTAATACATATTAGATAAGATTGACTAGAATTATTTTGTTAGCTTCAAAAACGGACTTCTAACCGTCGCTAAAACAAAAAGCGTTTCATGAAAAAAAATTAAGTTTGGTGAAAAAAAAAAACCTTCTGAGGGAACATAAAGTCAATTTAATGGACTACTTTAAGGTTAAATAGCTTTTAAAAGTGTAAAGTAGCTGCTATAACCTTGTCATTTATAGAGGGCAGTATGTGTTTAGTCAAGTGTGGTGATTACAAGCCATACTTATTGACACAACTCCTGCATTGTCAATGATTAACAAAGACTGGTGGGGCTGCTAAGATTAGCTTCAGGGAGGGATGACTGCATTCATGTAGGAACAGGAGCTCACAGGAGCTCAAGCTAAGTGACTCCCAGCTTTTACTCAAATTCCATAGCTTAGGTCACAGAAACCATGGGAACAGCACTTAGGAATAAAAATAGGCCTAAGAGGAAGGGTGCTCCCTCCAGTCCAGGGCAGGCTTGAGGCATGGAGACTGAACTGCTCCCTCACCCCCTAAGAGAAAGGGTGCTCACTCCAGTCCAGGGCAGGCTTGAGGCATGGAGACTGAACTGCTCCCTCCCTCACCCCCTAAGAGGAAGGGTGCTCCCTCCAGTCCAGGGCATTCTTGAGGCATGGAGACTGAACTGCTTCCTCCCTCCCTCACCCCCTAAGAGGAAGGGTGCTCCCTCCAGTCCAGGGCAGTCTTGAGGCATGGAGACTGAACTGCTCCCTCCCTCCCTCACCCCCTAAGAGGAAGGGTGCTCCCTCCAGTCCAGGGCAGTCTTGACAGACTGAACTCCCCGTACTAAGCAAGCAGGCAAAGTATGTTTTAATTTGTTTCATTAATAAATTCCTCAGAGAAGAGGAAGGATGAGGAAGGCTCTGCAGAATGTTGTGAATTTGTTAAAACACACAGAAACCAAGCGAGGAAACAAAAGAATAACAGAAATGTTCTCTTGGTTTGCTTGCGTGCGTCAGAACTGCTTTCCTAGATCCCTTTCATCGTCTCCCAGTAAAACAGTATTGAACCCTGTGTATCTGTACACATAGCAGATATACCATACTTTGCAATTCAAATGAAAGACTTCAATCAATCCCTCCTGTAATCTCATTCCTTTAAGCCTTGCTTGTATTAGTCTGGTCGCTCTTCGCTGGACTCTCTCCAGGGCACAATGCTCTTTTATTGTGGTGACCAGAATTAAACACAGTGTTCTAAGTCTCACCATGATACAACCCCATAGTAGCCTCTTTTAATTTGTACTCTACGCTGTTGATAAAACAGACACACATTCTGTTGCTCGCTTCCCCACACTGCCTGGTTGAGGACAGCGATAAGTCTATTACAACACCTTTTAAGTCCCTTGTGATTATTCCTTGTGAGCTGAGCAATGCAGTAGGAGAGATCTGTTTCTTACTGTGTTGTAGGGGGCACTCCCTCCGTTTGGCACTTCGTAGTGTGTGTGAGTGGAGTACATGGGGTAGCCAGTGCTGTCATTCATGGAATAATAACCTCCAATCCCAAAGACATTGAACTGGCCGCGCCGTCTCCTCATACAGCAATAGATTATCTAAACAGAACAGAGGCAATGTTTTACAAACTGTACAGACAGAATAAGATGTGGCTCAGAATATATCTTCACACAATAGAAAAATATCTCAGCATTGTTATCACTTAAATCTAAAGTATTAGTAAGAAATTCAATTTAGGCCTTTAAAACACATTTTGAGCTCTTTTTACCAAGGGATTTACTGTTAATATTTTAGTGCATGTAATTCGACACGTGTAATACAATATATCAGAGATTTGTTGGAGGTCTGGTACAACGATTATTTGCCTGCTGAATTGAAAAGAATGTTTAAGGAACCACAGCATCAAAATAACAACTGTGAATTGACCAGTGAAATAAGAGCAAATAATATATTTTTATAACAAAATCTGTAGTAATATTGGCCAGCATTAGGGGGAGCAGTTTAAACTCTCCTGTAAGGACAAGGAGCCCAAGGAAGACTTCTAGAAAGCAGGGAGGACATTCATAGCCGGTCACCTTAGCCCAACAATGCTACTTTCAAGACAATAATACACCCTTCCACCAGACCTGAATCAATTGAGGAGCATATATTTTCTCTGTAGATTCATGTCAACCAGCTGGGAAGAGTCAAACAAACCTTATTTCCTTATGGTTCAGGACTGTAAAGCCAAAATAACTTGGCCGCACACGTTGTCATTTTTCTTAATGATCCACACTACTCAGAAGTCCACAATTAATTTCATTTTTATTAAACAAACATTTAACAAAAATATATAAAAACGTCCGCATCCACATCCATGACGCGTTTGGACTACAAGAGTCTTGGTCAGGTGGTGAATATTATGGTTGACTGGAACACAATCTCTATTTATACATCTCATTGTTAATCGCATTTAATCATAAGAAATCAATTTAGGGATTAAATCTTTTTTTTTTTTTTTTAAAGGACCCATGTCATTATTGCATTTTTAATTATTTCTGAACATGATTCAAAAGAGAAACTCATAATCTTAATGTATTTTTCTTTCTTAACACTCAAGTGTCTCAAACAGTAATTTTGAAGCTTACAGTGATGAATATTCAGACATTCGAATTGCATAGAGATGAAATTCACAAATACATAATAAATCCTTATTGTGGTAATTGATAGTAACTCGCAAACAACACACACAGATATAGCTCCTACATACACAGTATCCAAACATAATTGGAATTCATTTTTAGTTAGAATTTGCCTAATAAATAACATTGTTATAATTATCATTAAATCTCATACATAAACTTTTTATAATCACTTCAACAAGAATAGAATTTAAATAAAGCTTACATGTAATGTGCTTCATAGATCTCCGTTGGTGTATTTACCTCTTAGATGTCAATTACAGGTATGGACTAAACTCCAGATTTTCATTAAGACTGTGAGGTTCCATTGTTTTTATAATTTGTTTATTGAGCAGACGCCTTTATCCAAGGCGACTTACAGAGACTAGAGTAAACTATGCATCAGCTGCTGAATCACTTACAATTACATCTCACCCGAAAGACAGAGCACAAGGAGGTTAAGTGACTTGCTCAGGGTCACACAATGAGTCAGTGGCTGAGGTGGGATTTGAACCGAGGACCGTTTGGTTACAAGGCTGTTTCTTTAACCACTGGACCACACAGCCTCCTCAGTTTTCAATGCAGATATCCAATATGCTTCCCTTCTAACGATAGTTTAACCACATTTCCTCCTCCTCAGGTACTACCACACTTTCCAAGCCAATACATTTTAATCTGGAAACTGAGCTTTAATTTCATAATCTGATGTATCACTGCAAACATGTTTTAAGCATAAGAATTGCCCATAAGGTATGTTAGAAATCATATGCTTTGGATGATCACTTTTTGCATGCAGAATCGTATTTCTTCTATCAAGTGCTTTTCTGAAAATAGAAGTATTTAGCGTGCCACTGCAATCAATCAAAACAAGCAGATCTAAAACATTTGATTGACTGTCTTCCATTGTAAATTTTAAAGTAAAATTATGTATTTTGATCTATTCGCTAAACAAAATTAAATCAGCTTCAGAACCAGTCCATACCAGCAAAATGTCATCAATATTCGTTTCCAGAACAGCATGTTTTACAAAGGAGGGTGAGAGGATCTGTCGTTAATAAAGATATAGATTTGCATAGTTGGGTGCAAATGACGACCCTATTGCTGTACCTTGAGTTTGTAGATAATACTTATTGTTAAACAGGAAATAACTTTTGTACTGTATAGCATGCATTATGCATTTAAAGTATTATGGATTTTCTTGTTGTAACTGCATCTTGTAAAGCTCTTTGTGATTGTGATCCACTATGAAAGGCTCTATATAAAATAAAGATTGATTGATTGATTGATTGATTGATTGATTGATTGATAATTAGATCTTAATACAAATGCAGTTAATTCCAACACAAATTGTGCGGGTAAATCATTGATTTTTTTAAAGAAAGTAACCAAAAAGTCTTTAGCAGGAACAGTATATTGAGCTAGTAATTTGATCACATCTCTAGTATCAGAAAGGTGAGACGGTAACTTATTTTCAATCTCTTTAATGAAAAAGTCGATAAATTGACTTAAAGGTTCCGAAATAGAACCATTGCCTGAAACTATTGGTCTCCCAGATGGTTTCAGGGAATTTGTATGTATTTTTGGTAATGTATAAAATACTGGCGTTTTCAGATATTCTACTTTGAGGAAATCAAACTGATTCTGTGTTATCACTAGCCTTGGCTCGGTCTAAAATATCACTTGTTTAAAACGTATTATTGGATCTGCAGATAGGGGCTTGTAATAAACTTTATCATTTAACTGTCTGAGTGCTTCCGAAACATAATCGTCAATATTTTGAATCACAACAGTTCTGAATCATAATATATATATTTTTAATGTTTGTTTAATAAAAATAAAATGAATTTTGGACTTCTGAGTATTATTATTATTATTTGTTTATTTAACAGATGCCTTTATCCAAGGCGACTTACAGAGACTAGGGTGTGTGAACTATGCATCAGCTGCAGAGTCACTTACAATTACATCTCACCCAAAAGACGGAGCACAAGGAGGTTAAGTGACTTGGTCAGGGTCACACAATGAGTCAGTGGCTGAGGTGGGATTTGAACCAGGGACCTCCTGGTTACAAGCCCTTTTCTTTAACCACTGGACCACACAGCCTCCTTTACGAAAAATCAAAAAGTGTGCGACCAAACTGTGGCTCTACAGTCCTGAACCATAAGGAAATAAGGTTGGTTTGACCATTCCCAGCTGGTTGGTGTGAATCGACAGAGACAACTGCTTATTATGGACATGATCTTATATTGGTCAGCACTTCGTTCAAGTTTAGATACAATACTATCCTGACAAGCGCTCTGTGAGAGATGTGATACAGGCTTACCATCAGGATCAGGATGATGAGGAGAATGAGGAGGATGAGAGCAGCAAGAACCAGCAGGGCTATCCCCCAGCCAGGGACCTCACTGCCAGACTGACTGGAGGGGGGCGTGGCTTCCGTCGAAGTCACTGCAAAGACAGGACAAGCCGGGGCGGCGGGTTACTGCACAACTCAGCCAGGGTCTCTAACAGGTATTCACAGGTATTCATTCAAAAGAAACCTGTTCAAAATCCTGCTCCTTCTGTTCCGGTGACATCATCTTTACAGTCAGTGTACGTGTGTGTGTGTGTTTGTCTGTGCCTGTGTCTAAGTGTGTGTAGATAGATAATGTAACAATAGACCTAGTGTATTCAAATTTAACATTTATTTATAAGACGCCTTTATCCAAGGCAACTTACAGGAGACTAGAGTGTGTGAACTATGCATCAGCTACAGAGTCACTTACAACTACGTCTCACCCAAAAGACGGAGCACAAGGAGGTGAAGTGACTTGCTCAAGGTCACACAGTGAGTCAGTGGCTGAGGTGGGATTTGAACCAGGGACCTCCTGGTTACAAGCCCTTTTCTTTAACCACTGGACCACACAGCCTCCTAATTAATATTTTAACTAATTAAAATATTCCCACATATTAGTTGATTGATGGGCTTGTTTTGGTTTTATTTAATACCTGAAGACCAGAAACATCTTAAAGAGAATTACTCAGAAAATCAAAGTAGTTGCACAGCCCTAAAATATAGATATAGATAGATAGATAGATAGATAGATAGATATATTACCTCTAATAGAATCTGCGCTCAGCTGAAGTGAGTTCATCGTATCTCCATTATTTTTTAGCGAATTTTCTAATTGCTTTTGAACAGTTGCCGCGTTGATGTCATTTGTCTTGAAATACGATTTGGTGTCTGCGACCACAGAACCTTGACTAAAAAAAATCAAAACAACACAAAACAGTGTCAGAACATGCATGTCAGTGACACCCATCCTCCTCCACGGAATCTAGCATTCATTCAAATAAACTACGTCACGAAGCTGATGCGGAGCTTGATCTAAGGCAAGTCATTATCTGAATGCAGTTTCATTTTCTTGTCCGTAATGATGCTTGTTATAGAAACACTCCTGGATGTTCACAGTGCTGTCGTTATTTCACTCCTGAGGATAAACCTCCCACTCAACCCTTTCAGGGCTCGTCCGGGTGATTCAGTCCCATCCCACTCGTGGAATAGCTACAGTACTCTGCGAATGTCTGTGCTGTATCCTCTAATATTCCTATAGGGGGCTGGGGGTGTACTCTGTGATAGTTCATGCTGTGTCCTTCATTTACATTGACAAATATATCGTCATGGTTTAGGTACAACACAGGAAACAGCAAGTAAATGTAATCATCGACATATTCATATAGCCCCTAATTTGGTTGCTTCTGAATAATAAGGTTTCATTTCCATAGCCTGAAGGTCAGATTCATCTGAACAATGCTAGTGTATTTTACTACAGAAACAAATTCAAGAAAATTAGGAAACTGAAAAAGAAACTAACTGAAACGACAGCTCATCTACAAAACCTACACATTGACTTCAGCCAGCAGCCCTTTTTAACGTCAGTGCTTTTAACAGAGTGGAAATGTACACTGCCTGGCCACTTAATTAGGAGCTAATATCGTTTGACCTGAACGCAGTCTTGACATGACTCCACAAGGTGCCGGAGGGTGTTCAAGGGATCCATTCAGTCATTCATATTTCAAACCATTGTTCAAGCTCATCCCAGACATGCGCAATTCGATAGGACAAAAGGGGGGGGATGGGGGTCAGTTGTTTTTTTATTCCAATTCTAGGTCAAATTCCCTTTTAATCAATTCCAACATTGATCAAAACTGCAATTAGCAGTATTCTATTCAAATGAGTTTACATTTAAGTTACTCTTAGTCAATTAAACTGGCTTCAAATGAAAGCAGTTAAACCATCACAACAGTTATCATGTCCCCAAAAAAACAATTCCAATTCCTTTGAAGGAACTAGAACTGAACTGGAAATGGAACTGGAAATGGAATTGGAATTGGAACTGGAACTGGAATTGGAAATGGAATTGGAACTGGAATTTGGAATTGTTTTTAAAAAGAAATTAGAATTGAAAATCAGCAATTGACCCCAACCCTGGATATATGTACGATCTCCTCCATAATATCTCCGTCGCTTGGGATTTCATCTCTTGTGGAGGATAATAATATAAAATATTGTTTTTAAAATCCAAGCTTACCTGAATCTCAGAACTGTTGATCCATTGTAGGTCTTGAAAGTGCTGCAACTTGTACACCCATAGATTTCACCCAACTGTTAGAAAAAGAAGACAAAACCTCATTAACACTACAGCTATGGCCAAAAGTGTTGCGCCACCTAGAATTTTAGGATTGAGACATAATTTTACAAAAAATATAAATATGAATATAATTTAGATATTTTATTTAACATCATGTAATCAAAAGAAACTACAAAACGATATTGTAAAAGTCTACTGGAAGCCATAATAGCATTACAGTATTGCATACTCAATTTCCAAATGTCACATTTTTCAATATGTCAGTTTTACGTTAAGTATAGAAAACTACAATTCAATATGTTAATGTAACATTATTCAGCAGGTTTCATGCGACTTTATGAAGCAAAATTAGTTTATCTATAGGGTAATGCAAAACTTTTGGCCATAGCTGTAGTTTGCTTGTCGTGCAAGGAATCTGCTACTCCTTCACTTCCTAGGTCACCTCAGCAATGTCTTAGGGTTACTGGAAGTGCAACACTAACTGAAAGCATTGCTTGCAAACAGAGCATTCCCTAAACCGAATGTAGGATCACGTGTCTTATATTTAAACCACATATCTGAGGCCTATATAGGGAATAGATGTGCATGGTGTGGAAAATATAGGGTATTATTTTGTTAGCTACAATCACTATAATATAAAAATGCAAGAATGGACACCTACCCCTTGAAGAACTTGGTTTTCCAAAGCCTTGTAGTAGTCTGAGTTGATTTCAGTGAGTGAGGAATTGAATATCTTATTCGTGATCTTGAAGGAGACGTAGAAAGATGTATTGGGTGCCACTGTGACTGTGGTGCCTCCAGCGCTGGTTGAACTCTCCGCTACCACTTTGGTACTCGTCTCTGTGCCAATGGGGGTGGTGGAATGGTTCCCAGGGCTGATGCTGGTAATGGGCTCTGTGGTACTGTCGGTTACATGTGGTTTAATAGTTGGGCCAGTGGTAACACTGGTGCTATGCTCTGTGGTACTGTCAGTTGCATGTGGTTTAATAGTTGTGCCAGTGGTTACATTGGTGCTATGCTCTGTGGTACTGTCAGTTGCATGTGGTTTAATAGTTGTGCCAGTGGTTACATTGGTGCTATGCTCTGTGGTACTGTCAGTTACATGTGGTTTAATAGTTGGGCCAGTGGTAACATTGGTGCTATGCTCTGTGGTACTGTCAGTTGCATGTGGTGGAATAGTTGGGCCAGTGGTTACATTGGTGCTATGCTCTGTGGTACTATCAGTTGCATGTGGTGTAATAGTTGTGCCAGTGGTTACATTGGTGCTATGCTCTGTGGTACTGTCAGTTGCATGTGGTGGAATAGTTGGGCCAGTGGTAACATTGGTGCTATGCTCTGTGGTACTGTCAGTTGCATGTGGTGGAATAGTTGGGCCAGTGGTAACATTGGTGCTATGCTCTGTGGTACTGTCAGTTGCATGTGGTTTAATAGTTGGGCCAGTGGTTACATTGGTGCTATGCTCTGTGGTACTGTCAGTTGCATGTGGTGGAATAGTTGGGCCAGTGGTTACATTGGTGCTATGCTCTGTGGTACTGTCAGTTGCATGTGGTGGAATAGTTGTGCCAGTGGTTACATTGGTGCTATGCTCTGTGGTACTGTCAGTTGCATGTGGTGGAATAGTTGGGCCAGTGGTTACATTGGTGCTATGCTCTGTGGTACTGTCAGTTGCATGTGGTGGAATAGTTGGGCCAGTGGTAACATTGGTGCTATGCTCTGTGGTACTGTCAGTTGCATGTGGTGAAATAGTTGGGCCAGTGGTTACATTGGTGCTATGCTCTGTGGTACTGTCAGTTGCATGTGGTGGAATAGTTGGGCCAGTGGTAACATTGGTGCTATGCTCTGTGGTACTGTCAGTTGCATGTGGTGGAATATTTGGGCCAGTGGTTACATTGGTGCTATGCTCTGTGGTACTGTCAGTTACATGTGGTTTAATAGTTGTGCCAGTTGTAAAATTGGTGCTATGCTCTGTGGTACTGTCAGTTGCATGTGGTTTAATAGTTGTGCCAGTGGTTACATTGGTGCTATGCTCTGTGGTACTGTCAGTTGCATGTGGTTTAATAGTTGGGCCAGTGGTTACATTGGTGCTATGCTCTGTGGTACTGTCAGTTGCATGTGGTGGAGTAGTTGTGCCAGTGGTTACATTGGTGCTATGCTCTGTGGTACTGTCAGTTACATGTGGTTTAATAGTTGGGCCAGTGGTAACATTGGTGCTATGCTCTGTGGTACTGTCAGTTACATGTGGTTTAATAGTTGGGCCAGTGGTTACATTGGTGCTGTGCTCTGTGGTACTGTCAGTTGCATGTGGTGGAATAGTTGGAGTAGGAGAAATAGAATTTGTATTATCAGCTGTGGTAGATGATTCTGTGGGAGTAGTTGGAGTATCGATTGTTTTCGATGATGAAGTTGTTTGAATCGTGCTGGTGGTGTCGTTTGTTGAAGAAGCATTGCCTAAAAAAAGAAAATATATTTACTGTATTCCTTCGAATTAATTTCCCACCCCTGATTTTAAGAAAAAAATCCAAAATCAGATAAAGATGCATTTACAAAAAACAACAACATCAATTTTGCACATAAGAGCCATTTATACAGAGGAATTACAATGAAATGCTACAAACTCATCTGTTAGGCATATTGGTAAATCATAAAGTAAATTAACATGCCTGTAACAACAACAAATCTCTCATCATGTCATCATCCCCTGAGTTGGAGGGGTCCTCTTTATAACTACATCTCCCAGACACTGATCATCTGTTCGGTCAGGCTGGTTAGGTATGTACCATTTTTTGAAGGAGTGCACCACTCGCTTTAATAATCCACTCACGCTGAGGGCCAGGTCACGGCCACATGTGTACACTTGACAGTGCTTCTTTATCGCTGTTCACAAGCCATTGCTGATAAAGAAAAGAGCTGCCTGTATGTCATGAATGAGTCAAGATCAGGCAGTGACATTTTGGTTTCTCTTTTCTCAGACAGTCAGTCACATTCCTGTTGTGTACTCTGTTGACGATTTTAATTCACGCATCACTATACTCAAATTTAAAACATGCATCACTATACTCAAATTTAATACACGCATCACTATACTCAAATTTAAAACACGCATCGCTATACTCAAATTTAAAACACGCATCACTATACTCAAATTTAAAACACGCATCACTATACTCAAATTTAAAACACGTATCACTATACTCAAATTTAATACACACGTCACTATACTCAAATTTAAAACATGCATCCTATACTCAAATTTAAAACACGTATCACTATACTCAAATTTAATACACGCATCGCTATACTCAAATTTAATACACGCATCGCTATACTCAAATTTAATACATGCATCGCTATACTCAAATTTAATACACGCATCGCTATACTCAAATTTAATACACGCATCACTATACTCAAATTTAATACACGCATCGCTATACTCAAATTTAAAACACGTATCACTATACTCAAATTTAATACACGCATCGCTATACTCAAATTTAATACACACATCGCTATACTAAAATTTAATACATGCATCGCTATACTCAAATTTAATACACGCATCGCTATACTCAAATTTAATACACGCATCACTATACTCACATTTAAAACACGCATCACTATACTCAAATTTAATACACACATCGCTATACTAAAATTTAATACATGCATCGCTATACTCAAATTTAATACACGCATCACTATACTCAAATATAATACACGCATCGCTATACACAAATTTAATACACGCATCACTATACTCACATTTAATACACACATCACTATACTCAAATTTAATACACGCATCACTATACTCAAATATAATACACGCATCTCTATACACAAATTTAATACATGCATCACTATACTCAAATATAATACACGCATCGCTATACACAAATTTAATACATGCATCGCTAAACTCAGATTGAATGCACACATCGCTATACTCAAATTTAATACATGCATCGCTATACTCAAATTTAATACACGCATCTCTATACTCAAATTTAAAACATGCATCACTGTACTCAAATTTAATACATGCACCTCTGCACCAAATTTAATATCAATCAATCAATCAATCAATCTTTATTTGATAGAGCGCCCTTCACAATAAATTGTCGCAAGGTGATTCACAGGTACAACATAACAGTAATTATTAATACTATACTAGCAATAACGAACATTAAAATATTCAATACAAAATCAATCAGAATACAATACAATTAAAATTCAATACAATACAGGGTAAAAACATTACTTAACATTAAGATGTGAATGATAGATTATAAAAGTGTGTCCTCAGCCGTGTTTTAAAAACTGCAACAGTTGGTGACTCCCTTATGGGAACAGACAGCCTATTCCATAACTCAGGGGCCATAAAGCCAAATTCTCTACCACCTGTGCTTACACCTTAGGGACAATAAGCAGATCCTGTGTCCTGGGATCGCAGTGGTCGTCTAGGTATATATGGGATTAAAGTATAATTTAAATATGAAGGAGCCAAACCGTTTAATGCTTTGTAAGTAATAAGCATGACCTTAAAATCCACCCTGAACCTTACAGGAAGCCAGTGCAGGGCTGCCAGTACCGGTGTAATGTGGTCATGTCTTCTACTTCCTGTTCAAACCCTGGCAGCAGCGTTTTGCACAAGCTGCAGTCGGGATAACACAGATCTGGGAATACCAGAGAAAAGAGCATTGCAATAATCTAGTCTGGATGTTATGAAAGCATGCATCACCCTCTCTGCATCTTCCATGGAATGAAAGCATCTTAGTTTAGCGATTATTTCTTAAATGAAAAAAGACAAACTAGTTATTTTTCTAATATGAGGTTCGAATGAGAGATTGGGTCAAAAATGACAACCAGATTTCTCATTTCAGACTTAAATGGGAAGCTGTCAACTGCCAGAACATCTGAATTTGTATTGTTGAATTGATTTTTTGATCCCAATAGCATTACCTCTGTTTTATCAGAGTTTAACAATAAATCGTTTTTTGACATCCATTGCTTGATGTCGGCCAGACAGATAGAAAGGATATTTGCGATTGATGTGTCACTGTAGTAATGGCTTTCTGCATGAGGTATTAATTATGTTATTAATTATAAGCATTATGTGTGTGTGTGTGTCTTTTATAGTTAAGTTGTTTTTAATCATTATGTTTAAATTGTGTGTGAATGTGTTGTTTATACTCGTTTTAATGTGCTTATCAATTCATTTGCTTTAATATGCTTTTATATTAAGTTTTCATAGACTATTGTGTAAGTTTCGCGTTCTTTCATTTCCCATCAGCAAAACCAGCTATGTGCAGTTTTGCACAGCCTAACACGACTCAAAGTCACAGATGGGGGGAACGTACATCAAAAGACGAAATGGACACACCCTGCTCAATGAGGTACATGGCAGACCATAAGGTAAGATTAGGTAAGAGAGCACTGCCCCTCTTTCCCACAGAGGAAGTATGTGGTAGGCTTGCTGTGTGTGATGAGAGAGAGCGACTACCTCAATTACAGGACAGAAACCAGTCGGGTTGAACGGGAGTCAACAATTGTTTACAAAGGTATAAATATCACACATTGTGAAGTTGTGTCAGTCTTTTCATCTCTTTCGAATTGACTCCATGGATATCCGTGCTTTCTGATACAAACATATCACGCACTGAGCTGTACTGAGGCCTTGTTCAAAGTCAATTTGAATCTCGTGTTTATATGACTGTACTGGAGGTATACCTTTCTTGTATATAAAGTTTTTTTGAATCAAAAAACATTTGACAGCTTAATTTTTCCACTACATCATCTGGTTAAAGGGATAAATATAACTGTGTATCATCTGCATAGCAATGAAAATTGACCTAATGTCTACGGATGACATCACCCAAAAGCAGCATGTAGAGGGGGAACAAAATTGGCCCAAGAACAGAACCTGGTGGGACGACACATTTAACTTCTGATAAAGCAAAGGAATCAATTCTAACAGATTGAAACCTATTTAAAAGATTTAAACCATGACAAAACAAGATTCTCAAGAAGCAGAATTGAATGGCCAGTGGTATCAAAATCTGTGCATCACTATACTCAAATTTAATACATGCATCTCTATACTCAAATTGAATACACGCATGACTGTACTCAAATTTAAGATGCAGGCTATTTTTGAGAAGAACAATGTGGTGTTTCAGAGATGGCACATGCCCATCTTAATGGCCTGTGTGAAGAGCCCTACAGAAGAGCTATAGTGGCAACATCAGGGGTCCCTGAGTGGCTCATCCAGTTAAAGTTGAGGGACTGGGAGTGTGGCCTACAGTTAATGTTCTGTTATAGCTTCCCCCCAGCTATAGTTAGCTGTCTAAGGGGAAGTCCCTTCATTTTTACTTCACAGTTTTGTTTGTAAATTATTGCCCACAAAGAACGGATTACATGCAACATTAAACGCTACCTACAATTTAAAAGCAAGTCATCCAAACAGTACAAATGTTGTGTTTAAAGTTTCAAATATGAAACAACAATACCCCTAAATATGAATATTAAAACAAACTACCTTATAGAAAGAACTGTCAGATAGCTGGATTACGGTGGTCACCAGACTTCCTAGGAAAAATGGGACTGGTCCAGTTTCAACCTTTTTTGTGCCGGTCAGAAACAGTACAATTGTTAAATCTTCCCTGTTTTGCTATTGTATTCAATTTTTTTTTTTAAGTACTAAACTGTAACAAAGTACCGCATCTACACCAAATATTCTGGCACGGCGACATTTTTTTTTACTTTCTTTCATACTGAATTTGCCAAGCTATTTATTTTCACTGCACAAAACCACACAGATCGTCCAGATTTAGAACCGCAGGTATTGTATTACTATTTATTTCTTAGCAGACGCCCTTATCCAGGGCGACTTACAATTGTTACAAGATATCACATTATTTTTACATACAATTACCCATTTATACAGTTGGGTTTTTTACTGGAGCAATCTAGGTAAAGTACCTTGCTCAAGGGTAGCAGTGTCCCCACACCTGGGACTAAACCCACAACCCTCCGGTCAAGAGTCCGGAGCCCTAACCACTACTCCACACTGTATAATGTTAATCAAAAAAAGAAAAACGGTTAACTAAACGTTTGAATTTAAATAAACTATATCGTCGTCGTCATGTTTTTTCTTCCGTTATAAAAACTTTAGGAGGGTGGGGTGGGGCACTCGATGATTTTTCATGGCTAGCTAGTCCTGATGACGCACCACCAATACTACATAAGCCGACCAACACCCTAGGGAAAGGATCTAGCGCCTCGAGCATTGAACCTTTCCCGTCCTCCGCTCTTCACAAGACTCGCAGCAATGTATTTAATACGTCGTTGTCAAACGGTGCTGAAAAAGATACAAACCGCTAGTTGGCAATTGAGACTCGAAATTTGCAAAGCAGGTCAGTCAGGAGTCGGGCAGGCAAGCTGTTGCCAAACGGGGATTTGGGAACCTCCATTGGCTTTTATCAAAACCTTTATCATTTTTAGTTAGGGATAATATTAAGCTAATTGAAAGAAGCAACGAAGCAACACTACCTGTACGATATGAAAGTATTCTGTTAGAAAAAGATACACATTTATTTACACGCAAACACAAAATAGTATGATTTACACTTTGTTTCAAAGTACGTACAAAAAAATACCTATGAATTTATTTATTTATTTATTGGGGTTTAAAATATATTTTAAAAAATAAGATATCTTATGAATAAAAGAAAGGAAACCGAAAATAAATATCAAGGATTTTTATTTAAATTCAGATTTATAAATCTGTGGCTAATTTTATTTTAAAAAACGAAGTTACAATTATTATAAGAAAGTAAAACTTAATATTATTTGTTTTAAAGATTTTTAAGGATAATTACAGCTATATAGGATCAGTAAACGAGAGCTTATATTTTTTTAAATGCTAGTGAATAAGCAAGCACCTGTCAAACTATACATTTGAACGCTATAAAAGCTGTAAAACTACAAGTTTAAGTGAGCATAATTGCAAAAATGATTATTTAACAAACCAGCCTACCATACTGAACAAAATAAAACTTCAAGCAAGCAAAAAATTCTGCTATAAATTATAAAAAGCTTATAATGTTATAAATAAATAACTTACCAGAACATAGGCCTACCAGCACCAGGACCAATAACCCTGTAATCCCAAAGATATTATTTCGTACCATTTTGGAACTAAATATACAGTAGTTAAATAAAATTTGTATTTAGGTGTACAGCCCTTGAGTATTGCTCGTATTAGCAGTGTCCGCTGTAACTGTGCCGGGGATCTGGTTCCGTGTTAAGCGCTGTCTGGAATCTCAGTCACCTTGCGAGCGCAGGTAAGCATTCAGCTCCGCCCCGCCAGGTGGAGCTTATCTAGGGTGGACGCACCCGCATTACATAAAAAATAATGGATGGGGTAGTGTGTGATGAGAATTTAGCCCACAGTGCAATACCTCCTGAGGCTATGTGGTCAAGTGGTTAAAGAAAAGGGGCTTGTAACCAGGAGGTCCCCCGTTCAAATCCCACCTCAGCCACTGACGCATTGTGTGACCCTGAGCAAGTCACTTAACCTCCTTGTGCTCCGTTTTTCGGGTGAGACGTAGTTGTAAGTGACTCTGCAGCTGATGCATAGTTCACACACCCTAGTTTCTGTAAGCTGCCATGGATAAAGGCGTCTGCTTAATAAACCAATAATATTAAAATATTACATTTCGTGAATGTTCTACCCTTGTATAGTTTTTAACATGCGTAAATGATTTTACCTCTGAAAACACCTTTCTGAACGGGTACGACCTAATGAGTTTTGCCCTTAAAGTTATTTTTAATTACCTTTTTTCACAATTCAGGAAATGTATGTGAATTTAACTGATTGTTTTTAGTGATTTGTGCAGTAATCAATCACGACATTGAGAGCGTACCATTTTCTGGTAACGGGTACCCGTACGGTACCACATTCTGACGTTGTACCACTTTCTAGCCATACACCGGTATCAAAATCCATCGAAACATTTGAATACGTGACACATAAATATTACCACACATAGCCCAATTCTTTGATCCCTGGAGTCTGTAAATATTTAATATACTGTGAAATCAGTAAAGAATTCATTTGTAATAATATATAGACTTTGATACTGATGTCATAGTCATCGAAAATTGTTTGTTTCTGTTTACCAGGTGGAAATTACCTTAGCTATACTATTTTATTATTTAACTGTGTATCATAAAACTACAGTGCAGGGTGCTGTGTGACAGCCTATGTGAGCTGCAAGCTGATTCCCACACACTCAGGGTAAGGTCACTCGTGGAGACTCGCTCTGACACCTATATATATATATATATATATATATATATATATATATATATATATATATATATATATATATATATATATATATATATATATATATATAATGTTATTATAGGCCCATACGTTATTATATATACCTCGTTGGCTAGCCATCGACTGCAATTATTATCGACTATAGGTAAGCGTGACATGTTCCAATAAAAGGTTGTCACGTGACAAGCCGCATGCAAAACTAAACAAAACCTTCGTGCTGACGGTTCTAACTACAACCCTTTGTCTTAACCTCGTGAAATCCCGTGATTCAAATGAGTGAACTCTATTAATGGCAAATTGTGTCATTGCAGTTAATATTTGATTTTGTAAACATCTAAAGACGCATTTCATCAATACAAAACTGAGGGACTCGGAGTGGCGCAGTTGTTAGAGCTGCTGGACTCGGAGTAGTGCTCGAATTGTGGGACTGGTGTTTTTCACACACGAAGGCTATTAATAGAAAATCAATATGTTTGTTTCATTTATTTATGTGTTTTTTTTCTTTCCAAGGAAAGTCCACACATCGGTAACGTAAACTATTTAGCTGTATTAAAATGCAGAAAAAACAGATATTATACTTTAAACGTCATGCATGTTCCTGTTAGGTCGTTAAATAACCGGGTGCGTTCAGGGAGATCATTTTGCGCAGATTCTGTGCAGAATCTGACCAATTTAGCCAATGATCTTCTGAGAATGACCTCCGTGAACGCACCCACTATCTTTTCGATGACGCAGGTCTTTAAGGATGGCAAAGTTGCCACAAACTGATAAAAATGCCAGAGAGAAGCGGGTGCTGAAGAGAACCAAGGAAGAAACCAGAGACTGCGCTTATTGGCTGTAGCGCACAGACACAACAGCGTGCTTTGGACTTTCTTTTCTTGTCTTGTATTATTTTGTCAAAGTCTGAGTAGCACTACGCTGCTCAGCTGTAGTTGTACTACTGGCTGGTAAAACAGTACGCTTTACCCCGGAGCAGCGCCCAGTTCAGTATCCCTTCAAAAATCTGTCCCCCTGGTCGGCTCACGGGCACGGCTGATTCTGCAATCGAGCTGCATTTTTGCAATCATTTACTAATGTTTTCGACAGGACGGCATGATTTCTTTGTGATGTGTATAGTCAGCAATGGTCTGTTTTCATTAAAAACATCTTTGACGTGTTCTTTAATACGCAACTTATCACAATGATCTTACTTGAGCAACCTGTTGAGTTTTTTTTGTCTTGGTTAAAAACGAGTCTTTTTGTTTTGTTAATACAAGCCTACGTGCTATTACTCGCAGCTAAAACAATACTTATCATTAGTGTAACGAATGAAGTATGTTTTGAATGGATTGTAATTGTTTCCCTTTAAAGAAAGAGTTACTGACATTTCTTTGAAGGAAGTATGTTTTGAATGGATTGCAATGGTTTCCCTTAAAAGAGTTACTGCCATTTTTTTCAGAAACATGTCCACCCACTTTAAAATATAACTTTTTACAGCATATCTAACCATCATAAAATTGTTCCACAGATAATCAGAGACCTGTGGAGAGAAGAACACACTCGAGGAAGAAGATCAAATATCTCACGAGCAATGGGCAGCCTTCATAGTTTAATTGTACATACTTTGTTAAGATTGCATAGGCTTTAAAACCTACTCACCATTGACTCTTGCCTGAAGATTCCATGCACAACATCCATTAAAGTATAAGACTGAAAGGTAGAATGAAAAAGGTTTTTCTGCTTGATCAGTGTGAGACTTCAGGCTATTAGTTATTAGTTTCATCTTCAAAAACTGTAACCTTTCCTCTGCCATTGCTACTGTTATCATAATGGATTATTATTTTATTATTTTTATATTAACATTGAACCACAAAGGGCACATTAATATGAACCAATAGATTTCAAGAGAATTTTTGAGATTCAATACTATACTAAATATAATACAATTACAACATCTCTCTCTATATAATTTGAAACCACCAGACTCAATGCATCTTGTTAACAGGAGCACTTAACATTCGAACACAGTATTGCCAACAGGGCAGCAGTGTGGAGTAGTGTTTAGGGCTCTGGACTCTTGACCGGAGGGTCATGGGTTCAGTCCAAGGTGGGGGACACTGCTGCTGTACCCTTGAGCAAGGTACTTTACCTAGATTGCTGCAGTAAAAACCCATCTGTATAAATGGATAAATTGTGTGTAAAAATAATGTAATTGTATGTAAAAATAATGTGATATCTTGTAACAATTGTAAGTCGCCCTGATTAAGGGTGTCTGCTAAGAAATAAATAATAATAACAGGGCAGCTTGCACAGGTGTTGAAGGGGAGACTAATGAAATCAGCCTCACTTTCATTACACACAAAGATCCTGTTGGAGAATGGACTAAGACAACTTGAAATGGTCTTCAGCAGCCAGTCCTGAAGCAATGCAACTTTCTTATTTTTATTTTCCAGATTGCCTGTGATGTCTGTAGTCACTGGTTCCACCTTGTTTGTGTGGGAAAGCCAGACCTGAGCCATGCTGACAGCTATCATTGAAATGTTTGTAGGAGGAAACAACATTTTTTTATTTTTTAGTTTGTTTTTGTTAATCAGAATTGGTACCCAGTTGTTTTCTGTGATTCTCTCTATACAGCTCCATTGCAGGTGGTGTACTGTAAAAATGATCAGTTTCAATGTCACATTCTTTTAGCCGTTAACCATGTAAAGGATACAGACCCCTCAGTGTTTTTACTGCTGCATTCTGTGATTCTCTTAATTAAGTTACAGTACAGTGTTCAGTTGAAATGTATCGTGCCAGATTTTTTTTTTTTTTTTGACATATCAATGATACAGATCTGTTCTCATTTCTATATTGCTTCATGCTTACAAACCATTTGATCTGATAGGACAGAACCCTTCGATTATGGTACCGGAGACTGGTTTTGTTCTGCAAAACTCTAATTTCTACTTGTAAATACTTTTGATATGAAACAATTTGTATGTGTGAGGACATGGATACCCGTATTTTGTGAGTTTGACACTTCCAGGAGCACCACTGCATGGAATATATAGGGGCTACCAAATAATACAGCCATAGACTATGATATTGTGGGCTGTCTAATTTGGTATCCGCTGTGTTTCTTACTGTATATACACTCTTTTTTTAACCAAGACAAAACTCAACAGGTTGCTCAAGTAAGAACTTTGTGATAAGTTACGTATTAAAGAACACGTCAAAGCCGTTTTTAATGAAAACAGACCATTGCTGACTATACACATCACAAAGAAATCATGCCGTCCTATCGAAAACATTAGTAAATGATTGCAAAATGCAGCCGATAACTGCTGCGCGTGCACATCACTCGTGCTTTACCTCAGACACGAGCAGAAGAATCAGCCGTGCCCGTCTAGTTTTACGCATGCGCAATGCGCCCGGGATACTGAATTGGGCGTCACACCTGCTTAATAACCGCTGCATTGGAGAACCGTAAATACCTGTGTGAGTCCGCCTTCATTTACCGCAAACGCCACAGTATAATAACGTTGCTTAGAAAGGTGGTTTACAGTATAGGATATACAAACTAACGTTGATAGACTGTTATATTCTTACAGTAAATACTCTTATACTAATTAACATTGACTTCATATAATAGATATCTGAAATCTTACAAAGGTAACAGTTATTGAAACTATTCTTTCAAGTTGTATCTATCAAAAATAGTACGCTGTTCCCTCTTCGTAGTTATTATTTTCTGATTAGTATTGTATAGTATCAACGATGGAAACTTAATTTGGTAATTACTGGACTTGTAGTGTATTTATTAAAGTGAAGTACGAATGCCACATCTCGTTATGTATTCAAAATTGGATATTTACTGTAGATCGTAATTCATTGCTTTATTTCTATTGTCATATCACCAACACAAATGTAAGTGTACAAAAGGCCAGGTTAGGAAAATTAGATCAGCTTTTACCAATTAAAAACGTGTGATATACAATTAAGTCGTCATTTTGCTTCATAAAGTCGAATGAAATCTGCTGAATTGTACTTTAACATTTTGAATTACAATTTGAATCTGTTTTGCTTTTGCGCACATGCAAATCATAGTAAACCTAAAACCTGGATCCATGCGTAGCTTGTCAATGCAAATTTTTAACAATGTATCCTATCTTCCAAGCTCAGGGACTGAGGGAAGCAGTGTGGCTCTAGTGATTAGAGAAGAGGGACTGGAAGGGAGGGGAGCATTGAAAGAAAGAAAGAAAGAGAGAAAGAAACTTCCCTCCATTAGGCCAATTTGGAATGATAACAAAGGTGCTTATCCCCATCTCCTGTTCATTGCAGGTATTGCAAGGAAATATTACAGTATGTACAGTATTCCAGGGGTGGCCAAACTTAATGACCCTACGAGCCGCATACCAACATTTGGAAGACACATACTGTAAAACATGAATTGTTTGCGAGCAAGACATTTTAAATACTAGCATTGTTGTGCAGTACAGTAGCTGTTACGTGATCTCTTGGTGGCAGCAAAATACACAAGAACAAGGGATAGAACATTGCGCTGCGTGTATTAAATACCATTGAGAGATTTGTGGTTGACAAATGCACGGTAGTTTATTTTGAAAGGGATTACAGTGCCTGCTCATGACGAGACCTAAGATATGTAAATATAATAATTTTAGACCTGCAATATAACATTTAAACATGCATTCTCTAGTCTAGTGCCAACACTCCAATTTCATAAAAAATATTCTTTCACCTGAATAAGGACGTTTGGCATGCGCGATATTCCCTCCCATACAAAACGCGCTCGAGTTGTCAAATCAGCTTCTTTACTGAACTCCGAAAGGAGCATCTGCCTGAAGTCTGATCCAGGAGGATATTCAGATGAAAATTTGTTGCGATTTGTTTCATAATTTGAGGCTGCTCGCCCTGTACAGACTATGTGACTGCGATTTGTTGCAGGTGACACGCGACTGTTTTCAGTGAAAGCAAACTCTTCCAGCCTGGTTTAAAGCCTCATACTTTCGTTTATTACTCGTGGAGGGTTTGCTCAATGCCATTGTCTCCACGAAACGAACGAGCACTTCATTCAAAATTATTAAATTTACTTTCAACAGCACATCCGGCTTTCACTCGGTGATCGAAATACGCATGCGCCAGCGAGTGGTGTCGAAAGTCAACACGTGACGAAATGGATCGAGATTTTTGCACATGGCCGATTTTTAAAAAACAGTTTCCCACGTAGTGCAATAATTCATTTATAAAACCACCCCCTAGCTACGACAGTGTTCTGTGCATACTGTTGATGCAAGTCTTGGTTAGTAACGTGTTAGTCAGTGATGCTGTAGTTCTGATGCTGTAGTTCGGAGCCGTGGTTTCTGAATCAGTCTTTCAGCGGCAGGCTGTGCCGTGCTGTGAATGGCAGCCCATTTGCGATGTTTCTTGCATTCTGAGCGGAGTTGAGTTTTTTAATTGCAATCATTTTCGGATCAGAATTGACATGGCATTGTCTGTAGAATCCTAGTTGCCGTCGACTTTTGAATACATAAGAAAAGTTTGGGAGCGACAAGAGGCTGTCCCGAGCACACTATTCACCCCGACTAGGGGGTATCATCTGATAGAATCTATTCTCGTTTTTAATGTTCCCAGTGTTTTAGATACTTCCCCTGCTAGTTCATGCCTCTCTAAAATGGTGCTTCATACCTACTAAACGTATATATATATATATATATATATATATATATATATATATATATATATATATATATATATATATATATATATATATATATATATAACTTTAATGCAAGTTTCTCTTAAGTAGCTTTGCCTAAGAGTTTAGGAGCCGCTCTTCCTGATGTAAACATTTTGAGTCCCATATTAAACTGTCTTGGTGTAGTCGGAGCGTTGCTGTAGGGAGAACTACTAAGCAACAAAGACCTGGGGAATGTCAACAAGCTATACCGTTAGCACTTTCGATGCAGCACACGTTCGGCAGTTCCAAACTTTGGAGGGATTTTACTGCAGTATCCATAGAAAAGGTACTTTCTTGAAGCAAGACGAGACTTGTGGTGTCAGGCGCTGTCCCTTTAAGAGAGGCGCGCGGTGCTGTGCGTGTCTCCGCGAGCTTCGCAAGGCTGCCTTTGTTTATTGTGGCCGCGGGGGCGGGGCCGCCACTGGCAAAGCTTCTCTATTCAAGTCTGGCAGAGCTATTGTGCTGCAAGGCTGAGAAAACGAAGCGCTGACGCTCGTGCGCGCAAACATCTCCGAGAGAGAGAGTCAGACAGCGAGCAGCGGCGGTTTGTGCCAAACAACGTTAGCTTGGGGTGGACGGGTGACGCTATTAATACCGAAAAAAACAATATAACGCGCACAAAACAATACGACCGACGTACTTTATCTACTTCAACTCTTAACTCTGAAAACAAACTGTTTTTTTTTGTTTTTTTTTAGAAGAAGAAATTCAATTTTCCCCACAGGTGCCGAGGTGAGTGATTCAAAAGAAAGTTATTACAAATGCCGGAGTTTATAAAAACAGGTTGTTCTGTTTAAAGTATCTCGGTACGAGTAAGTTGGAAATCAGTTTTTATTTTTTTCAAGACATAAGTATTTGAGATAAAAACTGAACTATTTCACCGTGTTTTTGTAAAGTTTTTGTGATGTGTTTTTTTGTGTGTGCGTGTCTCCTTGTGTTTTTCCCCATCGTTCAAGCTATTCAGCAGATTCTACTCGGTTGCTAGGATACTGTCTCCGTGGAAACTGTTTAATGCCGTTCAGTTATTCAGTAGCTCATGTTTGTTCATGGCCGCAGTTTTAGAAAACCTAGGGATAATAAACACAAGGAGTTTAATACAATGCAAACTAAGAAAGGGCCGTGCAGCACACTTCAAATTTGAGGCCCAGTGATTGGTTTGGCAAAACCGCGATTTGAAAATATACTGAAAGCTGTTGAACAAGGTGAATGCAATACTAGTTAAAATTAAGATATATTGGATATGGAATGCATGTATTAAACATGTACCGCAGCATTATGTATTTGAATACATAACTATAGCGTACTGGGACAAATATGTCACTCGTGTAACAGAATTTATAAATGTGATAAAAAAAAAAGATGTTGCAATGAAATAACACACACTCTGCTCTAAAGTAGTATGTTGTATGGTACAAATTATACTTTTGTTTCCCAGCTAATTTTAAATGAAAGTATATTTTAATAATCGTTTAAATTTTGATGTTCGTGAAACTGACCTACAGCAGAGGAAGTGATTGCATACCAGGAAGAAGCTGCAACTTTACACCTATAAGCATTGAACCACATTGCACTGAGGCAAGAGAAAAGGCTGGTTCAAAAATTGGAAATTGATTTCTTCTTGACACTACAAAAACTGCTTGGTTCAAATATTTAAAAAAAAACAAAAAACGGAGGTGTGCTGGAACTCCTAAGTGAACACTGTGAGATATTTTGTAACCTGTTTTGTGTTCAGGTGTTTTGACTAGGAATCTGGAGCTGCTCTTCAGTTGTAGTTTCCTGCCATAGACACATGTAATGTAGGCCAGATCAGCCAGAGTGTCTTTCTATTAGTAAGTGCACAGCAGTGTTTTGCCAGCTAAACAAAGTGGCAGATCACTAGGTGGCGCTGTCTCTTTTGTAAAGACACTTTGGATGATCTAGCAATTTTGTGTGCAGGCAACTAGAACTGAGAGCACCTCGACACAGACTTATCAAAGAATAATGCGCAGTATTGGAGTAATGGCAATAAGAGAATAATGCGCAGTATTGGAGTAATGGCAATAAGAGAATAATACGCAGTATTGGAGTAATGGCAATAAGAGAATAATGCACAGTATTGGAGTAATGGCAATAAGAGAATAATGCGCAGTATTGGAGTAATGGCAATAAGAGAATAATGCGCAGTATTGGAGTAATGGCAATAAGAGAATAATGCGCAGTATTGGAGTAATGGCAATAACAGCCGCTCAGAGTGATTGCAAGCATCATAAAAAGGGTTACTTATGCAATTGGACTCTTTACTGGACAGTGGTGAATGTAACCCATAATGTGTATTCTATTGGTGTTCGTTATCCACCCTTTAACACTGTTTCAGATGCGGTTATCCTTGAAATGCTTCACTAATGTATTATAAAAAGAGAGCTTGCCTCTCTGCAGCCCAGAGAAGCAGCGCTGCGCATCCCGGGACAGGCAGGTGAGGAGCTGGTCAGTCCGAGTGCCTGGCAGGTATGGGACAGGTGCACTGTTGTACGATCCCCACCCAATATTGCACTCGTCCCGGCCTCCCAGTCTCTACGGACTCCTCTGCAGGACTTTCAAAAAGATACGGTTTGTGAACCTACTTAGGAGCCATTGCAGCTTGAGATGACCCCTCAAAGTAATTCTATCTAACGCACATCCACGCCATGTCACTTTACAGCTTTCCAATGTGTAGTTTAGAAAGAAATTATATATTGTGTGTAATATATATAGGGGCAGCAGTGTGGAGTAGTGGTTAGGGCTCTGGACTCTTGACCGGAGGGTCGTGCGTTCAATCCCAGGTGGGGGACACTGCTGCTGTACCCTTGAGCAAGGTAATTTGAGCATGAAAACGCATGTGCTTTCAGCACAGGCAGCATTACCCCTGCTGCCCCTGTTCCTCATGATCTACTCTGTTTCACTCCGATGCAGATTTGCAATTTGTTTTGAAATACAACACTGTCAATTCTCATTGTTGCTGCTTTTAACTTGTACAGAAGCACTTCCTTTGTTGTAGGTCAGATTCAATGGTCTAACTGAGGTTGGACCATGTGACCCACATCGCAGGAAGTGATTAGGCAGCAGGAATCTACAGCACTAAAAAAAATAATAAATAAATAAAAACCAGAAAGGGACAGGGCAGTGATAATGTCGCTAGAGTTAATAAGAGTCAAGAAAAAAAGACTTGGTTTGCAGTTATAGGGTTAAAAAAATCAATTTGTTGAAACACTTCCCATGCATTGTAACATTTAGAAAATTGAATTGAAAGACACAATGTAAATAATTGGGATGGATTTTCTCCGATTTATTTTTAAGCATGTTCATGTGTGTCTAGTTTAGATGTCTCTCTTTGAAGTCTCAGCATGTCAATGCTAATGGTGCACCAATATCATATCATCAGAAGAGCACAGGTCAGTGGGAGTCCTCTGATCTCCAAGCCAGTCACCTCTTTCCACCCTGGAACTCATGAGCGGATGTGAGCTACCAGCCCCTGGAGGACAAAGGCCAGCCCTGCAGGTGTCTGCTTGAGCTCTCTGGGCACCTGGCCAGTAGGGGCCGCTGTAGCACAACTAGGAGAAACAGTCCCTTCCCGTTTTGCTTCCCTAACTTTGTGTCAGAGCCAATGTTCCCTGTGGAATCCCCACTGGAGAACTTGGCACAGGCAGGAACCTGCGCTCCCGACTGTATGACTCACCCTGCACACCACGCGGCCGTGCCTTTACATGGGGAGACCCTCGGGGACCCCTGTGCTACCCTGACTGTATGACTCACCCTACACACCACGCGGCCGTGCCTTTACATGGGGAGACCCTCGTGGACCCCTGTGCCACCCTGACTGTATGACTCGCCCTGCACACCACGCGGCCGTGCCTTTACATGGGGAGACCCTCAGGGACCCCTGTGCTACCCTGACTGTAAAACTCACCCTGCATACCACGCGGCCGTGCCTTTACATGGGGAGACCCTCTGGGACCCCTGTACTACCCTGACTATAACTCACCCTGCACACCACGCGGCCTTGCCTTTACCAGGTGAGACCCTCGGGCACCCCTGTGCTACCCTGACTATGACTCCCCCTGCACACCACGCGGCCGTGCCTTTACCAGGGGAGACCCTCGGGCACCCCTGCGTCCACCAACTCTATGGCTCGCCCTGCACGCCAGACGGTCTTGCCTTTACCAGGGGAGACGGCATCTAAGATACTGTATTGATTTTGCCTACAGACCGGAATGCATTTGGCTATAATCCGATAAACTGTTAATTTGATGTAATATTCTACTATTCATACTACTGTGCACTTGTTTAGAGATATTTAACCTGTAGATCAATGTAGATTTCTTGAAGGATTGAAAATGGCAGTAACTTGTCTCAATATTTTTTGTTGCCACTGATCTACAGAAAGGTCAGCAGCCAGCTCTTAAGGCGATTGCTAATATATATATATATATATATATATATATATATATATATATATATATATATATATATATATATATATATATATATAAATGAAACCGCATTTGTCTGTTTTGTTTGAATATTGAAAAGAAGTTGTCTGTTTTGTCTGTAAATAAAACTACACTGAACTGAACTTTGAAGATTGGAGTACTTTTATTTAAAAAGTTGAACAGGACAATTTTAGAAAATGCATATTTTTATGGATCAGAAAGCAATGCATGATTCACTACAAATTGATTCATTGTTATGCGAATAGAACAAATGGGGTGTAAAAAATTAAACGATTCTCTCCCCTACATACAAAATTCAACGATTCTCTCCCCTACATACAAAATTCAATGATTCTGTCCCCTACATACAAAATTCAACAGTTTTCTCCCCTGTGTATCACTCATGGTGTTTAGTTTCAGATTTTGTTTCAATTTTTTATCACACCGTTAAAACTTATTTTTCAAAAAGGTCAGCAAAGTTTACAGCAATATCTACTGAAGTTCATTACAAGAAGCTTCTAGTTAGTTCCACATAAGGGCTTTTTGTATCAGCATTGTGAGCTAAAGGTATGAGGCTAATTTGATTATTAGTCTCGCCTTCTACACCAGGGTGAGCTTCCCTGCAATGAAAAAAAAACTCATCAGACTCCTCGCATCTCGTTAGCGGCAACAATTAACTCAGCCAGGCCATCACAACACAACTGTCTGCAAGGAAGCTCTCTAAGGTGTAGAAGGCAAGACTGCTCATCAAATTAGTCTTAGTCTCTCACTTTCACATTGATGATGCAAAAAGCCCTTGTGTGGAACTGTCTTGTATTGCTCTTTAGTAGATATTGCTATGAACCTTGTTGAACCAAATGGAACAAGAAATGGAAACCAAATACCACGAACGATGGTAAGAAATTATTTAATTTTCTATACCCCATTCTACCTTTATAATACACTGCTTCCAGTGTGAACGAAAATGTAAGAAAATAGTTTTAGTTTTTTAGCACAAAAAGGTGTAAGTAATTCTTCCAAGAATTAATTTTGGGAGGTTGACTGAAATATGGCTGGCTTCCACTGACTGCAAAAACTAAAACATCACTTGGAATATGTCTGGCTTCCACTGACTCCAAAAACTAAAACGTCACTTGGAGTATGTCTGGCTTCCACTGGTCTCCTGTCCTCCGCTGACCTGCTGGAATACTTCCTAAAAGCAGCAGGTCAGGCCTGGTCAGCACTGCTTCTGCTTCTTGGACTGTGATCTGCTCAGCATACAAATGGTCTTGATTGCAATTCAGTACAAAATAATGATATAATTTCTATTTGTTGGCCAGGTTTTTATTTTTGAGATTCTACATACACGGAAGGGGAAGGGGAAGGGGAAGGGGAAGGAGGGGAAGGGGAAGGAGGGGGAGGGGAAGGGGAAGGAGGGGAGGGGGAGCTATCCAATAATATTATGGCACTCTTCCATTGTGGTTCTTGCAGTAAAATACATTTCTGGTCGTCGGCTACAACGAAGCAGCATCAACTTTTAATATTACAAATAAGGAAGCAAAGAACCAAACAGACCTTCAAGATCAGAGAAGGGGGATCAGTATCAGAATGAGACAACCAATAGCAAACGCTAGGTTGTGCGTCTCTGAATTTAAACATTCATCATACTTGATGGAAATACTTCAAATATAAATATTTGCTATTTAATTTTATATTCTTCATTTAATACTATTGGAACTACTTACTCATTTGGAACTACAGTACTTATTCACTGACGATGTGTATTTTGTCAACCAGTCTTTGCTAAGTACACAGTGCTAACAAAATAATTCAAGTAGATCTTACCATATATATCTATATATATATATATATATATATATATATATATATATATATATATATATATATGTATATACACATTGCCATCATTTCTTAGGTCTCAGATTTTCCTATATGAACTACGTACACATTATGCTAAAGATTATTAGATTTTTTTTTTAAATAGTAATTTATTTGAAGCTCTTAGTGAAGAATATTTATCGAACACTCCTTTGCAGAAACTTCACCACTACACTTCAGTCTGTTTCGTAAGGTTGCATGACTGAACTATGGCAACACCATTTTGTTCTGGAGAAATGTATACAGTGAAACTCTGATACAACATACTGCCTTGGGACCTTAAAAACAGTATGTTATAACCAAGGTATGTAATAACCAGATACATCCACATACCTCCCAAATCAGCACAAAAATCTAAACCTAGTACAGTACTAATTGATTAATATACATATACAACGTATGTAGTATAAAGGTTTTACAGAAGAAACAGTATAAAGCAATGTAACTAGTACTGTACCTTACTATACAGTATGTAACATTCTGTATTTTAATTAATACAGTAATTCTGTGTTGTCTTGGATAAAGGTGGTCAGCTAAATGAATTATAAAAAATAACAAAAAACATGTAATTAATGTGCTGAATAATACGGTACTGTAATCAGTAAAATAAACAAATTAATCAAAAAATAACAGTACAGTAATAATAAATTATAAAAATAATAATAATAATAATAATTTAAGAAGTCTTTTAGTCCCTGGCCACATTAGCGTTTCAGAATCGAGTTAAGGGTTCAAATCTGTTTAACAGTGCTTAAATCGATTTGCATCCGCACTAAACACGGTTCATAACCGAGTTCAACAACCGAGTTTGAAACCTACTCAGGAGAGTAGTCTCGAACTCGGTTGTCGGCATAGCTGGGTTCGATAAACTGGTTTATCTGGACGTGAACCGTGTTCGAGTCTGTTTACAGAGTATCCTCCGAAATACCACCGTGCTTTGCGGTAGTACGTTGCCATAATCCCCCTGGTTTCATGAGACGAGAATAAAGAAAAGACCAAATTAAAATACAGGAGGATTTATTCTTGTCATATTCCATGGGTACAGTCAGATATGCTAATGTACTGTAGTACAGAAAACTTAAAATGTGTCCAAAACACTTTCTAAATGATCTTACATCACATCACATCACACATTAGCAAGTTAAAGGTCTTTATTTCGACTTTTTATTATTAAATTAAAGAACGTCTTATCCGCCCCAGATTTTCCCTTTGTGTAAATGCCCATCTAATTCATTTACTATGGCGTGGGCAATTTTTCCCCCATACGAATTATTCCCCTTGATCACTTTCTCGTAGCTCCTCCATTCTGCTCCCGTGTTCAATGAAAATAAACAACATTTACGAGGGGGGAAACAGAAAGAAGAACGTGTGTACATCACAGTGATTTCTGGGATACAGTCATCCACCTAAGTGTTTTTTTCAACAACAGCCGGGTTAAACTAACCCGGTTTCATTACGGCAATCTGGACCCTCTAACACTCTTGGACTAGGTTTCAAAGTAAATCGTTTTTGAACGCGGTTGTCGATTTTTTGGCTCTAATGTGGACAGGGCCTTAGAGACGACTGCCGCTTTTTTTTAAACTTGAGCTCTTTGACAACATAATTCTGACTGCTTTTGTCCCTTTAAGATTTCTCCAACAATGTACAGGTTTGTCCTCAAGTGAAATTGACGATAGTTTAGCGCTGGCCATGATAACACTGCATAAATTACAGAGAGCAAGGTCAAGTTCAAACAGCAAGAAGTAGACCTACGAGTAGTACGCAATCCGCGCAGCACAGACCCCTGCGTGCGTAATAACAGGATGCATGCACTGTCAGAGGACGTACTAAAAGGAGAATTTAAACCGGATTTAATACGATTTTATTTGGTTCCATGATACTGGTTCTTTATATCGGTGTGTACGTTATATCCCACGTACGCTGTAAATAGGTTTGACTGTATTTTTTTTTTTTTTTTTGATTGCAAAAATGCCAAGACGTCATGAATTGTTTTGCCTACAAGTACACGAACTCCCAGAAGCAACTCAGTGTGTCAGCTGCGTTCCATCAACGGCACGTGGAAAAGAGTGCAAGGGACAGTTTTATTGATTAAAAAAAAAATGCTGATGAAAAAATACTGTTAAAAATCAAATACACGGTCTCTTCCACAGAGGAAAAGATCTGAAGTGATGGCAATACATATTAGCTCAGATTTACTTAAATTATTGTATTAGCTCTGTGTGCTGTAGTAGTAGACAGAAAATTGTTTAAAAAGGAGGTAAAATTATCAGGGTAGTTGCTTTTATGAACGTTTAACAGGTTAGCAATACAGTGCATTAACTTCTTTTGTGATGGGAGCTTTGCACTGCTAAGTGACTCGATTACTCCCTATGGTTCAATGCACCCCACACTCGCAGAAACACACACACACGCACACACACACGTGTAGCCTGGCAGGGAGTTTTGTTGGTTTCCAATGACAATGACGGTTTCACTATAAAGTCTTTGTGTTTCTGGTTTTGTGTCGACTTCCTTTCTCAGAGTTGGTCGTTTTGCTGGAACTGCTTTCTCTGTGGCGCAAAGTCTTCAGGGATTGTGTCTGAATTAAAGCAAATCTCAGTTAGTTATTGGGAATTTATAAAATGAAATAGTAAGAGTTTGTTAATGGAATTCTTCAGTTATAGCTGCCAAGATACGAAATTCAATGCAATAACTGCCTTGCTTATCTTACTCTGGGCAGAAACGTTTTAGAGACCACAGAATTTATAGTGGTTAAATATATTACACTCAGTTCACAAAACTCATATACATTTGATATTGTTGGTTTCTTTTACAAACTGCACAGCTACTTCCATACAAAACCTTTTCCAATACATCAAAACAGAAGAACCAACGTCACAAAGGTTCTCATTGACAGAACAGCAGCTGAATGACTGACTGAAAAAAATAAACATGAGGGAACTTTGAGAAACTATATAAACGTTGACTCCATCTCTGATTCTATCCACACCATTTGCTCCTTGCACACTCCATGTGCCTTGTAGTTCTAGCTTAAAGGCCTATCAGTTACTAAGCCAATCAGTAATATGTGGTCATTCACAATGAAGCAGTGCCGGTTCCTCATTGGGCATTATTGCTTAGACAGCCTCTTACCGTTGCAGCGATATCGCAGGTTGGACCAGATAATGTTTTCCTGAGAGAAACAGAAGACTCCGAGCCGGCCCCCTCGCATTGTGGTATCTATGAGAACGCCAGAGTCTGCAACCAATCCCGAGCCTTCATACAGCTTCATCCTGCCAATGAAACACAGTGTTAGGAGCCTCAACCAGTACACTGACAACGCTTTTGAAACTTCCTGTGCAGCAAACATTAGACTATTTAAAATACTGCAAGTAAACAGGTGATGGTCTAATTCCTGCTGTTAAAATGATTGATCTAACAAGAGAATTCCAGAGATTTTGTGCACACTTGAAGACATCTGTTTGCAAGCCATGCTTTGAGTTAGTGATGCACTTCCACTTCACCAGCTGCTTCCCCTATTGACTGACATGATTTCAGCTACCAACATGCTGCAAGTGGAGATTTCATAACTTCATACCAGATATCATGACAGCAGTGTGGAGTAGTGGTTAGGGCTCTGGACTCTTGACCGGAGGGTCGTGGGTTCAATCCCAGGTGGAGGGACACTGCTGCTGTACCCTTGAGCAAGGTACTTTACCTAGATTGCTCCGGTAAAAACCCAACTGTATGAATGGGTAATTATATGTAAAACATAATGTGATATCTTGTAACAATTGTAAGTCGCCCTGGATAAGGGCGTCTGCTAAGAAATAAATAGTAATACAATACCTGCGGTTCTAAATCTGGACGATCTGTGTGGTTTTGTGCAGTGAAAATAAATAGCTTGGCAAATTCAGTATGAAAGAAAGTAAAAAAAATGTCTGCTAAGAAATAAATAATAAAAATGAAAACACATATTTGCTACAACATATTTCAGATGTAGGCATTTACTTTGATAGCGACACACATTTTCATTCAGGACACCGTAGTGCAAATCTACATTGACAATTCCAAAGGATCTCGAGGGTTACAGCTGCAGGAGCTGAGCTGCTGCTGGGATATTTCTGAGTGGAGAAAAGTAACAGAGACTATACTAGCTTACCCCACTTGCAATAAAAGCGCAAGCCATTCACAGTGCTGAAGGAACATTCTGAAGCAGGATTTGCCAGGAAATCCCACCCCCCTCCTCCTCCTCCAAACCACTTTCCCTTTCTATTCAATTCTCTCCCCTCCTCCCTCTTCCACTCTCTGCTCTTAACAGCCACAAATACTCAACGATTACCCCAAAAAAACATAAGAATAGCAAAGTGTAGTAAAGCATAGTGAAAGCATGGTGAAGCACAGAGAGGTATGGTATGGTATATAAGAACATAATAAAGTTTACAAACGAGAGGAGGCCAATCAGCCCATCTTGCTCGTTTGGTTGTTAGTAGCTTGTTGATCCCAGAATCTCATCAAGCAGCTTCTTGAAGGATCCCAGGGTGTCAGCTTCAACAACATTACTGGGGAGTTGGTTATAATACGTGCATATTATAACCATGGGAAAAGCAAAGGGAAAATGCTAAATGAGTTTGGTGAATTGTTTTAAGGGAACACCCATGTTGATTAATGCTTTTTCAACTGAGGCTTGAAATAAGCCATCTACAATTGAACAGGTATTTTGTTTTAATATATTTGCTTTGCCAATCGGATCATGTTGAGCTTCACAGGGCTTTCTTATATAATGTTTAGAAGATACAAAGCTTGTGTTTTCCAGAATTGTTTTGCTTCCTCAGACAGAGTGTGTCTTATTGAAGCCCTACTGCTGCAGGGGGATGTGGCTGAAGCTACCTTCGGGAACGTAAACAAACTGGTACGCCAACACAGTACAGTGTCAGCATCAGAAGCAAAATCATGTTTGTAAATACAGACAGACAGACAGACAGACAGACAGACAGACAGACAGACAGACAGCCTCCACACACCTCTAGATTCTGATACTCTCAGTAACTTGTGCTAAAGAAGGTTCTAAGCAAGCTTTGAGCTAAATATGCAAGGCACTGATAACAAAAGTGTTCATTAAAAATCAATGTCGAGGCTTCTATACTGTGCAGGTACACACAGAAAAGGTGATGTGTGTTGAATTTTGCTTTTAACTGTAAACTCCACTGTGATTTGTTACTTGGAAAAAAGTTTTCTTTTTTTATATAACAAAGTAAAATCTCTGTTTAGTCTTTGTGTGTATACTAAAGACACTTCAGGCTACAGTACAGCGCAAAGCATCCCAGATTAGCCCCCCTCCTCTCGCTCTCTCCCCTCAAACGATGATCTCATTCCATTTCAGGAAAGGGAAAAGGGTCAAAAAATGTAGGAAAGTTGCCAATATGCTAATTGCCTCTCTTTTTTCTACGTCTCTCCAATTCAAATTCAGAAGAAGTTTTAAACGTATGAAACAATCATTCGAGATCGTTTTGACAAAGCTGCTCTTGTAAACATGGAAAAGCATATTTCAATAAAAAAAATATATACAATACCGCCAGTAACCATGGAAACACATACACAAATAACCTGACAAACTCACACACAATTGTCTGTTTTAGCAAATTTGGCATAACATAGCTTTAAACTGCATTTGGAAAGTTTTTTATACTGTTTGCAATCATAGATCATAATAAATCATCATGCCATAGTGAAACCAAGGCTAGATCAGCCAGTGTCTTCATTGAAAAGACAGCGCCATCTAGCGAACAGATACAAAAAAAATCTAGTTTCTTGTTGCGCAGCTGTGCACTAGATGGCGCTGGCTCTTCTTTAAAGAGAGTTGACTAATCCAGCCTATGGCTGCAACTAGAACTGAAGTTCTGCTCCTGAATTCAGTCAAAGCACTCCAACACAGAAAAGAATGAAAGAAAACACAGTATTGAATTATTTGCAATAAGAACCACTCGGAATGATTGCAAACATCAGAAAAAGATAAAAGGGACAGTAATAAAATATCAAGGCACTAGAGCCCAAACTCTTGTCTGCTTGACTCAGTTTCTTCTACTTTCAATCACACTGATGAAGGCACCAACCGAAACACTTGTCTACCTTAAATTGATAATTATAACGCTGGATAAAATGTGTTTAAATATTAATTTTATTTCTGTTAATATCGGTCAAATGAATATACTTTTGGATGTTCAGTTGAATAGATAACTATACTGTAATAAATGGTAATATCTATCAATTTAGTGGTAATATCTATCAATGATACATATCCCAAAAAAAAACTTCAAACACCATAAAACTATGAACACTGGTTTTTCGTGTTAACATTTTGATTTCAGAATTTAAACAAGTATTTGAATATTCTTTCATTTTGAATGAACTGGAAAACAAAAGTATAATTTAAACCATATTACAGTAAAATACCCCAGACACGCCATCCCTATCAAAGAAAGAAGATTAAAGAGAAAGTAGAGGGGTTCTGAAAAATAGTGTTACTACAACTGTTTAAATATAGCGTTACACATCCCCACGTGTTACTACACCTGTTTAAATATAGCGTTACACATCCCCACGTGTTACTACGCCTGTTTAAACATAGCGTTACACATCCCCACGTGTTACTACACCTGTTTAAATATAGCGTTACACATCCCCACGTGTTACTACACCTGTTTAAATATAGCGTTACACATCCCCACGTGTTACTACACCTGTTTAAATATAGCGTTACACATCCCCACGTGTTACTACAACTGTTTAAGTAACATACCTGTAATTTTTCTTTTCCATCCTGACAACTTTTTACACTTATAACTTTAAAGTCTGTTTCAAAGCTCTTTTCAAAATGTCAGCTCTAGTGCACTAATAGTGTATTCACTCTTTAAACTCTCTGTGCAGTAGAATGGGTGGAATTGATTCCAGGCATTATTGCATTGGTCATTGGTCATTTCAATATCATATGAAAGAATGGTCATGTTTGCATCACATTTCAAGCAGTGTTTGTTTGACTATTTGTCTCAGCACTAGCTGTGGATAATGAGCGGTTTGCCTGAAAGGGTCACATGCTCCTGTTCACTTTTAAAATGACCTTCTCCCCCCCTTTCTCTCTCCCCCTCCCTCTCATTTCAGGGACCCCCCACCCCGTTTCCAGGCAGCCTTATCACCATTTGAATGAAGTCGCTGAGCCGAAACATTCCAGCTAAGGATTTAGGTTGTCATGGCGACCAGGACAATGCCTGGTTGGGGCCTGGACTCTTTTTGAAGTCACTGTAGAGTTTTGAAAAGACAGAGTTCCACCCCCTCCCGTTCACTTTCACTGGCTGTTACACACTGTCATCTAGTGAGCGCTTTGCGGTACTGCAGCAAGAGAGTCTTCTCACCTACTTCTGGTACTTTGTTTTCAATTTTTGTTTTTCATCACATCCTTAAAACGTGTTTAAAAAGTTCAGCAAGGTTCACAGCAATATCTACCAATCAGCTGCTTCCCCTACTGACTGACATGCTTTCAGCCAGTAACATGACCCAGAAGACACTGCTGGGGTGACCAAGGAAGTGAAGCAGTAACAGGCAAGGCAAGCAAACTGAGAACTTCGTGCAGTACCAGATGCATGTTTTAAAATGCAAATGTTTACAATGACTCAGTGGCACTGCGAGCCACCAGCAATGAAGTGAACAAGAGGACAAGAAGGTGAACCTTTTCGATAATGTATTATTATCTGGTGGTAAGCCAGTGGTGGCCGATACGGTAAGGAAGCAGCGGCCAAAAATACTTCTTCAAATAAAATGGAAACTTACTAGCCTGTTTCATTTGAGGAAAAGGAAGTCAAGAAAGCTGCCGGATATTTTGTGACATTTTTGTCCAATAAAAATCGTCTAGAACAGTAACACTGAACATTTAAATAATCAAAATGAAAGGAACGTCGCAATCAAGTAGACAAGCGTGTTTGCATTCTCCAAAAACAAAATTATGAAGGCTAAGTGACTTGCTCAGGGTCGCACACACACAGGATTTGAACCGGGAACCTCCTGGTGTCAAGCTTTTCTCTTTAACCACTGCACCACACAGGGCGACTTACAATTATTACAATATATCACATTATTTTTACATACAATTACACATTTATACAGTTGTTTTTTTTACTGGAGCAATCTAGGTAAAGTACCTTGCTCAAGGGTACAGCAGCACTGTCCCCCACCTGGGATTGAACCCACAACCCTCCGGTCAAGAGTCCAGAGCCCTAACCACCAGAACCACTACACCACACTACACCACACTACCGCCCTTAATGTATGCATTATTAGGTCAGGGACTCTCTATATGCAACCAGCTCCCAAAACTCTTGTATGCTTACAGTACGTGTGGATGCTTGTTCAGATTTGCCCCACGATCCATCAGTGGGTCGCAGTCCGCATATTGGCCATGACTGCTTATTTTCGAGAACTCGCCCTCGGCCAGTCCTGGTGACCGCAGCCCAGGACAGCCAAGCGCTCCTCTCTCCCTCGCTTACCGGATGTAGCCGACTTGCGGTCGATGGCTGAGCTGCCAGCGGTAGGAGGTCTGGTCCTGCCAGCCCACGTTTCGAGGGTCTTTCCAGAGCAGATGGACCTCGTCCGCAGTGTGTCCCGTGTTCCAGAGGGCATTGCGGAGGAACTCTCCTGGGCCTGTCTTCGATTTCACTGCCTGGAGAGAGAGAGAGGAGAATCAGTCCTGTATGGATCAATGATAGCTGAACAATTTTTCTGTGTCTGGAACACCATTGTAACTCACAACAAGAAATGAATAGATATTGTTAGGAAAGCAGAGTGTAAGCAGAGTTCACAAAGTTCAGCTTCACACACACACAGTCAGGCAAGATATATAAGACAGGCACTCATTAGTGAGAGTGAGATAAGCTACCTGAATCCTCTCCTAATGACAAACCATCTCCGTACCTGAGCTATCTCCCAGAACATCAGGTAACCGATCATTATCTGATTTCTGTTTAGAACTAGGTTCCACATTTGTTGTGTCTAACTTCAAATGTTTAAGCTATATATGTGTAACATTTGAATAGTGGAATCAATAAATAGAAACATACTAACACAGCAACTGGTATTGTGTGCACTGTTTACAAACATCAAATGAATTAGTTTCCTTACAGTACCATACACAAAATCATGCATGTATTGCGATACAAGCCCACCGTTATTATATTATGTGATATATTCTATATCCTGGTTCATGGCTACACTCCTATCACAGCCCCAGCAGGTATATCACATGATGTATTATATCCTGGTTCATGTCTACACTCCTATCACAGCCCCAGCAGGTATATCACATGATGTATTATATCCTGGTTCATGGCTACACTCCTATCACAGCCCCAGCAGGTATATCGCATGATGTGTTATATCCTGGTTCATGTCTACACTCCTATCACAGCCCCAGCAGGTATATCACATGATGTATTATATCCTGGTTCATGGCTACACTCCTATCACAGCCCCAGCAGGTATATCGCATGATGTGTTATATCCTGGTTCATGTCTACACTCCTATCACAGCCCCAGCAGGTATATCACATGATGTATTATATCCTGGTTCATGGCTACACTCCTATCACAGCCCCAGCAGGTATATCACATGATGTATTATATCCTGGTTCATGGCTACACTCCTATCACAGCCCCAGCAGGGTCCAGACCTTGAGCTGCAGCCCCGGCTCAGCCACGGCTCTGAAGGGTACAGACTGCCAGTATGTCTGCTCTGTCTGCTTCCACATCACCACGTAGAAGCTGGAGCTGTCCTGGTAGCCGAAGATGAAGCCTGCGTAGTCATCGTCAGTCACCGTATTCACGTGGAAGGTGCCCTCGAAATCCACGCCGTTGAACGCAGTGTACCCTGGGAAATCAAAAGTGCAGGTCAGAGGCTTCCATGCCCTGCTGTACACACAAACCCTTTAAACGACAAGAAACTCAAATCGGTTCAATGACAAATCCACATTGAAAAAGACTTCTAGTTCAAACGCTTGCCATCAAATTTATTACAATAATTGTACTAAATAATTCCCGAAACCTTACCCATTTTTAACTACATTGGGCTCAAATGTGCAGTTTTGAAAGCACATGTCATAGCATTTTCATTTTAAAACCGACATCTTGTACTACGCTAGCTTAAAGAAAGATCTCAGTTTGCTTGCCTTACCCTGCAGGAAGTCTCTTTACTGCTTTATTTCCTTGGTCAACCCCTGCACTGTCTTCTGGGTCATGTTACTGGCTGAAACGGTGTCAGTCAATAGGGGAAGCAGCTGACTGGTTAATGATAGGAAAGAAGCCACTAAAAGGGTGGGGACAATTTCCCCCTCCAAATGATCCAGGACGTGCAGACAGTCTAAAAGCATGGCTTGCAGACAGAGGTGTATTTAACCTAGGGCGGTTTCTTTCAAAACTGCACATCTGAGACCCTTATAATGAATGGAGGTGCATGGCAGAGATGTATGGAACTATCTGAGACCCCTATAACAATGTTAATACTGTACCACACTTCACAATGTTAATGCTGTACCATGCTTCACAATGTTAATACTGCATCACGCTTCATAATGTTAATGCTGTACCATGCTTCATAATGTTAATGCTGTACCATGCTTCATAATGTTAATGCTGTACCATGCTTCATAATGTTAATGCTGTACCATGCTTCATAATGTTAATACTGCATCACGCTTCATAATGTTAATGCTGCACCACGCTTCATAATATTAATACTGTACCATGCTTCATAATGTTAATGCTGTACCATGCTTCATAATGTTAATGCTGTACCATGCTTCATAATGTTAATACTGTACCATGCTTCATAATGTTAATACTGTACCATGCTTCATAATGTTAATGCTGTACCATGCTTCATAATGTTAATACTGCATCACGCTTCATAATGTTAATGCTGTACCATGCTTCATAATGTTAATGCTGCATCACGCTTCATAATGTTAATGCTGTACCATGCTTCATAATGTTAATACTGTACCATGCTTCATAATGTTAATACTGTACCATGCTTCATAATGTTAATGCTGTACCACGCTTCATAATGTTAATACTGCATCACGCTTCATAATGTTAATACTGTACCATGCTTCATAATGTTAATACTGTACCACGCCTATAAAAATGCTTGAAAAGAGGCTTTGAAATGTAAAACATTTACCTACGGCCAGTCCAGGGTCACTGTTCATAGTCTGAACAATTTCCATTCCCTAGAAAATCCAAAAATACATTTTAGGAAAATTTTCAAACATGACTACACTAGTTTCACAGTAAAATCTACTCAAGCCCATTACAAGATGCTTCTACCTAGGTCCCCACATGGGCTTTTTGTATCATCAATGTGAGAATAAAGGTAAGAGGCTAATTTGATTTTTAGTCTCGCCTTTAATACCTGTGTGAGCTTCCCTGTAATGAAAAAAAAAACATCAGACTCCTCGCATCTCGTTAGCAGCAGCAATTAACTCAACCCTCCCATCACAACGCAACTGTCAGCAAGGAAGCTCACACAGGTGTAGAAGGCGAGACTGATCATCAAATTTCACATTCTCTCACTTTCACATTGATGATGCAAAAAGCCCTTGTGTGCCACTGTCTGTCTTGTAATGCTCTTCAGTAGATATTGCTGTGAACCAAATGGAAACAGAATTAGAAACCTAATAACATGAATGATACATAGGGGAGATACATTTTTTTTTGGTATTATTATTATTGAAGTTAACCAGACGGGGGCCGGTTGTCATGGAAACACAGACCTGGTTGAGAACCACCCAATTGGGATCGATCTGGGCATCGCCCTCGGGGTCCAGAACCACCGTCTGATAGGCTCTGAAATCTGTCAGGGTAACCTCGGCACTTTCAGGACACACATCGTACACATCCATCACTGTGTCATTGTCAAAGTCATTCTCACAGACATCACCAACACCGTTACCTAGAGAGAGAGAGAGAGGAGACAGGAGAGAGTCAGTCATTCTCACAGACACCACCAACACCGTACAACCATGGGAATGGCTGAGTCGAGAGTTTATTCCATGCTCACTGTACCGTCGGTGTCCTTCTGGTTGGGATTGGGAATGAGGCGACAGTTGTCCGGTCCCGGCGTTCCGAAGTCCGGAATTCCGTCGTTGTCATCGTCATCGTCGCAGTCGTCTCCGATACCGTCATTATCCGAGTCCAGCTGGGAGCTGTTTGGAATCTCTGGGCAGTTATCCCTCGTGTCCTGGTGTCCGTCTCCATCACTGCGGAGCGGAGCAGACATGTATGAAACGACGGCCCTGCGTCAGCCATGTTGGCTCAAGCTGTTCTAGGTTTCCTTTACAGCTTTAATCGGTATTATTATAATTAAAGACTTTGAAACTGAAATATATTATTGCTGTTTTACTGGCCCACTAAAGAAGGACTACCGTATTTTTTAGAATTTAAGACACACTATCAATTTTTTGCTTCTCAAAAATAGCCTGCGTCTTAAATTACAGTATAGTGATGTGTGTATTAAAAATCACCAAGACCTGACTATCCGAGTACACGAAACACGTACAACGTGACTGGCTGCCGAGAAAAGACGAACAAAGATGTCACTGACCGATCTCGAATCATCCATGACATACAGGCAGCCATTTTCAAAGAAGAGTCATACTACACAGGAATTCAAAAAGAAGCTTGGACAGATCGGAAATGCTGATCAAATCCCTGCATTTTTCGACATGCCAAGCAATACCACAGTTCACAAATTGGGAGAAAAACGGGAGTGAGGAATCACGATTGGAAATGAGAAGCAGCACATAACTGTAATGCTCTGTGTGATAGACGGCTGCAAACTGCCTCCATATGAGGTTGTATCTTTGTAAATGCAGATTTATTAGATTTTTAATTTTCTTCTCAAATTGAGGATGGGAAATTTGGGCTATGTCTTAAATTTGAAGGACTACGGTACTCCCATTTGTGAAGGGGTGTTATCATTGCCCACTAGCAATCGGGCAGCAGTGTGGAGTAGTGGTTAGGGCTCTGGACTCTTGACCGGAGGGTCGTGGGTTCAATCCCCGGTGGGGACACTGCTGCTGTACCCTTGAGCAAGGTACTTTACCTAGATTGCTCCAGTAAAAACCCAACTGTATAAATGGGTAATTGTATGTAAAAATATTGTGATATCTTGTAACAATTGTAAGTCGCCCTGGATAAGGGCGTCTGCGAAGAAATTAATAATAATAATAATTGTTTTTATTATCATTTTCGCACTGCGGATCCACAGCGAGGCCACCAGACCTATAGTGCCGGAGGACAACACAGATCTGAATGGCTCCACTGCAGAACCACAGGCCACAGGGGTCGCTGGTGAACCATGGATTGCCCTGCTGACCTAAGCCCTCCCTACCCGGACGGCGCTCAGCCAATTGTGCGCCACCCTCTAGGAACTCCCGGTCACGGTCGGCAGTGACATAGCCTGGATTTGAACCTGCGACCTCCAGGCTATAGGGCACACCCTGCACTCCATGCGGAGCACCTTTACTGGATGCGCCACTCGGGAGCCCCCATCTAGAGAGTAGTTTAAAAAGATTCTAAAAATTATATAGCAGAACTAAAATAATGTAATATAATTAACATTACTTATTTTCAAACTGGTGGTGCAAACAGGTGGTTCAATCTGCCTGACTCTCACACAGGCTGCAAGCTGATTGTGGGCTCTGTGCAGAGGACTCTGTATTGTCTCTTGCTGCTGGCTGTTACTCACAGGTCCTGGTTGGTGTCGCACATGTCACCCACGAGATCATTGTCCACGTCCGTCTGAAAGAGACAACATTCCTCCTTAGCAATTTAAAAAAAAAAAAAATAATAATTTTTTAAATTTAGTAGTCGCCAATTGGGTTTTACCCTTTTTCTCCCAATTTGAAATAGTCATTTGTATTATTTTAGGCTCACCTCAGAGGACAACGCAGCTCTGGGCAGTTTACAGGCAAGCCCGCAGGTGCCCGGCAAGCCTGCAGGGGTCGCTGGTGAGCGGTGAGCAGAGGACACCCTGGCCGACCTAACCCTCCCCACCCAGACGACGCTCAGCCAATTGAGCACCGCCCCCTGGGAGCTCTCGTCCACGGTTGGCAGTGGAATAGCCTGGATTCGAACCTGCGACCTCCAGGCTATAGGGTGCATCCTGCACTCCACACGGAGCGCCTTTACCAGATGCGCCACTCGGGAGCTCACTAGCAATTGTTTTTATTATAAGAACTTTGAGCTTGTCTGGAGAATCCTAACAGCCGGGACTGAACAGCCTTCCTCCTCATTCCATTCACATCACGTGATAATGTGACCTTTCAACTCTGCCAGCCCCGCCTACATTTCCACAGAGAGTGGAACCAAGTTAGGAGGTCACATTGTCACATGATGTGAATGGAATGAGGGATACACGCAAAATACAAAATGGATGCAAAGCAGAACCATAAAATGTAGTGCAAATATACCCCCTGTGGCAGTCAAGGTCAAACAGCTTCCACAGGAAACATTGCATTTTTGCCCATCACTTGGAAGCCAATGCTTATGACAGTCTTTACTAAGAAGCCTGGAGGTGTTTAGAGGGGTGTTGAGCCGCTCTCACCTGGGTTGGGTTGCTGATTTCGGGGCAGCTGTCGCAGGCGTCTCCCACCCCATCCCCGTCCCGGTCGGTCTGCATGGGGTTCGGTACCTTGGCGCAGTTATCAAGCACGTTGGGGATCCCTGCGGAGAAGAGGAGGTTCAGCAGGACTAAGCACACAAACTGTGGGACCTCAGAAACAGTGAAACAAGAGACAAACGGGGAGCCCCATTTCCTATTGGGTAGGAACTAGTAGCAAGGTGAACAACAAAAAGTAGGGGCCCCCCTTGCAAAACAACTTCCATTCCCTGGTTCAGCTCAGTCCCTACAAGTATACCGAGTTTCAGGAAGACCCATCTCGTTTACAATATGTTTTGCCACTTCAACAAACAAGTAGGACAAGAATGTGTTCTATATATCCAGTGATATGAAATGGTTTCAGAACACCCAGCAAGGTTCACAAGAAAGGCTCTCCATGTCCTTTGCTGTGTCTCGTGCTGTCCGTATCGCAGCGTTATATTTTTTAACTATATTGCTGATTCATAACATTTTTAAATCACACCTTATGGTTCATAAATCAACCGGGCAATATGTTTTTCAACATTTACATTTACCAGGGGAGAGATGTTTTCTTTCAAACATTGCAGTGTTTAGTACAGCACCCTTACATCAGTCCGGTAATGATTATTTTATTTATTTTTAAAATCAAAAGGTTTTTGATTCAGCTTGTATTGTGCAATCGCTGTGTGCTCCTATATAACCTGGTTTCTGTTTTGATTGTACGGACCACGTACAGATTTTAAACTAGGTTTCCCATATGGGATTTGGAAATGACTGCTTCATAACTTCAATAACGTCATTATTTTACAGTGTAATATGAAACTAAATGTACTGGTTGCAAATTAATGTTTTGGCAAACGCATTAACATTCCTTTAATATTGCAAATTAGCTTTTTCTTGCTATTCTACAGATGAACACTATAGGGAAAATATTTTTCTATACATGTCGAATTCCATAATAGATAGAACAAACGCAATTCACTATCGATCACGCCATACCATGCCAAGATATTTCAGTGCGATGCCAGTTACTGTAGTGCTAAACGTCACCGGAGCAGTTTTTTGCACACAATTCAGATTCCTTGCTTTCTGTTCCCACAATAGTGACTCACTTGAATCACCAGCGTGGTTGCAGGAGGCAGCGTGAATGGAAATGATGTGCACTTTAAGAGATATTACGAATTGGGTGTTATTAGTCTGATTCCGGTTCCCAAACTATTTAGAAAAATACAGAGCTACGTCTGCATAAAAACCATTAGAAACGTCTACAGAGCTACGTCTGCATAAAAACCATTAGAAAGACCACAGCAATCACAGAGCAAAAAATAAGTCAAACTAAACTCATCACAGCCGCGATCGGTCAGTAGTCCAAAACAAGGACAACAAAATGCAAATATAGTCTAGTCAAGTGCATGTTTATTAACTGTGAACGCATCCATTATCGTTATCAAATGTATTTCACAGAAATGTAAACTATTTGATCATTTTAATGATTTTATGTTTTGAATAATCAGTTTTATTAAAAACATAATAGTTCTCACTGGAACCGGATCCTTGATATTTGTATCGGGTTTGTTGGTTCCAAAGCAGAAACCAGGTACCCGGTTTCAAAGGAACCGGTTTGCACATCTCTAGGGCATAGGTCGGCAGGGCAATCCACGGTTCACAGCGCACCAGCGACCCCCTGTGGCTGACAGGGTGTCTGCGGGTCTGCAGTGGAGCCATTCAGATCTGTGTTGTCCTCCGGCACTATAGATCTGGTGGCTTCGCTGTGGATCCGCAGTGCGAAAATTGACGGATTGGCAGGAACACGTTTCTGAGAACGCGTGTTTCAGCCTCCGTTCCCCGAGTCGCAGAGGGGTTGCAGCGGTGAACCGGGATAAAAATAATAATTAGGCATTCCAATTTGGGGAGAAAACCTGGGTAAAAAACCATTGGCGACGACTAAATTAAATAAAGAAATAAATCAATGCGCTAGCCAGTGGTCCTCATCTCCACAGCAGCTCACCGTCCCCGTCGATATCGTTGTCGCACGCATCCCCCTCGCCGCTGCTGTCCGTGTCTCTCTGGTTGATGTTGGGGACGTTGGGACAGTTGTCACATGCGTCTCCGAACGAGTCGGTGTCGGAGTTCTGCTGGTCCTTGTTGGGAACCAGGCGGCAGTTATCCTACGAGGGCAAGACAAGCACATTCCCAAAGTGAAGACACTGCAGCGACTGTGAAGCATGCAGTGCAGTCAACTCTAAACATGCGCCATTAACCTGACTGCTGACTCTACCGGGACTACAGTAAATAGAAGAACATTTAATTAAATAGAATCAAATTAAATTAAACAGAATTAAAGAAATAAATTAAACAAATGAAATGTGTTATAGAAAAAAAAAAAACATGTTCCACAATTTAAAAAAGCTCTAAATAAGGCAGACTTTCTGAATGTCTGAATGCCTGTGACTCTCAGTCTAGTACACAGAGTTGTTCAGTTTGACTTTCTGAATGTCTGAATGCCTGTGACTCAGTCTAGTACACAGAGTTGTACTGTTTGACTTTCTGAATGTCTGAATGCCTGTGACTCTCAGTCTAGTACACAGAGTTGCACTGTTTGACTTTCTGAATGTCTGAATGCCTGTGACTCTCAGTCTAGTACACAGAGTTGTACAGTTTGACTTTCTGAATGTCTGAATGCCTGTGACTCTCAGTCCAGTACACAGAGTTGTACAGTTTGACTTTCTGAATGTCTGAATGCCTGTGAGTCTCAGTCCAGTTCACAGGGAGTCGCTCACTTCAACGTTTTTGATGCCGTCCCCGTCTGCATCCTCGTCACACTGGTCCCCGATCCCGTCGTTGTCCGCGTCCTCCTGCCCCGAGTTGGGTGTGTAGCGGCAGTTATCCTGCAGGGCAAAGAGAGAGGCCTGGGTTACACACTGAAGGGGAGGAAGAACAGAGTTCGAAATTATATTAAAGAGTTTTCATTAGAGCAAGAAGATAGTAGACTGTTTCACAATGCCATATACGGTGTATTTTCAAAACCAAGTAGGTAATATCAAATGTAATACTGTGCGTTTATTTATAAGCCTGTGTGAAGATGCTATGAGCTGCTGTTCAGTTCTAGTTTAATTCGATATACTGCATGTATCAGACAGTGTCTTTATTACAGACAGACAGACAGACATGTGGGACAGTTAAAGTTAAATGTATAATTCAGATTTTAGTGATATGCCATACTTGATACTGTACTTTACAGAACACTGATGCTATCCATGTAACTGTTTAAATGTAGATGCATTATATTGATAGGAGTGGATATTAATATAAAATTATTTGAGTAACACAATAAGAAGCAATCCGAATGGTTGCAAACATCAAAAAAAGGTAAAGGGGCCGTGTGACAGGGAGACTCTGTCGCTGGTTCTTGGGTGCATGTGTGCCTTTATGGAAGCAGCTGGGACGCGCAGGAGGAGACGCATTGCTAAGCAACTGATTGAGCAGGTAGACTCGCCCGGTGTGGAGTGGATCGGGAGGTCCTGATCTGCGGGCCTGCACGGCCTGCTCTGTGTCTGCCTCATTGGTGTGGAGTAGGTGTTAGGGCTCTGGACTCTTGACCGGAGGGTCGTGGGTTCATTCCCAGGTGGGGGACACTGCTGCTGTACCCTTGAGCAAGGTACTTTACGTAGATTGCTCCAGTAAAAACCCAACTGTATAAATGGGTAATTGTATGTAAAATAAATTGTAACAATTGTAAGTCGCCCTGGATAAGGGCGTCTGCTAAGAAATAAATAATGCATTTACCATAGTTTGCCATTTTGTTGTAAATTCTTTACCATACCTCTGGGCTTTACAATGCTTGCTGTGCTTTACCATGCTTTCAATGTGCTTTATTACACTCGCTAGTACCATTAGAAACTTTTAGAAGGGTTCTCCCTTACTGTGGGGAAAAACAAACAGGGTTAAATGGAGCTGAGCTGGGCAGATTCCCTCCGTGGGAACACAGCAATCTCTGAGGAGGCGTGTCTGCTCCTTCTGGGCTCACCTGCCGGCAGTGCTTGTGGTTGTCTATACAGGGCTGGGCATCATCAGGATAGCCGTCGATGTCAGTGTCAGGACCACACGTGTGTCCGTTACCTGCATAGCCCACGTTGCACTGCGAGAGGGGATGAGGAGAGAGGGAGAGCGATAGAGAAAAGCAAGTTATATACCACATATCCAAACCAGAACACAACTGCTACTGTTCAGTGCCTTTGAAGACGAGTGCTGTCATTTTACTGTCTTTAGAAATGCTAAAAGAAGCATTTCAACTAGAAGTCTTTCTCAGTGTCTCTGAAGTGCTAAAATAAACTAGTCTAGAGACTCCCAGTTGAAACGCCAACTGTCACTGTCTGATAGAATATACCAGTGTTTAATAGAATATACCAGTGAAAATGTTTACAACATAATCAGATTGTGTATCACAGCGGTATGTAATGGGGGGTCTCGGAGTGGAGTGGGGGTCTCGCTCACCGCACACGACGCCTCCCCGTTCCTCTGCATCAAGCAGTGGGCGTTCACATCGCAGGGGTCAAAGGTCAGGCTGCTGCAGGACTTCTGCGGGAGGCAGCCTCCCATCTGATTGCCAACAAAGCCAGGCAGACACTGACCACACTTATACGAGCCCTGAGAGAGAGGAGAGGTGCAGAGGAGGAGAGAGGGAGAGGAGTGTAAAGAGGGAGAGAGTGTCAGTGACGTGTCTGGTTTGCAGTGCTCTCTGTATTACTGTGCGCAGTGCAGTGCTCTGTGTATTACTGTGCACAGTGCAGTGCTCTCTGTATTACTGTGCACACTGCAGTGCTCTCTGTATTACTGTGCGCAGGGCAGTGCTCTCTGTATTACTGTGCGCACTGCAGTGCTCTCTGTATTACTGTGCGCAGGGCAGTGCTCTCTGTATTACTGTGCGCACTGCAGTGCTCTCTGTATTACTGTGCGCACTGCAGTGCTCTCTGTATTACTGTGCGCAGGGCAGTGCTCTCTGTATTACTGTGCGCACTGCAGTGCTCTCTGTATTACTGTGCGCAGGGCAGTGCTCTCTGTATTACTGTGCGCACTGCAGTGCTCTCTGTATTACTGTGCGCAGGGCAGTGCTCTCTGTATTACTGTGCATAGTGCAGTGCTCTCTGTATTACTGTGCGCACTGCAGTGCTCTCTGTATTACTGTGCGCAGGGCAGTGCAGTTCTCACCACAGTGTTGTAGCAGACAGAGTTTGGGACGCAGGCTCCGTTGTTACACTCATCGATATCGGCGCATTCCTGAGAGAGAGAGAGAGAGAGAGAGAGAGAGAGAGAGAGAGAGAGAGAACAATATTAATCACACTACCTCAGGCAGGACAGGGTAGGGAGGGATGGAGGAACTATGACCGCTTGGTCTCATCTGTCTGTCTGTCCTGCTTGTTTATACCAGTATCCCAGTGTGTCTCCCTGTCTGCAGCCTGTCTGTCTGTCTGCAGGTTTGTGTCTGTCTCTCTGTTCTGTCTGTCTGTTCTCATCTGTCTGTGTGTGTCTCTCTTTTCTCACCTGTATGTCTGTCTCTATGTTCTTTGTCTCTCTGTTCTGTCTCTGTTTTTTGTTCTGTCTGTCTCTCTGTCCTCACCTGTGTGCCTGTCTCTGTGTCCTCACCTGCTTGTGGGTCTTGGCATACTGCACTCCTGCTCCACTCAGTTCTGGTCCCCAGTACCCAGGTGGACAGGCCTCACAGCGAAAGCCAGTGGCCATGTTGACACAGCGAGACCCGGGGAAGCAGGGCTGGGCAAGAGAGCACTGCGGAGAGGAGGAGGAGGAGGAGGAGGGGAGAGAGAGAGAGAGAGAGAGGGGGGGGACTGGGTTACAACCTGACAAATACAAGATACACCCTGAAGAATCACAGAGAACTGCAGGAGAGATGAATAACCCAGATGAGCCCCTGAAGGGTCACGCTTAAGCCAGAATTAAACAGCTGAATTCAGAGAATCACTTTCCTAGCTTAGCAGCCTAGTTTGGAAAATTAAAAAATGAGATTAACAAAAAAAACAAAAAATTCATTCAGGACCACTGTGTATGAAAAAGCTATTTATTCAAGGCTAGATCTCTCAAACCTTGTTTTATTAAATTTGTCGTTTAAATGCCTTCATATTTTAGTTTGCACTATAGCCTCAGAAGTCCTTGACAACAGTATATATACACAGCAACCGTCCATAGCAACGGTATGCATACATAGCAACAGCTCTGACCAATGACGCGCTCATGCCACGACGCAGAAAGAAAAAGATATTGCATAATTTAGTTTTCCTCAACTTTCTTAATACAAGCTTCACATTCTAAATTTAAAAAACATGCTAAAAACACAGGTTAACAGGTTATAGAAAAAACATCTATTGCCATTCTTCAGCAGTATCTCCAATGTGAAAACACAGACTGAGAGAAACACGGGCCTCCAGACTTGAATGTCTTTCTGACAGGGGTTTCATAAGACGTGTGTGGACTGGGTATTCAGGGCTCTGTGTCCTCTCGTGTTGGTGTAGTGAACTCCTGGGGAAAATACCACCCTCAGTCCTTAGCTTTGTGTATAGTCAGACACATACCCACTCTCTCCAACTCCAGTCCAGGTTTCTGTGTTTACTATGCAGTGCGGTCCTGTACCTCGTCAATGTCTTTGCAGTGTGTTCCATTTCCCATCATGCCCTCTGGACAGGCTCCGCAGCGGTACCCGGGGTATTCGTACGTCTCCATGCAGGGGACCCCCTGGAAACAAGGGCTGGGGGTGCAGCGGGATCGCGACTCGTGGAACCCTGGAGAGAGGGGGGGACAAGACCCTGCTTTACCAAGTCCATAGTTAAATAGTTTTCAATATATCTTTTTTTTCAGTTTTGGTAAATATCATGTCAATTCTATTTTTTTTTTTTTAATACGTTTCCTGTCTAAATGTAATATGTGAAAAAAATTATTATTTTTGTGCTTGCTATACTATTCTGTCAGATTAGTATTTTTTCTACCCTTATTTCAGACAAGAACCAGTACTTGGTCTTGGTTAGCCCCCCCATTAAGTCTTACCGCATACTTGGCACTCAAGAATAGTGTTTCTGATCAGTGCCATCTCCTTCACCTGCAGGGCAAAGCAAACAAAACTCAGCACAGCCATCCGTCATGAAGTGACAAAGCACCTCCATAACCTAGCTGAGAACCCAGCTCTCCCTGTGGAATCCCCAGTGAAGACCATTGACTGTATGACGCAAGAGGAAATAAAATTGCAAATAGATGTACTATTTCTGTGCCAGCTCCAAATAAAAAGAACCACACAGCTGGGTGTCAAAACAGAAGAAAAAGACAAACAAACAAACAAAATGTATTTCTGTAACGTGAGTGTTCTGTTTTCTGTTAATTGTGGGCGAAGTTTTGAGATGCAGGCGTTTTTCCAACTATCTTTTGTACTCGATGACACAATTTTAAAATCCAATTGCTGCCTATGATTAATATGTTTGTGACTAATTTGATTAATATGTTTCAATATGAACTAAATCGATATACTGTTACTTGATTGATTACTGTCTTGTTCACAGTCATCCTAAAATAACATTAAAATAAGTTTTTGACCGATTGAGATTTTGCTGCGGATGTATTAATTTTTTTAAAGGTTTTTTTTTACTTTTAGGGTGTGCTGCTGCAGCAGCGCTACGCATTTTTTTTGGGGGGAGGGTGATCTACTTCACAGTCTTGCACCAGGGCCCAGTAAATCCTAGTGCCATCACTGGCTGTGCCTTTACCAGGGGAGACCCTCGGGGACCCCTGCGCTCCCCTGACTGTAGGACTCCCCCTGCACACCACGCGGTCGTGCCTTGAACAGGGGAGACCCTCGGGGACCCCAGTACGTCTTATCTAGATTGTTACCTGTTCCCTGATATCTTCTCGGAGTTCCCCCAGAATTTGATTAAACAAGATGAGCTGACCAATCAGAGCCTTCGTCTGGTCACCTAAGAGACATAAGAAGGCGATTACCTCACTTCTCCTCAACAGTACTGTAGCTGACATAGAACCGGAATGTTCATGGAGTACTGTCGTTATTCCACCAATGAGGATCCCAAATAACATTTGTATTGTTATGACTGCACACCACGCTGGTTATTTACTGAAGAACTCTGTATGAGCGCATCCACGCTGCTACATAGTGTGCCCTCTAGTGGCGGTTTAGTATAACAGTAACTTAAATCTTTCATCAGTACATCTCCCCTTCATTGTATCCAACTAGAAATAATAAAGTAGGTAATATTATAACAGTAGTACTGTATTGACTGGTAAATGGAAATATTTGTTTTTTGTTAACTATAAAAACAAAAGCATTCTCATTTACTTTAATGAAACTATTAATGCTATTTTTTTCTCAATCAGCTTTTTTTCTTTTTTTTTTTCTTTTTTTTTAAAGAAATCTTTTGTAATGAATATTGCCGTCTGTCTTTCCTTTGTTTTGGGTGGTTGGAATTGCATTGCTGCAGTCTGACGCGGGTGTCCTGTGTGTCTGGATCGGTGTGTGGCAGTTCTTGTACTGGGGTTTCCTCTTCACTAAGTGGATTAATGATCCCAGGTACTTTTAGAAGGTGTCTCCGGTTTCTTCGAAGCACATGACCATACTCAGTTACCACCTGATATGATCTTGGGGTGGTTTCTTTTATTACTTTTGCGACGGGTCCCCACTTCCCAGTGTCTCCTATGTCGCACGTTCTCGGCACATTTCCCTGCTTTTCTAAGTTAACTGACTCGCTGTTAGCATAACAACATCATTATCGACTGCATAAACTCTTTTAATCAGACCTCGCTTTTCACATGTTCTTAAGCGTAAACTAGGTTGCCGTTCACCTTGTACAATTACAAACAGCACGTCTACTGTATGTGCCTTGCACGCCCCTTTAACTCTGCACGTCCCTTTAACTCTGCACGTCCCTTTAACTCTGCACGTCCCATTAACTGCACGTCCCTTTAACTGCATGTCCCTTTAACTCTGCACGTGCCTTTAACTCTGCACGTCCCTTTAACTCTGCACGCCGATGATCGGCCCAATGAGGTGTGCTGCGTGAGGACTAAAGGGCGATTATCGGACATAGATCTGCCTCCCATTTGCTCTCTGTTATTTTTATTGGTCAATTTTACCTAGCAACAAACTCAGCCGAGCAATAGCAGATGGCTTTGGTGTTAATATTAGCCAATTAAAATGGTTGTAAAGTGAACACCTTTTTATTGGTTAAAAAGAAAACCCTGTCTCTAGGCTAGCTGAGAGTTGAGAAATGGCGGATTTAGAGAGTGAGTTTTTGCTTATCGGACGGAGAATGTTTTGAAGGTTTTAAAACGTATGAGAGGCTATTTTCATGGTTTTCGTGTCTGGGTATGACACAAAATAGATTACGTGCTGTTTTAGGATTGTGGCTGAATATGGGGTTAGTGTGAAGCCTGACATGAAAGAATACTGGAACACGAAAGATGCACCATAAGCAACACCAGGATTCAGCAATAATGTCCCCTGACAAGTTTCTTTTTGTCTTGCAAACCTGCACTTGAACAACAACAAAACCAAAAGAAAAAGACAAACCTGGTTACGACAGTTTATTCAAAGTGTGACCAGTACTTACTAAAGTGGAGTCTCTTCTTACAGTACTACATTTAAATGAATTCATTGCAATCGATGAAAGCCTGGTTGGATTGAAAAACCGAACGCCACTTATGCAGTATCTTCCAAACAAAAACATCACCGATTTGGAATAAAGCTGTGGGTGCTTGCTGACAGTACAAATATATTAATAAGCATAAATTTACAAACCACTGAAAAAAAGACTGATTGCAAAGGACTTTACAGAGAATAAGCTTCCTCAGTTCAGATGTCTCCACAACTCAAAGTAAGTTACGTGTATTAATACTAAAAATAATAATAATAATAATAATAATAATAATAATAATAATAATAATAATAATAATAAGTAGTATTTTTGCATATGCTTTATATTTAATTAACACTTATTTGTGTTGGTATACATATTGAACAATCTTTATATAAAAGAAAAGGCTTTCGAGGGCAATACGCTTACTGTGCTGTGCGGTTCGATCTGTTTGTACAGATAGATGCGTTGCTTGCAAAATTGAATATATCTTTTGATTCGTTGTTTGTAAACATCTGTGGTTTTTTACATTTTAAAAATAACATTCCTGGGATTTATATGTTGTATTTTGAAAGTGTTTATGTGCATGGTTGGTTTTGAAAAGAACTGATGTTTTGATGATAAAATACAGTTTGTATAACAAAGGTGTCTTTGCCAATGCATATTTCTATATTCAGTCCAAAATATATCAATAACAGAAAGAACAAAAACTTCAATGTCTTACGTTTCTGTGATATATAGGTTTCATATAATATATACATTTTTGGGTGTAAATTAAGTAATTTGCTATGCTATCCCAAGCGCTGTTATTTGCGTGTGACAGCTGTAGTCCTGTGTATGAGCACTCGCTGTGACGTAGTACTCTGAGGGTTAACTCTGCATGTCCCTTTAACTCTGCACGTGCCTTTAACTCTGCACGTGCCTTTAACTCTGCACGTCCCTTTAACTGCACGTCCCTTTAACTCTGCACGTCCCTTTAACTCTGCACGTCCCTTTAACTCTGCACGCCCCTTTAACTCTGCACATGCGTGGTAGCTAGGGAGCTGACCAATAAGGAACAGCTTCCCTTGCGCGCCTTCAGTAAACAATGGTGGAAGAAAAGATCATTCTTGCAGTATCAAAATACCCGGAGCTGTACAATAAAGGACACAAAAATTATAAAGACACGACAACGAGGGAGAACATCTGGCAGTCCATTTCCAGGGAACTGGATATAGCTGGTGTGTATGATTCGATTACCTTCACTGAAATAAGTATTCTGAAAAGCTGTTCTGTATTCTTCATTTTTATTAGCTGTATAAAAGGACTGTCATACGTGTGATTTTTTTTTTTCCAGCAGATGATACAATCAGATGAGAGTCGCCAATCACATCACGCGTGCCTGTCGCCACTGTTGTGAAAGGTAGCGTCACAGCAAACGTACAATTTTATCACAGAGCGTCCGCTGTGTGGAGACCTTTAAGAGTTAAGCAATCTTTTGGTCGGTTGGTTTTTTTCATTGGCTCCGATTGCTAAAAGCTCTGCTTGAAAACGTCCACGTTTCCTGTTAACTAACTCGTTTAACAACTCAGTGTCACTCTGGTACCATGTATTGTTATGACTGCAAACCACGCTGGTTACCTACGAAAGAACGACTATTAGCGCATCCACACTGCTATGTGGCATAATGTAACACTGCCCTCTAGTGGCTGTTTAGTATAACAGGAACTTAAATCTTTCATCAGTGAAACATTATTGTCCATCTTACCCCAATATTCAGTTTTACTAAATATCTTAAACAATGCTATTTGAAAAATGAAATCATTCAGGAATCACTATGCTCATGTAACTGAAATATTGTTATTTTTTAATATTTATCACATCTTATAAAGCTATAAAAAAACATACTGAATCTGCTTAAAATGGACCTTAAAATGAACACACTTAAGGGCCTAAATAGGATTAGATTCACATCTAGAAAATAATACAATAGACAAGTTCTGCAAATACCCCCCTAGGGCAGCTCCATTAAAGATGAGACAACGGCCATAGTAAGTATTTCATTGTGTCGCTTGTAAACTCCCGTCTTATAGACCAGGGGTCTCCAGCCCTGGTCCTGGAGAGCTGTAGGATCTTCTGGCTTTCAACCGAGCTCAAAGTTACTTAATTGCACCAATTATTGGCTTAATTATCAAGATTAATTAGCCATTGATGCCACCTAGAAAGCCTGCAGGATTGGGGCTCTCCAGGACCAGGATTGGAGATCTCTGCTATAGACTCTTGTCCTATTTATTTTTTAATACAATTTACTTGAGCTCAGTCCATAAGATACTTACCCAGAATTGAGTTCAAAGCTCCGTTCACTGCAAAATAGACAAAGCAAACAGTCAGCTCCAAATTCAACAGGGAGCCTGTACACTGGAGCGCAGTGCAAACATTCAGTTCCAAATTGAATGTGGCACATGCAGTTTGGGTTATACAGCTATTAAAATAAATCAGGGTCCACAAAATTAACTCTCACCCACTCTCTTACCTTTATACATTCATTGATGACACAAAACACCCTTGTGGAACTAACTAGAGGCATCTTGTAATGGGCTTTAGCAGATATTGCTATGAACCTTGCTGAACTTTTTAAAAATCCATTTTAAGGATGTGAAAAACTGAAACAGAATTACTGAATTTTATGCACCCATTTTAAACGCCATCACTAGAGTACTTTCTTTTTCAAAACCAAGAAAAGCAGGTGGTAATCTCTGTGGACATACCTGTGTTGTGTATTGAGGCATCCCCCTGAAATGGACAGTCAGTGAGAACCCCCACTTTGGACACTGTCCCCCCTAGGACAAGCTTCAGAATGTCCACCCCACCCTGCAGAAAAAAGGACATTAGGGGTCTGTTACACTTTTGATGCTGTGATGATCAGAATTGAACAATCTCACCAATGCATGATACAACCCCATCCTTTGATTTGTGCTCCACACTCTTCACGATATACCCAAGCATTTGTTTTTTGAATTGATTCCCTGCACTGTGTGTTTGCTGTCAGCGATGAATCTTTCTCATGGAGTTGACTCGGGTAAGAAATGAAATATTCATATTAAAAGTAACTATAGCTACATTTTCTCCGCCATGCACATCTATTCATTATAGAGGTGTCAATGTGCAGTTTTGAAAGAAACACATGTTTTAGCAAACATGTATTTTCATTTTAAACACGGTGTCTGGTTCTACACTGGGTTATCTCTTTTTAAAAGCAATGCTTCAGATCGTCTTGCACTTCCTGGGTCATCTGGAGGGGGAAATTGTCCCCACCCCTTCCGGGCCTTCTGTCATTAACCAATCAGCTGCTTCCCCTATTGACTGACATGCTTTCAGCCAGCAACTTTCACCCAGAAGACACTGCTGGGGTGACCAAGGAAGTGAAGCAGTAACTTCCTGGAACGCATGGCAAGCAAACTGATGATAATACCATGTCATGTTTTAAAATGACAATCTCTCTCAAACCTGCACATTGGAGACCTCTATAGTTAATGAAAGAGCATACCAGTTTTTAAATGACTGTTAGCTGCTCAGGTACTCTTTCTCACCTGCAGCCTTGCATAGGACTTATATCCTGTTCGTATATCCACTGACTCCGCCTCTTCAGGCAGCCTGACCAATCCGGGCAGACCCTGGCTGGAGTCTGCCAGCCGACAGTCCACGTACATCTCCATGGTGAGGGTGTCTCGACGCAGGCCTCCGATTCGCAGGATCAGAGAGTGGCTCTGCCCGTCTGCCAGGTTAGGGTTCTGCAGGTTGACAGCGTGGAGCTTTCCATCTTCTCTTACATAGCGCACTAGAGCTGGAGAGGATTGAACAGGGTCATTGCTATAGCTGGGGGGAATTGCGTGTCCCTTATACAGGCCCTGCGTCAGCACCCTACTGGCTTCCATCCTCCCCAGTTCTTTGTAAAGACGAAAGCTGTTGGCTGATCTCAAAATAAATTTATATAAGCAGTGTGGAGTAGTGGTTAGGGCTCTGGACTCTTGACCGGAGGGTCGTGGGTTCAATACCAGGTGGGGGACACTGCTGATGTACCCTTGAGCAAGGTACTTTACCTAGATTGCTCCAGTAAAAACTCAACTGTATACATGGGTAATTGTATGTAAAAATAATGTGATATCTTGTAACAATTGTAAGTTGCCCTGGATAAGGGCGTCTGCCAAGAAATAAATAATAATACTAAATGTGCTTATTAAAGGCATTCTATAATTGGCACATTTCCATTCCAACAATCAAGACGTTCATTTGACAAGCATTTTGTCGCGCCTCATTATCATAACGTCTATTATTATCATAACGCCTATTATAATTACATGATTTTAAACCATCCAAAATGAAACCTGCCCAACCTCTGGAAAATAATACCAAACACAAATCTGGAATAAGCACACTGTCAAATTTTCGTAGAGATCGTTGATCCTCCCCATCTCTGAGGACACTTTCTCCACTGTGGCTGCAGTCATGTTGTCTCTGTGCTTTCCAATGGTAAGTGTACAGTTCACTGACCATAGCTTACCCAGTCATGTTGTCTCTGTGCTTTCCAATGGTAAGTGTACAGTTCACTGACCATAGCTTACCCAGTCATGTTGTCTCTGTGCTTTCCAATGCTTGCCTGTGCTTTACCATGCTTTCACAGCTTTCTGGGGTGTAGGTTACCTTTGTTAATCTTGCCCATGATGGCGACCTCCAGGAATTTGCTGTTGTCCTGTCTGGAGTAGAGACCCATGAGAACCCCTCCTAGTTTGGCCGGCAGTCTGAAGCTGGACACCACGTAGAGATCGTCGACCCTCCCCATCTCTGAGGACACTTTCTCCACAGCGGCTGCAGTCTGCTTAGAGTCATGCAGGCCTAGGAGGTCGATCACTGACCACAAGAGAGAACAAAAAGAGGACCTTCACTTCAATCCATTATTTCAATGAAACATTCATCGATTGATTGATTCATCACCTTGGGGCCTTATTCAGAGTCTCAAGCCTCTATTATTAAAGCACTGTACAATTCCGGTCACCATGGTAAGAAAGGAACACTGGCACTGGAGAGAGTCTGAGCTCTGAAGATGAAATAACTGAATACCTGCTTAGCCCAGAACACAGGAGAGTTAGAAGGGACTTCATTGAAGTCTCTAAATACTTCCAGTGCAGAAACCAGGAGCAGAGGAAGGAGTTGAGCTGAGGGGATGCATCACTGTGCTGTGATTCAGAGAGAGCTGAGGGGATGTATCGCTGTGCTGTGATTCAGAGAGAGCTGAGGGGATGTATCGCTGTGCTGTGATTCGGAGAGAGCTGAGGGGATGCATCACTGTGCTGTGATTCAGAGAGAGCTGAGGGGATGTATCACTGTGCTGTGATTCAGAGAGAGCTGAGGGGATGTATCGCTGTGCTGTGATTCAGAGAGAGCTGAGGGGATGTATCACTGTGCTGTGATTCAGAGAGAGCTGAGGGATGTATCACTGTGCTGTGATTCAGAGAGAGCTGAGGGATGTATCACTGTGCTGTGATTCAGAGAGAGCTGAGGGATGTATCACTGTGCTGTGATTCAGAGAGAGCTGAGGGGATGTATCACTGTGCTGTGATTCAGAGAGAGCTGAGGGGATGTATCACTGTGCTGTGATTCAGAGAGAGCTGAGGGATGTATCACTGTGCTGTGATTCAGAGAGAGCTGAGGGATGTATCACTGTGCTGTGATTCAGAGAGAGCTGAGGGGATGTATCACTGTGCTGTGATTCGGAGAGAGCTGAGGGGATGCATCACTGTGCTGTGATTCAGAGAGAGCTGAGGGGATGTATCACTGTGCTGTGATTCGGAGAGAGCTGAGGGGATGTATCACTGTGCTGTGATTCAGAGAGAGCTGAGGGGATGTATCACTGTGCTGTGATTCAGAGAGAGCTGAGGGGATGTATCACTGTGCTGTGATTCGGAGAGAGCTGAGGGGATGTATCACTGTGCTGTGATTCAGAGAGAGCTGAGGGGATGTATCGCTGTGCTGTGATTCAGAGAGAGCTGAGGGGATGCATCGCTGTGCTGTGATTCAGAGAGAGCTGAGGGGATGTATCACTGTGCTGTGATTTGGAGAGAGCTGAGGGGATGTAATTATTTTATTTTATTGCATTTATATAGAGTTTTTTATACAAAAGTATTGCAAAGCACTGTACAGTACACAGCAGAAAAAGAACACACCACAATACATTTGTATAGCATGTCACACATACAACTGCCACAATCAGACCATTCAAGTAACATATTTAAATAACAGTATACACAATAGAAAGCAGCAATTTTAAAGTTAATAAAACCCACTAAGTGCGTTTTTTGTCTTGATGTGAACACTGTAACTGTCCCAGCTTCCCTGACAAACGAAGGCAGAGCATTCCATAATTTAGGAGCTCTACAAGAAAAAAGCCCTGCCTCTCGTGTTGCTTTTGCTGACCCTAGGAATGACCAGCAGCCCTGCATCCTGTGATCTCAGAGTGCGGTTTGAAATCTTCAAATCAATTTTATACTGCACAGGGAGCCAGTGTAAAGAGGCCAGAACAGGGGTAATATGTTCACTTTTCCTGGTTTTAGTCAGAATTCTAGCGACGGTATTCTGAGCAAGCTGCAAGCGGGAACCACACGTTTTGGGACACCAGAAAAAAGTGCATTACAATAACCAATTCTAGATGAAACAAAGGCATGCATTAGTCTCTCGGCATCAGATACAGAAATAATTGGTCTAAGTTATATTTCTCAAATGGTAAAAAGATACTTTAGTAACTTCCCTAATATGAGTCTCAAATGATAGATCAGGATCAAAGATGACCCCCAAACTCTTAATTTCTAGTTTAAGTTTTGATGAGAGACTGCAAGGATCAAGCTCATGTAATCCCACTTTTCCTTTTTGTTGGTTCTGTGAGCCCACTAACATAACCTCTGTTTTATGTGAATTCAACATTAGAAAATTCAGTGACATCCAATGCTTGATGTCTGTAAGGCAAGTAGCTAATAACACCCAGGCAGAAGAAATTCCTGGCTTTAGAGACAAATCTAGCAGGGTATCATCAGCATAGCAATGGAAGTTCACTCTGTGTCTGTGGATAATGTCACCTAACGGTAGCATATATAATGAAAACAGCAAGGGACCTGGAATGGAGCCCTGTGGAACACCACAGACAACTTCAGACAATGCAGATTTTACCTCCCCAATAGAGACTAACTGAAACTTATCAGAAAGATAAGCTTTGAACCAGGATGGGACAAGGCCAGACAGTCCCACTGTGCTTTCAAGACAATTCAGTAGGATGGAATGGTCTACAATATCAAAGGCAGCACTTAGATCTAGAAGAATTAAAACTGATGGAAAGCCAGAGTCAGAGCTGATCAGCAGATCATTCACAAGTCTGACAAGGGCCGTCTCGGTGCTATGTGCAGCACGAAAACCAGACTGAAACTTCTCCAATATACCATTAAGAGTTAGAAATGTTTGTAATTTAATTGCAACAACTCTCTCTAGAACCTTATCTAAGAATGGTAGGTTGGAGATTGGCCTGTAGTTATTGAGGACTTTAGGGTCTAAATTGTGTTTCTTAAGCATAGGCTTTACCACAGCTACCTTAAGTGCTGAGGGAACTGTACCGGAGGAAAGTGAACCTTTTATAATGTCTAAAATGTGGGTATTAATAACACCAAGAACATCTAGTCTAAACACCCCATTCTCAAGTCTCTGGCACTGTCATTATCCTGCACCTTAATAATAATGAACACTAGTCTTAACACCCCATTCTCAGCTCAGCGACGCTGTCATTACCATGCACCTTAATAATAATGAGCACTAGTCTAAACACCCCATTCTCAACTCTCTGGCACTGTCATTATCCTGCACCTTAATAATAATGAGCACTAGTCTAAACACCCTATTCTCAGCTCTCTGGCACTGTCATTACCCTGCACCTTAATAATAATGAGCACTAGTCTAAACACCCCATTCTCAACTCTCTGGCACTGTCATTATCCTGCACCTTAATAATAATGAGCACTAGTCTAAACACCCTATTCTCAGCTCTCTGGCACTGTCATTATCCTGCACCTTAATAATAATGAGCACCAGTCTAAACACCCCATTCTCAACTCTCTCGCACTGTCATTACCCTGCACCTTAATAATAATGAGCACTAGTCTAAACACCCCAGTCTCAACTCTCTGGCACTGTCATTATCCTGCACCTTAATAATAATGAGCACTAGTCTAAACACCCCATTCTCAACTCTCTGGCACTGTCATTATCCTGCACCTTAATAATAATGAGCACTAGTCTAAACACCCCATTCTCAGCTCTGCGACGCTGTCATTATCCTGCACCTTAATACAGTAATTACCCTGAGCACTGGTCTACATGCTACCTCAGATCTCCAACGCTGCACCCTGTCATTACCTGCAGCTCTCCAAGCTGTAAAGTTGTGCACCCCCTTGTGGTCATTTTTAAAACCACCTGAGACATTCATATTTTTTTTTTAGTTTAGCTCAAAAATCCTGAACATTTGAAAAGTTGAGAAATAAAGATTTGTTGGCGTGGTGATGGAGAACAATTTATTTTTTCATTTGCCAAGAAGAAGTCTAACTAACCTGCTATGATTTTTTGGAGGATGCAACATCGACAATGGATAATTGCAAAACATATGACATGGTTTGTTTAGATTTCCAGAAAGCTTTGGACAAAGTCCTGCATAAAAGATTAATTCTCAAACTGAACACAGCAGGGATTCAAGGAAATGCATGCACAAGGAATAGGGAGTGGTTAACATGTAGAAAACAAAAAATACTGATTAGAGGAGAAACCTCAAAATGGAGCGAGGTAACCAGTGGTGTACCACAGGGATCAGTATTAGGTCCTCTGCTATTCCTAATCTACATTAATGACTTAGATTCTGGTATAGTAAGCACATTTGTTAAATTTGCAGACAACACAAAAATAGGAGGAGTGGCAAACACTGTTGCAACAGCAAAGGTCATTCAACATGAATTAGACAGCACTCAGAACTGGGCAGACACATGCAAATGGAATTTAATATAGAAAAGTGTAAGGTACTGCACTCAGGCAATAAAAATGTGCATTATAAATACCATATGTGAGATACTGAAATTGAAGAAGGAATCTATGAAAAAGCTCTAGGAGTTTATGTTGACTCAGAAATGTCTTCATCTAGACAATGTGAAGAAGCTATAAAAAAGGCCAACAAAATGCTCTGATATATTGTGAAAAGTGTTGAATTCAAATCAAGGGAAGTCGTGTTCAAACTTTACAATGCATTAGTAAGACTTCATCTAGAATATTGTGTTCAGTTCTGGTCACCTCGTTACAAAAAGGATATTGCTGCTCTAGAAAGAGTACAAAGAAGAGCGACCAGAATTATCCCGGGTTTAAAAGGCATGTCATATGCAGACAGACTAAAATAATTCAGTCTTGAACAAAGAAGACAACGCGGCGATCTTATTTCAAGCATTCAGAATTCTAAAAGGTATAGACAATGTCGACCCAGGGGACTTTTTCAACCTGAAAAAAGAAACAAGGACCAGGGGTCACAAATGGAGATTAGATAAAGGGGCATTCAGAACAGAAAATAGGAGGCACTTTTTTACACAGAGAATTGTGGGAGTCTGGAACTAACTCCCCAGTAATGTTGTTGAAGCCGACACCCTGGGATCCTTCAAGAAGCTGCTTGAGGAGATTCTGGGATCAATAAGCTACTAACAACCAAACGAGCAAGATGGGCCGAATGGCCTCCTCTCGTTTGTAAACTTTCTTATGTTCTTAAGTCTGTCCCGTGCTGACTGGGAGATGTGGTTCAGTGTTTTCGAGAACACCTTTCAGAGGTTGGCATAACAAATGAATCAGTAATTGGAGAACCGAAAGTTTACACAAAAGAATGTGCTACATGTAGAATGTTATTTTTTATGCAGGTGTTTTTTTCTTGTCCATAAAAATGATCTGGTGTTTGAGAATATAGTTGTTTTCCACAAAATCTCCACAAACTCTTTACTCAGGGCTGTTGTATTGTATACACACACACATATATAAAATGCGGACACATAGCGCTGTTTGTTTTTCTGGTAAAAGTAACACACTGAGATGCCTTTTAGTTATTAACTTCGACACCTAGCGTTGAATCAAAGACCACCCGACATCTGCCAGACCAGAGCACCGTTTAACAAACATACTAAACTCGTGGTGATACCTGTAAAACCAATTCGGAATGAGTTTGAAAAGGACTGCAAACGTAATCTGTCAAAATGCAGCACCGTTTGGTTTTAAACATTCAGCGTTCCCTATAGAAGCGACGTCTCTGTAGTTTCCAGTCCAAGCAGCTCATAATTAACTCATCCTTCCTTTGTTATTTGAATGACTCTGTGGAGCCATTCTTGCTGGACAGCTCTCAATAATACACCGATATACAGACATGAATTAGCTGAAAAGTATGAACATTGTCTACCGAAATAAAACCAATAACGGGTCAACAAGAACTCCAATATTTCCCGCGATATATACAATTAGTTACAAATTCAATTAATATTTATTGTTCATTTTAAAATGCGTGTTAACTCTTTCAAAATTGCAGACCACTTTGTGTTCGCTCAAAACGAATACCCTAGCAAGAGCTCCAATAATTACAGTTAAATAAAATGATTTATTTATTTTAAAATACGTGTTTATAAAACTCTTAAACTCTGCAGAACTTTAAGTCTGGGAAAGACAACTCCACTCAAAAACTGGACTGACTGTCCATATATATTTACTCGATTCGTTATTTTAGGGTTACCTTGAAAGGTGTGTTTGCCTTACCTTGCATTGCTTGCTTATCTATGTTGCAAATACCGGTTTCCATCAGCGCACAGATTGCAAGTAAAATTGGCAGCGGCAGGCTCCTTCGCTCCATGTTATCAGAAGCACAGTACAGATGATGTCTGACAGAGATACAACGGGGGTCCCGATGACTGAAACAGTCCTGTTTAAAATGTGTTTAATTTCTCTTCGTCAGTGTGCAGTCGATACTAGCCGAACTCCTTCAGTCCCGTCCCGACAGTGCAGCGTCTTGAGCCGAGTCCTGGACTGCTCTCTGCACGGCTCCGAGCTGTGTGATTTGCTCTCTCCAGACTCCACTCCGCTCCACACGTCTCGAATCAGCATCGACAAACTTCTCTTGAAAGGCAGACACAGCGAGATGTCAATCACCGACAGCCGTCCCATTCAGGAATTCGCTACAACACGACCAAACTTTTTTTTTTTTTTTTAAAGAGACAGAGCTTGGACCAGGATGAAACTGAAATGGGATTAAAATAATTTTGGAATGAAATGGTGCTTTTCCTCTTCCTCCTAGTAACAAGTAGGCTACTAAGCAAACAGCATGTCCCGTGCGTAATTACAGATTAGGCTACTATTATTATTATTTGTTTATTTAGCAGACGCCTTTATCCAAGGCGACTTACAGAGACTAGGGTGTGTGAACTATGCATCAGCTGCAGAGTCACTTACAATTACGTCTCACCTGAAAGACGGAGCACAAGGAGGTTAAGTGACTTGCTCAGGGTCACACAGTCAGTGGTTGAGGTGGGATTTGAACCGGGGACCTCCTGGTTACAAGCCCTTTTCTTTAACCACTGGACCACACAGCCGCCTTACTAAAGAATAAGCAATTCCAATGAATAGTTTCACATTGGGTAAGTGGTATTTAAGACCTAAACGTCATTAGGTTAGCAATGGAGGTATCCATGGTAGAGTATATTAAAACGACTGATTTACAGTATGTGAGATATTGTGCTTATGATACATGTAAAAATGTACATACAGACTGATATACAGACAGAGAGCCACCTCCATGCAATCTGAAATTAACCCCAATACTACATTTCATCACAAAGTGGTTTTCTAGATATATTTTGTTTATATTTGTTTTCACTACAGGTTGAAAATAATTACCACTTTTCTGGCTATTGACTTTATAATGTAGCTTAATTACTGTGTAATGGTTTTCAATCAATTTATATATATATATATATATATATATATATATATATATATATATATATATATATATATATATATATATATATATATATATATTGGTTCTATACATTTTTTGCAGACTTTTAATGTCAAGGTGTTAATACATTTTTTCCATGTACAACTATTTGAAATCCCTTTTTAAAAAAACCAAAATGTTTGCAAAGATTGCTCGTTAAACTACTAGAAATGTAGTATTTTGTCATATTAATTCGTGGCTAATGTTCACTAAATGCTTTTTATTTAATGGGCTTTCTTGAATTGTATTATTTTAAGCATAGGGTGTCGATACTTTTGTCTGCAACTGTATATACAAACTAATTTAAAATTGAAAACAACCTTTGAAAAGAATAGAAGGATGAGTGCACATTTATTGTACAGTTAGTGAATCCACTCTTAAGGGTATAAGCTCTCTGTTATCCTATACCCCTGTTTCCACACGGTTTACTCTCTGCCCTGGGGCTGTGCTTGGGGTCAGATGTCTCTTATCAGCGCTGAAGTAAACCATTGAGAGCCAGAACACTGTTTTCTCTGCTAGGAGCTGATGTCATTTAAGCCTCAGGCATTTCCCACAAGCACACATGTGTACACACAGCTGGGGAAAGTATTTGATGTTGATAAAGGCTATCTTTCCTCCATCTCTGATCACATGAAATCTGCTGGAGTTCTGAGGGAGGGAAGGGGGTTCAATTCCGCAACTTTTAATGATTTAACTATGAACCACTCTAGCTCTTTGCATACAAGAACCAATTAACAAACTTTGAACAAGTGGTATCTGTGTCCATCAGTGTACACCAGGAGTACCTGGTATTAACATTGCTTAACGGAAGTTATTGGGAGTACCAGATTCTGGAGATATATGGGGTGTCTGTTTGTCCATATGTATGGCATAGCCGCATGCTTATATTTTGTCTGGAAAACCGCAGACAAAGTTGGCATTAACATTATTTAGTTATTGAGCGTATCTGAGTGTGGGCATATATGGTGGTGTCTCTGTCTGTACATCTGTGTGTATGTCACACTTACATTTTTACATGAATCTTTGTGTTTACATTCTTTTTTTAATTTAGAGTAACCAATTCCCCCCCCCCCCCAATTTGGAATGTCCAACTATGTTTTTTCTCCTCACTGCAGTGAGTCCCCGCACAGCACGGACGTTCTGAGGGCGTGTGAGCGTCCTCCGATCTCACAAGCCTAAAGCCAGAATCACTTTTACACCGAGCAATCCAGAGCAGAGGTGGGCTGGCTGCCGATCCCAGAGAACAGCGATCAGCCCTGCTTTTTATCCTCTCTGAATGTGCTGGGTGTCTGGCCAGGTGGGTTCACTGTTGCGTGATGAGGAGAATGAGTCCCTGTCGGTTTCCCATCCCCCACCCTGGGATCGTCAGAGCCAATGTGACACCCCCTTAGGAGTCCCCAGCAAAGTTCACACTTTGCACAGCCTGAATGCGAACTGGCGCCGTCCAAGCTGTGTGACTCATCCTGCCCTCCCAGCGGCAGCGCTTTAACTGGATGAGCCACACAGGGACTCCTCACATTGTTTAGCAAATAACCATCAGGGTTGGGTGGACTTGATGATAATGTAAACTAGCTTCATAACGATCACACCATCCGATTCACCTAATCTTAATCTCTGATTCCGGGTGATACCAAATCCAATAGTTAGACATGTCCTACTAAACTGACCAGGCAATGTATGTAAATCGTGAAGCTAAAGATTTTCACCACACGTGTACCTGTACACAGGTTTTAGTGTTGACTGCATACATTCAGTTAACCAGCACAGTCCCCTCCCTGCTACTCAATGCCAGCTCTGAAAATCGTTTATTATTTCTGGTCACCATGGAAACTTGATTAAACAAGAGCAGGTGCTGTTTGTTGTTTTTTTAATCTTCTTCCTCGGGCGCTAAATGAGGCTCTGAAGAGCTGTTCATTCAGAACTGTCAGCTTAAACACAGAAGCACTCTTCATTGTTCTTTTTATGAATGACACACTTCTATTTTCCCTCCCAGTCCCCTAGCTCTAACCATAAGAGCTGCACTGCCTGCCTCTCTCCCAGTCAACTCTAACTTCAAGAGCCACACTGTCTCCCCTAGCCCTAACCACAAGAGCTGTCTGTCTCTCTCCCAGTCCCCTAGCTCTAACCACAAGAGCTGCACTGCCTGCCTCTCTCCCAGTCAACTCTAACTTCAGGAGCCACACTGCCTCCCCCAGCTCTAACCACAAGAGCCACTGTCTCCATCCATCCCAGTCCCTCGGCTCTAACCACTAGAGCCACACTGCTCCCCTCACACTCCCTCAGCTCTAACAAATACAGTCACACTGCCTCCCTCCCTCCCAGTGCCTCAGCTCTAACCACGAGAGCCACACTGTTCCCCTCCCAGTCCCTCAGCACTAACCAGTACAGCCACACTGCCTTCCTCCCTCCCTCCCTCCCAGTCCCTCAGCTCTAACCACTAGCACCACACTGCCTTCCTCCTTTCCAGTCCCTGAGCTCTAACCACTAGAGCCACACTGCCTCCCTCCCCGTCCCTCAGCTCTAACCACTAGCCACACTGCCTCTCTCCCTCCCTCCCAATCCCTGAGCTCTAACCACTAGCGCCACACTGCCTCCCTCCTTTCCAGTCCCTGAGCTCTAACCACTAGAGCCACACTGCCTCCCTCCCAGTTACTCAGCTCTAACCACTAGAGCCAAATTGCCTCCCACCCAGTCCCTCAATTGCCTAACACCTATTGAACATAAGAACATAAGAAAGTTTACAAACGAGAGGAGGCCATTCGGCCCATCTTGCTCGTTTGGTTGTTAGTAGCTTATTGATTCCAGAATCTCCTCAAGCAGCTTCTTGAAGGATTCTTCTTCTATGATGGATGGGGGAGGTTGAGTGAGTGTACCCAGGTGTTGTTTTCTCCTCTATAGGACTGCAGCGATGCTCGGAGGGCTGCATGTCTGGGCTTGATCCCTTAGGAATGGAGACTGAGGGATTTTATTTTCCATTAGCCGTCAATAACAAAAAAGTAGACCAAGTCCTACAGACAAGGGTCTAGAAGGCTACAGACAAAAATGAAATATTTCCTATGGAAATTGTTTCAGCTTTAATGGAACTACCATAGCGGGTATTTGCAGGGTTAGGGTCTATCACCACATTCTTACTTATTCCATGTGAGTCCTATGTAGGCTTTGCAATTATTTTAAAGGTTCTGCTTTTCACCCATGCTTTAATGTGAGTGTCGTCTTTAAACTTCAGCACATTGTTTAGCATTATGAGATGGAATACATAGTAAAAGATAATATTGTTTAAAGAGAACGCTCACATTAACAAATGGATGTAGAGGTTTGCGTCCTGGCTGTGTGAAGTGGCCGGTCTTCTCTGGGGACTCCGGAGGGAGAGTCTCATTGGCTGTGGCGCTCCCGTGGGTTAGTGATGCAAAACCAGGGACTGCTTCTCCTCATTTGCTACAGCGAACCATGCTGGCCAGACACCCAGTAAGCTCAGAGCAGACACCTGCATGGCTGGCCTTTGTAGCTCGCTAAGATCTGCTCTCGAGTTCCAGGGTGTAAAAGAGGAAGCTGGCTCAGTCGTGGGATCAGAGGACATAGCTGTGTCGGGAAATGCTGCGGTGAGGGGAAAAAAAATTGGACAGTCCAAACTGGACATCAGTTGTAGCCCAATGCGTTTCTAGAACTATTCTAGTTCAATACCTTATGCATGCACAATAATGGCCTAGTTATACAGAGATACCATATCTACAAAAGGTCACCCCTGTAAAGATGTAAAAGACCTTTCTTTTTATTGCAGTAGGAACGAGCAGCAACATGAAAAACAAATTACGTTTCCTATTTCACCCTGATCCCTGCAAGCATGCTGAATTCCACTCCCTGATCCCTACAAGCATGCTGAATTCCATTCCCTGATTCACCCTGATCCCTACAGGCATGTCAATTCCATGAAGATCCTTCCTTTACTACATGTTCTGACTCTTCAACAAGAACAAGAAGATTTTTTACTTTTTGACTCCTAATATATTCTTATTAAAACAGAACTTTGGTGACCACAGCAGCATGGAACCCCCTCCTGGTGACCACAGCAGCATGGAACCCCCTCCTGGTGACCACAGCAGCATGGAACCCCCTCCTGGTGACCACAGCAGCATGGAACCATCCAATCAGTGACAGAATGACAAGAGAGCTAGTATCCACACACTGCAGCTGAAACTACCTTCAAGAAGAGGAAGAAACAGCAGACCTCATCTCAATTGTAGCGTACAGAAGGGGACTCTATGGAGGAATGTATTAAACAGTCACCCATGAATCACAGATTAGTTTGCAATTATACAACACTGTGGAGAACTGTAATGTTATACTACATTTTTTGCACAGGAGTGCAAATATCAGAGATCCAGTTCCAGGTTTTAATGAAATAATGAACTTCAGCTGGCTCATTTAAAGAGCAGGCATCTTCAGTTTTTTTTTTAACCCCCCCTCATGCTTTTATGATATTTATAATGGTTCTGAGGTCTGCTGCACACATAGGGTCAGCAGTGTGGAGTAGTGGTTAGGGCTTTGGACTCTTGACCGGAGGGTCGTGGGTTCAATCCCAGGTGGGGGACACTTCTGTTGTATCCTTGAGCAAGGTACTTTACCTAGATTGCGCCAGTAAAAACCCAACTGTATAAATGGGTAATTGCATGTAAAAATAATGTGAGCTCTTGTAACAATTGTAAGTCACCCTGGATAAGGGCGTCTGCTAAGAAATACATAATAATAATAATAACAACAATATACTGAATGTTGACAGTGCTTTGATCTGTTTTGAACAGCAGGATCCTTATCGAAGTTGCTGGAACTTCTAATTCCTCTTGTGGGCTGGTTTGACGCCTCACTGAACTGGCTTTGTTTTCCAAAACTCTGAGTTTATTCAAGTATTACTTAGATGTGCCAGGGTACCGAGGTCTCCCCTGGTAAAGACACGGCCGCATGGTGTGCAAGGTGAGTCACACAGTCAGGGGAGCGCAGTGGTCCCTGAGGGTCTCCCTTGGTAAAGGCATGGCCGCGTGGTGTGCAGGGTGAATCATAAAGTCAGGGGAGCGCAGGGGTCCCTGAGGGTCTCCCCTGGTAAAGGCATGGCCGTGTGGTGTGCAAGGTGAGTCACACAGTCAGGGGAGCGCAGTGGTCCCTGAGGGTCTCCCTTGGTAAAGGCATGGCCGCGTGGTGTGCAGGGTGAATCATAAAGTCAGGGGAGCGCAGGGGTCCCTGAGGGTCTCCCCTGGTAAAGGCATGGCCGTGTGGTGTGCAGGGTGAATCATACAGTCAGGGGAGCCCAGGGGTCCCTGAAAGTCTCCCCTCCAATTCGTACTCTAAGATTGCAGGATGTGGGGCTGTTGGTTGTTCTGCGGGAGGGAGGGCCTTCTCTTGTAAAGCCCCAATATTGTAGAATGCTCTACTATCTTCAGTCAAAAAGCAGGCAATCTTTCTACTTTTAAAACAGCATTGAAAACCCATTTTTCTAAAACTACTTTTTTTACCATAATTTTAGCAGTGACTGTGTATCGTTTTAGTCTTTTTAACTATTTTACAGGAATTATCTTTGCCTTTTATACATTTTGTATAATATTGTAAAGTGTTGTAAAACACTTTGAGGTCCTTATGATGAAAAATGCTAAATAAACACATACAGTCAGGGGAGAGCAGGTTACTGTGCCAAGTTCTTCACTGGGGATTCCACTTACAAAAAAGTATTTTATATTTCAGCAACAGCACTCAGAACAATTGCAAATATTATTGAAATAGTAACATGGTTAGTATAAAGATCTGGATTGGAAGGCTACCATTGCACACACTTCTGCCTTATATTAAAAGGAGCTATTGTAAAGGTGATAAAGAACGAGCTGAAAAATCAATACATATGATGATTCAAACTTACTATAACTTTCACAGGGACTGTTCTGACTACAGCATCCTGACACATCACTAATCACGTGACGTTTAACATTTCATTTGCATGAGGCAGACGTATACGGAACTTCAAGCAACACAGAATGGATTTTTAATTTAAATTTTTTTTAAATTTATTTCTTAGCAGACGCCCTTATCCAGGGCGACTTACAATTGTTACAAGATATCACATTAATTTTACATACAATTCCCCATTTATACAGTTGGGTTTTTACTGGAGCAATCTAGGTAAAGTACCTTGCTCAAGGGTACAGCAGCAGTGTCCCCCCACCTGGGATTGAACCCACGACCCTCCGGTCAAGAGTCCAGAGCCCTGACCACTACTCCACACAGGAATACATCATTCTAGTGTGAAAATAAATAGCATCAATAAAACAGGATACCCACACCCACATTTATGATTCTCATATTAAGAAAAATAATGATTAGTTTACAATTCTGTTCAAAAGAGGGAATCAAAAGTACATTACAAGACACCGCAGGTTTCAAACCCTTCCTTTAGAGAAACCTTACAGCTTTCTACTGCATTGGGAAAGGACAGTGGCATACAACCCTGTATGTTAAATATGCTGTATCTTAAAACATTGTGTTCATATTAAAATGCACGCCTTTTTTTGTTGAAATTTTTTACATAAAACGAGAGGCCGTTCGGCCCGTCAGTACTCATTTGGTTCCTAGGTAGCTGATTAATCTCAAAATTTTGTCTAGAATTACTGAAAGCAACTTAAATTAATTTTCGATTAGGATTTCTAAATTCCACACTGTTGAGTGATTATAGAAGTAAAAGGATCCCAGTGATTCATTAAGAACATGGCTAGGTAATTCATCCCTCTCTGTGCACAGAAGTGGACATTTAAATGTGCAAGGAAAGTGAGACTATTATTGTGACTATAAACACAAGCACAAAATGCCTTTTGTCCAATATTTGTTCTGCTGTTTTGTTCAGGCACATATGCTTATATTTATGCAGAAGTACATTTTAAAGCTTTTAGTTTGATCTTTCTTCTGCTTCATCGCTCCTGCAGATACCTGTATTTGTGCACACCTTTCCCTTTAAGAAAATTCTGTATGTAAAAATCTAAAGTGATCTCTTTGTCTTTCATAGCTCTGCTATGATTTTATGTAGTCTACAACTTCTACTAGAAAAACATGAAACCTACTTCTTCAAGTTGTTTATTATGTAATGTTCCCTTTTAAATAAATGACTGCGAGATTTACAAAATAACACACACACAAATCATATAGACTACAGAGCCTGAGTAATCAGGTGCTTTAGTTTTCAAGATGTTTTGTAATGTTTTAATGCCCGGTCCGGGTTAATACATTTTGAAAACTCTTATAACTCCACTTACTTGTAACCAGTGGGTCCTCAATCACAAAAGTAAGAACGTGAGAGAGCATGCACGGGTTAAAACACATGTATAAATGTGTTGGATTGTAGTCAAATCAATCTGAAACGTCTACCTGAGGCCAGGCGTGTATGATAAAAGTCTTTGTGTTCACCATGTAGAGTGTGACAGACAGAGAGGGATGGACAATACAGGTATGTTTCAGTCAAAAATTAACATTGCCGCTAGCAGTTCAAGTTGCAGCTCCTGTCTCACTAGAACATAGGTGAATATATATGAAAAAAATGACTTGTTGTAGAAGCATACATTTAATTGCATTTCCAAAGAGCAGTGCGATGTGTTGGAGTAAAGGAAAACTTGCACTCAATGATGTAAACTTCTTTTGTTAAACTATCACCAATAAATGGTATGCTGTGTTGAGTCTTAAAGCTCTTATTTTACTGTAAGTTCTCTTCCCACTTTAGAATGTCCAATTACACTTGGGGACCCCTGGACTCCCGGCTGCATGACTCAACCTGCACACCACACGACCGTGCTTTTACCAGGGGAAACGTCGGGGATCCCTGCGCTCCTCTGACTGTATGACTCACCCTGCACACCACATGCCTGTACCATTACCAGGAGACAATCGAGGCCTGGTCTCGTTAAGAGGTCTGTATGGTGACAGAATTAAATTCTCAGAGGCTGTCTGCAAGCTGTCTTACGTACAATAGAAAAACAATGGATGCATAAAATAAAAACCTTGATATAGTTTTGGGTACTTGAACTGTGTCTTGTGTTGTCCGTATTGCAGCATTATATTTTTAATACACATTGCAGACTCTCAATTTTAAATCATTCATCGTGGGTCATAAATCAACTGGAGAAAAAACATGTCTCAACATTTACTCAGGAGCGTAAGAGCTTAATTGGTCAAATTAAGTAATTTAGGGTACAGCTGGAACAAAAACCAGGAGGGAAACGGCCCTCCAGGACTGGAGTCGGGAGCCCGTGCCCTAACGGCTTTACCTATGATGTGTAAATAAAAACAGCAAAACAAAAATCGAGAATATGTAAAAAATATATATTTCTGCAATTGTGACATCATTGCAGGGTGTTCTGGATCTCTAAGTGTGCATGTCTCTTTGAGTGAGTATGATTTTATGCGATACAAAGGCAAGGCAGGATTGCAAACAAGTTGCTACCAGACTAGTTTCAATTATCCATGGCGCATACTTCATACTTTCCTCCCAATAATATCCAAGAACTGGTCAAGTGAAGCATTTTAAAGCTGCAACCCATTGCTAAGCCCTGCTGCCAACAATGAGCTAATCTGCGTAGCTTTTTAAACCCACATCCTGGCTACGTTCCCACTTTCAATTTGCTCAAGGTCTGAAAACTTGTAAGACTTGACTCTGCTGTCCCTGCCTTGTACTACATATCATTAACAATCACTTCCTACTGCTTCTATATTTTTCCTCTATTTGAAAGTGATAGTTTCTGCCAAAATAATTCAAAAAAACGTAATAGTGGTGCACTTTAAAAGGAGGCTTTCAGTTCACTTACCTTCCAGGACATTTGTTACACTGTAATTTTACCTTGTCTTCAGGGTCATGTTACTGGCTGAAAAGCACGTCAAATCATTAGGGGACATATTTAGTTGGTTACTGGGAGGAACAAAGGCCCTAAAAGGTGGGGACAATTTCCCCCTGGAAATCACCATGCAAGTGCAAGACTATCTGAAAGAACGACTTGCAAACAAGAGATTTCTTCATCCTTGTGCAGAACCAGATGTTCTGTTATGAAAGTACTATAGTGAACGTCTGTCCATAGAAAACGTATGCAATTATTCTGTTTACTACAATCCCTTTAATCTAATTTTGAAGTGTGTTTAAATAACATTTTCAAACTTTTTTTCTACAATCCAATATTCACTTTTTCCTCCCAGTTAAACTGCAGTGCATGTCTCTCACAGTTAGGAACTGGTCCAGCACAGTCAGACTGCTTACACTGGTGTGTTTGACAGTGCATTTAATTCTATTTGATCAGCGCATGGGAACTTAAGTTTGCACTAAAGAGATTTTCTCTTCATTTGGCACTGATGTTTAAATCCCTCTTCATTCCAGTTCTATCACAACTGTCAAGGATTAGTCTGCACACACTGGAGAGATAATTAGCCTAACCACCTTAACCTGGTTGCATCAATAAAGGTTTTGCACTGGCCAAGCAGAAAAGAGAACGTCACTTTTGAATAATTCCACACATGCACATTCTTTCACTATGGACGTTTCAAATGTGCAAGGTTTGAAAAACACAAACATTTACAAATGAATACATGATACCTGATATAGAAATCTGTTTGCAAGCCATGCTTCCAGATTCCTGGGGAACCTGGAGAGTGAAATTGTCCCCACCCCTTTCAGGGTCTTCTTTCAAACTCATTTCATTACCTAAACTGGACTGCAATCGCAAAGCACATCTAGCACTCTGCAGGCCACTGGCAAGCACCTTCTACCGGTTTCACTGGATACTCGGACGCAGAAAACAAATCGAATTTTACAGCAGCTAGTTTTGGTCGATACCTTTTGATAGTAGCAGTTGAGAGATCTGTCTAGAATACACAAATCTCTCAACACCCAGTCAAACTGATGGAGTCACATTGTAGGGAATGAATCAGCGAATTCAAATAATTCCATGTCACACAAGTCTCAAATGTGGAGTTTTGAAAGAAACACACATTATCAACATTCATTTTTATTTTAAAAAGTGAAAGCTATCCTTTCAGATAGTGCTGTACTTCCTTGGACACCAAGAGGGCGAAATCGCCCACTTGAAAGTCTTATTTCCTGTCAGGAACCAATCAGCAAATGCCCCTATTGACTGACATGTTAATCAGCCAGTAACCAGACCCAGAAGACACTGGTTGAGGTGACCTAGGAAGTGTAACAGAATTCCTGAGAGTAAAGCAGGAAGCTGAACTTTCTTTAACCTGATTGGAGTACCAGATGTTTTAAAATGAATACAGGTACATGTTAGAGAGTGGGAATGCAAAACACACAAGATTTATGAAATTATGTTAGCTGCATTTACTTTAATGCAACACTGTTGTATCCCAGATTGAACACCACGCTTATCCGTTGGGAAAGAACCAACTACCAAATAGAAAGGAGAGGTCATAACTACTGTACTAACAGAACTGCACCTTTGACCTCGCTGCTGTTCCAAAGGGATCTTGGAAAGTGGCAAAGCTGGGCTTCTCAAACTCCGTCCTGGGGACCGCCTGTGTCTGCAATTTATTAGTTACTTGAACTCTGCAACTGTTTAAGAGCTGAAAACAATTAAAAAGCTCTAATTAAGCAAATGATTAGTTCAATGAAGGGTCTAGTTAAGTGATTGAGAGCTCAGTTGGAATGAAAAGCAACAGACACAGGGGGTCCCCAGGACCGGGTTTGAGAACCCCGCTGTTAAAGGATTCTAAAAGGTATCGACAATGTCGACCCAGGGGACCTTTTCGACCTGAAAAAAAGAAACAAGGACCAGGGGTCACAAATGGAGATTAGATAAAGGGGCATTCAGAACAGAAAATAGGAGGCACTTTTTTTTTTACACAGAGAATTGTGAGGGTCTGGAACCAACTCCCCAGTAATGTTGTTGAAGCCGACACCCTGGGATCCTTCAAGAAGCTGCTTGATGAGATTCTGGGCTCAATAAGCTACTAACAACCAGAACGAGCAAGATGGGCCGAATGGCCTCCTCTCGTTTGTAAACTTTCTTACGTTTTTATGATTGATGCTGCAGTTTAAGTGTGAACGGAGGCTTTTCAAATCCATTGCCTTCCCTTTATTTGCATTGGCAGCAATATTACAGGCCCCCCTTTTCTTCAGCTGAAGATCTTGCTTATTTCAGTATAGTGCAAAAGATGTTTTAAATACAACACCACAGATTAATTGTTGCTTCCTGAGTTGCAGTTTTTGCCAGCTGCAAATAAACCACACAGCATAGGATAGGGTCCGCTATAGCATTGTATTTAAAAGAAAAACAAAACAAAAATACTATTGCTATTACTAATAATAATAATAATAATAATAATAATTCTACTGCTGTCAGAAACATCGATCCCTTGCCAGAGCTGTAAATTCAAAAGTAGTTTTAAGTGTGACACACGTATATTAACAATATGTACAGAACAGTAAAGACTGACATGTCTATGAAAGGATGTACAGACAGAGATACCCCCACAACCTGATACTGCACATACATTCTGCTAAATAATGTTAACAAGTTTGGAGAAGCGGCTTTCCAGACATATGGAAAAATATAAAAGGGTGACGTACGCAAGACCGCCTCCACTATATCCCAGTCAATGCAGGGGTTAATAAGAGATAAGAAAATGGATTTGGAAAACTTAGAAAGCACTCCTTAGCAAAAAATATTCTGAATATACATTTATTTATCCAGAACTCTCAAATTCTGCTGTTAAGTTGGAGCTTGGAATACTGGATTTTATTTCATCCTTCCCTAGCGGCCCCCCCAGCAGGGCTCTACTCTCCATCCTCATCGTCGACTTCATCTCCTGCCAGCTGCGGAGCTCTCCTCCCATGCAGTGCATTGTGGGGATTGCTTCTCTGTATAGACACAATCCCTGTTAGGAATGCATAGCCCACCATGGCTCCCAGTGCCACCAGTACAGATAGGAACTGGTTGCGGCGCTTGTGCGGCTCGTTGTCGAAATCTGAGCCATCATCGCGTGGAGTGGGGGCCTTTCTAGCTGGGCCATCACCTGCGATGAGAAGATGACAGGTGTTAGTAATTGTAGCTTACAAAATAATTCCACAAATCTTCCCCTTTTGCACTAGCTAAATAGATCTCAAATGTGCAGTTTGGAAAGAAACTGCATGTTATAGCAAACATGTAGATTCATTTTAAAAAACAGGCATCTGGTACTACACTAGCTGAAAGAAAGTTCTGCCTTGCAGGAAGTATGTTTTACTTTCCTAGGTCATTTCACCCCAGCAGCGTCTTCTGGGTCATGTTACTGGCTGAAAGGATATCAGTCAATAGAGGAAGCAGCCGATTGGTTCCTGACAGAAAAGAAGCCATTGCAGGGGTGGGGACAATTTCACCCTCGAGGAAGTAAACTAAAACATGTGTTTCTTTCAAAACTGCACATTTGAGACTTGTATAATAAATAGATGTGCATGTTGGAAAAAAATGTATGGTACTGTTTTGTTAACTACAATTACTTTCAAGTGCTTCTAGGTAAGAGTAGAACAAGTAATCAGATCATCATGGCTTTTATTTTCACATTTCCAATTAAATATTCATTAAAATGTAAATCAATCCCTAGCTACCCAGAAACATGTGCTTTCTTTGGGCTAATTAAGGCTCTTCTGTTTGCATTTGTATACTTATTTCTCGTCATTCAATTAGGAAACGGATTGCCTCTTGCACCTCTTGCTAAACATTCTATAAAATCGTACCTTCTAGGTCTCACAGATGCAGTTTTTAAAAGTATGCTGCAGCACTTATGATATCGGGTATCATATTGGGTTAAACAAAGCTCTCAAGACAGCACTCCTTGGTCATGTGTCCTCCTCGTCACTGACCTGCAGCTTCCCCTCATGGCTGACATGCTGTGCAGACATGCTGTCCCCACTGCGCATGCGAAATGGCAGGAGGTTAAACAACTCCCAGAAAGGCACTCAAACTGCTTTCTCAAACCTAGCATGGTTCACTTTAAAAAAGGGAGTTTTGCAATGGTGACTGCCAAGATGTTGAAGTGTTGTCCTGGCAGACACCATTGAAGGGCCCTAGAGAACAGGCCAAGGTTTCCACAAATACATAACTTTACTGGGCCCGTCAAGCAACTGACCCTAAACTTGTGTGCGAATGTTTCAAGCACACTCACTGGCTTCGTTTTGGAAGTAGAGATCCAGGATGTTGCTGCAGTAGTGGCACAGGTTGTCCAGAGACTTGAGGTGCTGTTGCAGTTTACAGTTGGGCAGTTTGACCTTCAGGAGAGGGGCCAGCTGACCAAACACATAGGCATCCAACGAGGAAGGGCTGAGGCGAGGGAACACAGAGATGGCTTTCAACCTTTTCATCTCGATTACCAGCAGGGGCAATCTGGAGCAATCTTAAAAATGGCTACAACAGAGATCTACATCATTACAACCGACTGTCTGTAAATGGCTCTAAAGATGCGACGGCTTGGTCCAATTATATGAGAGATTTTACCCCGATTAACAAAGTGGCTGCTTTGACATTACTGTAGCAAGCATGCAGCAAACAAATCTGTCAGACTCACGGATTGTAAATTTAATTATTTCCACAAGCTTGCTTTGCGTACACAAAATCAAAAGGCTAGACAACAGAGTAGAAAAAGGCTAGAGTGTAGAGGGAGTTTCACTGGGCTGAAGCCCAAATGGACATTGTGCAAATGTTTGGAATAAAATACAAAAGCAGGACCAAAACACATGTCAGAGTTGCAGGGGCTTGTACAAACCTTTCACAGGTGGGATCTAAATGTGGACACATTCTAGCAAGTCTGGTACAAGACTGTCAAATGTGACATGCTGTCGTGTGGACCAACAGCTACAGGAGAGCACCCTACCAATATCTACAGGAGCCCACCCTACTGATCAGATTCAGATTCCAATATAAATTCTGTATCTTAACAAAATAGTACATCACAGATCAATTGGTCTTATTTACACAGCACACAAAGAAACATAAAATGAATAAACATAATTGACTCACAAATCTCCAAAGAAGAATTTCTGAGTTCCTAGTCGTTGAGACAGTAGGGTCATGCACTCATATGCGTCCCGGTAGAGCTGGGGGAAAAAAAAAAGTGTGTAATACATTTCAAAACCAAAGAATGTCCTCACCACGCATTATTTATGTGGACTAAGGTGTCATTTTTCATTAGTTCTACATGTTCTAAAAGTGTGGGACACGGTGGACAATCATATCTCATGTGTCAATTGGGGGTCCACATCATTTAGTTATACAAGTAGGTGAATCTAAATTATTTTTAACTTTGACAAAGACTATTAAATTAAATTTTTGCCAATTTAGTTTCTTTTAGAATTGCTATATATAGTATTACTGACCCTTTCCAATAGTAAAAGCATAGCGATAATGAGTAATCAAGCATAGTGAAAGCATCGTAAAGCACAGTACAAAGCAGAAAAAAAACAAACCACAATACATTTGTATAGCATGTCACACATACAACTGCCACAATCAGACCATTTAAATAACAGATTTAAATAACAGTATACACACAATAATACAAAGCAGCAATTTTAAAGTTACATTAAAACCCACTAAGATAAGAAAGCCATTTTATAAAAGTGCGTTTTTAGTCTTGACATGAAAACTGTAACGGTCCCAGCTTCCCTGCTTGTTGACAGAATACAGTGTCCTATATAATTTTGTTGATTTAATATACTGTACTACTATTATGGCTTCCGGTAATTTCTTTGATTACATGATGTTATGATTTCCATTACATGAGAGTAGATGTTAAAACTTCATGCTGATTTGAACTTGGCTCTCGCCAAGATACGCACCAACTAAGACGTAGCTTTACAGTAAACTAATGTGACCCATCTGCGTCTCCATCCATTTGCGTTTCCTTCCATCTGATGATGTAGATATCCTTCTGTCTGGTGTTGATGGCTGAAGTGTAATGCTGGCTCCAGGGATCAGCTTATTTTGCCTCCCTGGCGCATCAGCACACACAACGGCTGTGATGCTGGCTCCGGGGATCAACCACAGTGCAGCCTCCCCAGCGCTTCAGCATGACAACCGTCTGGATTGAGCTAAGTAGGGTACATTTCTGGGGTGTTCAAGTGGGCACCTTCCGTCCTCAGCGTTTCTTCGACTAGCCCACGACACCTCAAGCCCGGTAAAGCGCTGCTGTCTATGCTCTTCAACCCTTCCACTGCTTGTTGTCTAACTTCTCCCACACAAACTGTGTCCTTCAGATCCCCGTTGTACCATCTCCCAAGACTTTTCACTGGCTTCTCAGACACTGTTGGTATTGCCTCACCATTAATCTAGAACCTTTTATCTACTACTTTACTTTTAATTAATTATAGAGACGCTCCTTGATTTAGTGGGCTTGAATTGCATTCGTGCCCATTCGATGTTATTGGTTAATTTGCCCAATAACCGATTAAATAAAAGATACAAATTCTATTCATATATTACATTTTTTTTTTAAAATTATGTCTCAATCCTAAAATTCTAGGTGATGCAAAACTTTTGGCCATAGCTATAGGTAAGCTTTGAAAACCATATTAAAAACATGGCAAACCATTGGAAACTATGAGAAATGCAAGGTGAAAACTGTGAAAATACTATGCAACTAAACTGCAAGGGTGTGTAACGGTTATGGATGATGTATCGCAGTGGTTCTCAAACTGGGGAGAGCAGACTGTATTCTGGGGGGGGATTAGGAGGTTCAGTGGCAGTGATGAAGCCAATTTGCTTGAAAACATGAAAAGTAGACCGGACATTTCCAATCAATGGATTTAAAAAATCTGGAATTGATCAGAAACCCAGAGGCAATGTAAATCGCGCCTGCTGCTGTAGTAGGACTGTTCTGTTTTATATTAAGCAATTTTGGGTTTAATTAAGTAACAGCCAGAATTGTTTGTGTCAGACTTGTTAGAAAGTCTATAACAAAATGGTTGACTGTTATTGTCGATACGTTGTAGATACAACTATTACTGAAGACTATTACCCAGTTTAAAATGATTTCAAAGCAAATTAAAGCATTTTAGTTCCAGCATTATTGTTAAAGTTTTCACACGTGGCAATACTGACCTACAATTACTACATGATACTGTGATCATTTGCTGTTGTGAACCATAGCAGAGTTTTAAAACTGAGAGATAGCAAATGCTTATCATAAAAGTTTACTGGTACCTTAATATTAAGGGCCATATAAGAACGATAAATACTTCAATTGATTTTTAGAAGGCCTTCTTTGTTGCTCTCCAAGTTGCTGCAGTTACTAGGGGCGTAACTAGGAACAGATTTTAGAGGCAAAAATCTAATTTTTGTCAAAAAAAACAAAAAAAAAACACCCAACATTTCCTGTTCATGATGCCTGGAGACTATTAATGCAAACCAATATAAATTGCTAACTCTTTACCCAGTGACCCACCTTGGATGATGTTTGAAATTTCATTACACTTTTTTTTTTTTTTTTTTTTTTTAAACTAATCTCCTAGCAGAAACAACACCAACCTAAAACTACCCTATTCACACTGTTAGAAATATGTGATATTAAAAGGACAAGAAGAATAGAACATAGAAATATGAATCAGTAGATGGGTTTATACCTTCATGGAGAGACATGTGTTGGGTTCAATGCAATTGAAGTTAATGCTGACACTGGTGACACTGATGATACAACTGGAACTGGTAAGACTGGAGCTGCTACTGCTGGAACTGGTGTTGCAACTGCTGACACTGCTGCTGCTACTTCTAGAACTGATGCTGACACTGCTGGGACTGGTAAGACTGGTGCTGCTATTGCTGGGACTGGCAGGACTGGTGCTGCTACTGCTGGGACTGGTGTTGCAACTGCTGGGACTGGTGCTGCTACTGCTGGGACTGGTGCTGACACTGCTGGGACTGGTAAGACTGGTGCTGCTATTGCTGGGACTGGCAGGACTGGTGCTGCTACTGCTGGGACTGGTGTTGCAACTGCTGGGACTGGTGCTGCTACTGCTGGGACTGGTGGCGACACTGCTGGGACTGGTGGTGCCACTGCTGGGACTGGTGCTGCTACTGCTGGGACTGGTGGCGACACTGCTGGGACTGGTGGCGACACTGCTGGGACTGGTGGCGACACTGCTGGGACTGGTAACACTGGTGCTGACACTGATGGAACTGGTGCTGACACTGCTGGAACTGGTAATACTGGTGCTGACACTGATGGAACTGGTGCTGACACTGCTGGAACTGGTAACACTGGTGCTGACACTGATGGAACTGGTGCTGACACTGCTGGAACTGGTAATACTGGTGCTGACACTGATGGAACTGGTGCAGACACTGCTGGAACTGGTAACACTGGTGCTGACACTGCTGGAACTGGTAACACTGGTGCTACTTATCATATATAATCATCAACACAGACAATGTTGTTTTAAATTTACGTAAAATATACTTTACACTGCAGCTGGTGTACAGAGGTCAAGGTTGAACGAGACGCGCTGTCACATTCATGCTGGAACGAAGCTGCAGTTTACTTCACTATCCAGTGCGTTGTTACGACTGAACAAGCTGTTTAAAGATGCTGAAAATGATTTTAAAAAATAATAAAATACACACCGGTATTAAAACAGTACTGCTGTTGCCAAACAGTGAATTTATAAATAGAATTACCTTCAAGTTTTCTAGCCCGTGGCATCAAATACAATACATGAAAAGTACTACAGCTATGAATCGTTATACTGGGGGAGGGGTTGCGCAAGAAAAACACTGATTTATGAAAACGTAATGTAGCTAAACATCACATTGCACAGGACTGTCAGCAGAAAAACAATCTTAATATAAGAAATACACTCACTAAACATTCTCACCCAGAGCTAGCTTCTTCTGAAAGAAAAGCGCTACAGATTGGTTTCTTCGTTTCATCTTTGAGTATCTACAGTACCGAACCATCCACTAAATAACATACAGGACTACCCGCTGCTCCGGGGGCTGGCTGCACTTGTGATGTACCGTTAGGGGAAGAGAGACAGTCGGGTACACAGGAGCTTTAATTCTAAACAGATTGGATTTTGTTATGATTTTCCAGGAGTTATAGCCTATAGCATCGACACAGCTTTTCTTCGACACAGTGTTTTTCCGCGCCACCTATAAAACCTGGAACTGGAGTATCCAAACATAATGCATCTAACAGGCTGCTTGTAAAACACGGAAAGGACTTTTAACTCCATTACAGCACTAATGAGAACAAAAAAGGGATCGGATCTGAATTCACTGGAGTCGGATCATAAACAGATGTTGGATCAAATTCTGGAGCTACACGCGGCGTAACGAAGGAAACTGACCAATGAGAACGAGACGCGAACATGTCTGTTTGGGACAGAGTTTCAATACCCCGGCTGTCAAATTTATTTAGAGAGGCCAGAGCCATGTTGGATATTTTTACCAGTATAAGTACATATGAGGTGGGGGAGGGGGGGCATCAAGTATCACAGATAAGAGGAAGGAGGGGCGACGTCCAAAAAGTTTGAGAACCACTGATGCATCTCACCACTCCCTAACGAAGCCCTGGTTATGGATGATGTATCTCTCACCCCTCCCTTCACACCGCTCGCTCACCTCTTTCTCAGCCTCGTCCCCGGGCTCCAGGCCGCTGTCTCCCCGGACGAGTCTCAGCCGGTCCAGGGCATTGCTGTGCATGCGGGTGGGCAGGTAAAAGTTGAGAGGGAAGGGGATGTTCTCCGCGTACCATCTCCTAGTCACCTCCACATAGTTTTTGGAATCCACCCAAAAGGCGTAGATCTGAAACAAACCAAACTTCTTAATTATTTCAAATGTTACGAAAAGTACCGGAAGTGTACACCAGATAACATTAGGTTATTATCACGATGATTATAATAAACCATTACTGTATGGGTATTAACCTCTTCAAGACCTGAAACCTGAATAAGATCTATCAAAGCTGCTCATAGAGCACGTGACGCATGCTGTAATGGTTATATTTCGTACTCGATAGGGAACCCGGAGGCTATCACATTTCTTGTTCTAAAAACAGAAAAGATCAGGTTGGAAAATGTTTGGAACCCCTGTTCTTGTGCTACGTATGTGCGTAAAACGACAAAATCCATCGCGAAAACCGGAGGGTAGGTGGATGATGATATGCAAGGGGAAGTGTCTGTGACAGAGACACTCTGACGCTCCGCTTGGCCACCAGAGGCTTGTTCAATAATGTCAGCATTTAAATAAAACTGAAAACAATGTAAAAACAACAATACTGCGTGAATTATGAAATCACCCTGTAAATAGCATACCGGTTGTATTGCAAAGTTAGTACTCAAAGTAGTTTAACAATCTGGATTCTACAGGGCGATTAGAAAGTAAGTTTACCACATCAACCTGTACATAAACAATCCCACTAATATTTAGCATTACAATTCCAAACTATAATAAGCAAACAGTGTACAGAACATTTCCATTGCAGTGGCTACATAATACCTATCCCTGTGCTGATTGATATCATTCATGCACTTAAGGTACACTTATGGTTAAGTGGTGTTTATTTTCCCAGTTTTGCTAAGAGGAAAGACCCTCAGGCATTCTTGCACAGATGCATGTGTGTGCATTCACAGGGCTGCCTGTAACCTAGCAATCTTTGCAAATTGGCAGCGATTTAAAGAAGTACACCCTTTAGATTTGTTTTTATTGAAACCACTAGCTTGTCTGTCATTAAAAGAACCGCAAAAATTAATAGAAGCTGGCAGAACAGATTGTGAAGACAAGCAACCCTACTGTTAAGAAAGGCCAGAGTGTAACAGAAAACAGAATGAAGAATGTTGAGATATGAAGACAGATCTAGGGACACACTCCTTAGCTTTTCTTTGTCTTTGCTGTGTTCCAAGTTGTCCGTATCGCAGCAATACATTTCTCAACATTTGATTGTATTGATATGTTTTATTCACACATCGAAATCAACTAAGGAATTACACCCCAAACCCCCAACTCCCAAACGTTCGCCAGCAGAAAGATCATTTTTCTTCTGCACATCGCAGTGTATCCACTTCACGCTCCCTCCTGTATCAATGCTGCAGACTGAAGTGAGTGGCGTATTGTGGGAAGAGAACACTAGCATTTGTTACAGGAGGAGTGACTGATCTGGATACACTGCGATCCTTGAAGACATTTGTTTTCTCTCCTGGCGAACGCTCCCGAGTAGATGTTGAGAAATGTATTCCCCAGATGGTTTATGACCTATGATGTAGGATAAAAAAAATGTCAATGGAGTTGCGATAGGTTTAAATATATAATGCTGAGATACGGACAACGCGGGACTCAAAGGGAACAATGCATTTCTCTGCAGGGTGTTCTGCAATACTACTAGAGCTGGGCAAATACTAGAATGTTGCAACAAATGCAGCTTGAAATGACAAAAATGACCACGTTCGTATAACAGAATTGCAAGCCAATGCATAAATAACATTTCTACTGTACAGAAAAGCATTTCTTTTTAAGGTCATTTGATGGGGCATCTGGTTTATGGATATGGCACAATACTTTTGTTTTTCAGTGAATTCAAGCTTAAAGTGTTACAGAACACCCTACAACGTTTTCAAGAAATGCATTATGCTACCTTTGCTGTGTCCCGTGCTGTCTGTATCGCAGTGATCTATTTTTAAACATAATGTTGACTCTATTTTCAGAATAGTTTTGATGGTATTAAGCGACTCACCAGTGCAGGCAACAGCTTCTCCTCCAGCAGAGAGATGAATGCCAGGGTATCAGCACCCTCTTTAGCCGACAGGTCGTAGTCTGCATTGTATTTCTGAAAAAAAAAATAAAACTGTCAATTACTAGTAGTGGATCTGCTCAACCAGGATTTAAACTACCAGGCTTCAGATTGCATGACTTCCAGACAGACATGGTCTTGCAAGTCAAAACAGGAGTAGTTTTCAGGAGTTTAATCAGTTTTTAAATCAGTCAGATTGTCACTTAGTAATTGTGTAGACAAGAGCAAACAAGAGAAAGGTTTGTTTTGTGTTGACTTTTTTGCATTTTAAATCCATACCTAACAGCGTAACACACATTACAGAGAATTACTCAGAAAAGCAGAGTATCCACGCACCACTTTACCAGCGAAGTCAGTCAGGGATCACAGAGATCTTTCCTGGAGATTTTCTTTTAGTTTCAAGTTGGAAATTAAATTCCATGCAGCTGTTCTTGTGCGTTGCGGATGCGCATGCCAGACAGCGATCAGTTCATTTTTGTAAATAATCAGAAATCACAGAAGCTGGCTTGGAAAGTGCATTACAATGTTTATTGGGCAGTCAGTCACACAAACTCTAGGACAGCGATGACTTCATTGCCCACGTCTCTTAATTATTTCCAGCAACATTTTTATCAATTGTTTTTGTTCCCGTTCCAATTTTTGGCACCTAGACAATAACGCAGCTTGTGTGTTGATGGATTCCATCTGGACATCTCAGCGAGGGTCTTTTCACAGAGAAGGGGTGCGAGTTACGCGTTTGCTACAGTTTAAAACTTAAACTCTGGTGCTTTCAGTTTGGTCACTGCCAAGACTTCTGTGGCCACTCACTGTGTATGAGGTTTCCTTGACAATAGTAGAGAAGCTGGAAGCGTTAATCAGTTCATACGTCAGGAAATGGTTAGGAGTTCCACGCTGCCTTAGCAGAGTGGGACAGTACGGTAAAGGGATACTGCAGCTGCCAATCTCAGCTCTAACCGAGGAGTTTAAGTGGGTCAAGGTTCGATTGGAAATGACATTGGTTGAGTGTGAGGGAGGCAGCAGCTGTGTTGAAAACTGGAAGAAAGTGGGTGGCAAAGGAAGTTGTGGAGGATGCAAAGGCTGCCCTTTGTATCAGTGATATCATGGGGCAATTACAGCATAGAAGAGGAGGCCTTGGTCTTAGTTCAGCTCCTCCTACATGGCACAAAGCAGCCCCAGCTCAACAGAGGAAGCTGGTAGTCAACGAGGTACAAAAGCAGGAGGAGAGGATGTGTAAAGGCAGTTTCCCAGGCTAAGCAGGGAGAATGGACAAGATGGGAGAGTGTGGAACAACGCAAGATCGGCTGGCGAGATCTATGGACAATGGAATAGAGCAGGATCAGTTTCCTCACCCGGTCAACATATGATGTTCTCCCATCACCAGAGAACCTTAATCTATGGGTAGGAGAGGATCCGTGTTGTTCTTTGTGTTCATCGCCAGCTACATTATGTACAGAATGTAAGGTGGGTCTTAGCCAAGGACGGTTTACTTGGCGTCATGACCAGGTGCTGCGATGTTTGGTCTTAGCATTGGAAGAAAAACGCAGCATGACCAACAGGTTGCCACCAATTCCAGCAAGATACGGAATGGAAATCATAAAGAAATAGAGTAGGGGAGGGACACAGTAAGCTTGTTTCATTTGAGAGATGGGCCAGTTTCCTATTGTGAAATGAAGATGAGCCCTGCCACACACCCAGTTCTGAACCCCATTGAGGTCTGTGCTGTTCCACTGACTGTCCTCCCTCTGCAAGCAGGTTCATGCCGCTCTCAGTGTGGAGAGTGGGTCCTATCGCGTTCTCATGGCAGGTGCAGCGAGCACAAAACTGGAAAAGAACAGGTCGTGCACTGCCATATTTCACATAGGTCTCACGTGCGCAGTTTCCTTTTCAAACATGACACCCACCCGGTACTACACTTGGTTAAAGAAATGCGTGGTTTGCAAGTCATGCTATCAGTTCACGTTGCACTTCCTTGGTCACCTGGAAGGTGAAATTCTTCTCAACGGCTTCTTTCCTACTTTCAGCCAGGAACATGACCCAGAAGACACCGCTGGGGTGAAATTATTTCTGTAGTTCGCTATTATTTTTACTAAATAACTGGCTGAGAGGGTAAAAATGTGTATGTATCACTTCAGTGATAGTAGGCTACTTGCTGTCAGCAATGTATTATATGTTTCTTTGCCAAGTTGATGGCTCATTTCATATACCCGCATATAGATTACAGGAAAACAACTCTGATAAACAGATTACATGGGGGGGCATTACAGTTATGCGACCCTCGAGGACTGGAGTCTGACACCCCTGTTACTGGTGTATTCCACATCAAAAACAAACACTACACAGTTTCAGGCACACGAAATCCAGATTTTCAGATTTGAAAAGATTACCTGTTTTCGGAGGTGGATGATGATTTTGTGAGGCTGTGATAAACTGCCGTCTTCACTAGTTTTCAGAGCCGGCAAACTACCTGGCGAGGGAAATACAAAACAGGGATTATGATGGTATGCATACAGCTTCAGCACGAAATGTGAATACAATGTGCGAGACACTATCCTCTTTAATGGCATACACCTTCACTTCAAGACACTTAAGAAACACTAAAATAAACTAATGACCAGCATTTCAACTAGAAGTGTTTTTCAATGTCTTCAAAAAGAAATTGAAAAAGATTTCTTGTCGAAACATTTGTCATTGAATTTTAGTTTAGTATTTCTTAATTCAGCACTACTGTTGAATAGTTATGGGCGAGGTTTCCGGCTGTTTGTTTCCAAACAGTAGGATTAAACATGTCTAAACAGATTGGTAAAATAGAAGCAGCAGAGATGTGGTTCTTGCGCAGGATGCTAAGAATTTCCTGGACATCACGGAAAAGTAACAAAGACGTACTTCACACAGCAAACACCACCAGGAACATCTTGACACAAATGAGGTTTCCGGCTGCTTGTTTCCAAACAGTAGGATTAAACATGTCTAAACAGATTGGTAAAATAGAAGCAGCAGAGATGTGGTTCTTGCGCAGGATGCTAAGAATTTCCTGGACATCACGGAAAAGTAACAAAGACGTACTTCACACAGCAAACACCACCAGGAACATCTTGACACAAATGAGGTTTCCGGCTGCTTGTTTCCAAACAGTAGGATTAAACATGTCTAAACAGATTGGTAAAATAGAAGCAGCAGAGATGTGGTTCTTGCGCAGGATGCTAAGAATTTCCTGGACATCACGGAAAAGTAACAAAGACGTACTTCACACAGCAAACACCACCAGGAACATCTTGACACAAATGAGGTTTCCGGCTGCTTGTTTCCAAACAGTAGGATTAAACATGTCTAAACAGATTGGTAAAATAGAAGCAGCAGAGATGTGGTTCTTGCGCAGGATGCTAAGAATTTCCTGGACATCACGGAAAAGTAACAAAGGCGTACTTCACACAGCAAACACCACCAGGAACATCTTGACACAAATGAGGTTTCCGGCTGCTTGTTTCAAACAGTAGGATTAAACATGTCTAAACAGATTGGTAAAATAGAAGCAGCAGAGATGTGGTTCTTGCGCAGGATGCTAAGAATTTCCTGGACATCACGGAAAAGTAACAAAGACGTACTTCACACAGCAAACACCACCAGGAACATCTTGACACAAATGAGGTTTCCGGCTGTTTGTTTCCAAACAGTAGGATTAAACATGTCTAAACAGATTGGTAAAATAGAAGCAGCAGAGATGTGGTTCTTGCGCAGGATGCTAAGAATTTCCTGGACATCACGGAAAAGTAACAAAGACGTACTTCACACAGCAAACACCACCAGGAACATCTTGACACAAATAAGAACAAGACAGCTTACATTTCTAGGACATATTTTAAGGAGGAATGGGTTGGAAAACCTGAGTCTAACCAGTAAAACTGAAGGGAAGAGAGCGAGAGGGAGGCAGAGGCAAAAATATCTGGACTGAATACTGGTGGACCTAGGAGAGAGATGGAAAGCATGTGAACTACTCCAGCTGGCAGCAGACAGGACAAGGTGGCGGAAAATGATCGTCAACGTAAAGGACATGGCACCCTGACGATGATGATGATGATGAAATATATTGGGAAGGTTTGTAAAGAATTAGAAAAGCCATTTTAAGAGGCTTTCCATCACTTCTTATAAATGACTGCAATATGCATTTGCGTAGGAGATGATTTGTACAGCACTTCATTGTATATGGAAGACTATGAAGAAAAACTGAATATCAAATGTCTCACTTACCACTTATGCAAACACTACGGCCAACAGCTATATAGGGCCTGCATATTTTTGATACAAGTAAAAAACATTTAACAGTAATGGTTAAACTATAAACTACTAACATAGGTAAGAAGTGTTCTTTGCTTCAGCCAACATGAGTTTATACACACACACGTTCTAATTGCAAAGTGCTTAAGCAATTAGTTTCTTTCATTGCTAAAATGAACACCGTCTAATATTCCGTTTCTTGGGAATCAGAAACGGATCAGAGTTTTGATAAATGAATAACCCTGGAAATGTTTTCAGAAACTACTGCACAGGACCACAGCAAGCACACAGAGTTACTCATCCTCCTGATCTTTTTAAGATTAGCAGCTTCCTATTTGTGATGCGTTTCTAGTCAGGTAAACACACATTCCGGCTAATGCCTCAGTCAGTGCTAGAAACAGTACCGGTTAGTATTTTGCGTTCACTTTTATGGTAAAGTTTTTGGCCAAACATTTTAACTAAAGCCACTTTTCCATCTGCCTGACTTGAAAGTGATTTGAACTCAGACTTGTTAATTTCCATCGGCAGCAGATCTAATCCATTTCAATCAGGACTCTGTCTGTCTGCCAGTTAGGATTGCAGAAGTCAGGGTTTCAGGCAGGTTTCAATTTGCAGAAAAAAATAATTACGTTGGCAGAATGTACTGTCAAGGAAATGTTAAATAGATAATTACACAAAAACGTGATACATACAGATCTTTCACTTGTGTAATGCCAGACTGGATTGTAGACTGGAGTTAGAACAGGCAGCTGCCGCACTTTGATTTTCCTTTCAGACTGGTGCAGATAGAAACAATGGCTGAAGAAATCCCAAAGCCATCCTACAAGAGAGCATTCAGAAAAATACTTTACCTGTGGGGCTTCTCCAGGGGTTAGCGATCTTGTGCACTTTGAGGGGGGCACCAGCGAACTTGGCGTAAGCCTGCAAGAGAGAGGGGGATACAGTTAGAAACTCATACAGATAGCAAGACTGCACTGCTGCTTGATGTGAAAACAGGCTTGTCTGAGTCGATGATTTTACTATAGCGGCCTTTATACTGTATGCGTGTCTGAATTAATGCCCCCATGTGTTCCTGCACCCATGATGCAGCATGGCACACACAGGATATCAGAGCTGCTGTTTAAAATCATGTCGACTTCGACAGGCCTTTCTTTAACTGTCTTTTGGTTACATTGATATTTTCGGAAAATCCGATTACAAATGATAGACTAGTTACGAGACACGTTTGTGGGGATGCTGTAACGGTTTGAATGTTTTTAATTTTAAATTGATTTACTGTTGGGCGCTCTGTGGTTAACGTTGTCTTAAAGGGTAGTGTTTAAAATAAACTGCTCAGCGGGAACAACAGGTGCTCTTCAGTCCTCCTAACTGGGTAAGCGTTCCATTGTTGTGGATGACATTGAAAGCACTACAGGTGTCTGTCTCAGTCTCTCTCTCTGTCTCTCTGACACACACACACATACACCAGCACTACGACACTCAAGTTGTTTCAAGCATGTAAAAACACAGGTCTCCTAGGTAAATGCTTCACTTAGAATTAACACTGAGAGACTCAAAACCCAGTGAGTCACACACAAACACAGACAGGTCCGATACACCCAGTCAGCTATCTGGACTGTCTCGTAGGAAGGAAGCAGTGAGCTCTCCTGGGGTACCTGCTGAGGTTTGCCGAGTCGCACTGAACCAGATCACATAACGTGACTGACGTACAGAACTCAAGCATATCGGAAACAAAAACAAAACTTTATACATTCGGCTAGAAGCCTTCAAAAGGCTTTTCTTAAAAGTCTCTCAACATTTCTAATATAATTGAGGTAGACTTCTCGTCAAAATGTTGGTCATTGAAATAAAGTTTCTTTTAGTACTTCTAACTTTAGTACAATGACTATTTAATAGTGATGGATGATATTGAAAACAAATACTCTTACAGACAGACAGTCTCCATACACTACCAGATAACAAAGAAAGATCTTCAGCAAGCTCCATTACAAAAAAAAAAACATTGACTTTTTTTTTGTTATATATATATATATATCTTGATGCCCTGTAAATCACTGCAATTACTGTGCGAAAAACAATGTTCAATTTGAAATGCATGTAAAAGTAAAATCTAAAGAGGACTGCAAATACTAAATCTAACTATTTAATGAATTCATTGCGGAGGTCAGTGGTTCAGTTTTCATAGACAGTGTCCAGACATTAAGTCTAGTTAGTAGAATGCCAGCTGGCAGGCTCTCCACTGTGAGTGTATCGGACTAACAGCGGCCATGCTAGGAAAACATACGAGACTGGCACTGCCAGCATTAATGGACCATTGAAAAGCTGTCTGGATTTTTTTTATATGTTCATGGTTAAAATACAGTTTTTACAGCTCATTTCAAAATGTCTGCTCTAGTGCACTGATAGTGTAAGGATTATTGCCCACATTGTCAAACAGGTAACACAGCAATAACGATCCAGGATGTGGTTTGGGACAGAAAAGCCAGAGCACTTGTAGTTATGTTTTATTTTAATTTTTTTGTATTTTTTTGTATTTTTAAATCGCTTTTCCTTCAGTGATTTAGAAGACAGATCTTAAACCCCAGTGCACTAGAGCGGACATTTTGAAAAGCGCTTTGAAACAGAGTTAAAAGTTGTCAAGATGTTAATAAGAAGGAAAATTCCAAGTATGTTATTTAAACAGTTGTAGTAACACGTGGGGATGTATACCGTTATATTTTTCGTAACCCCGCTACTTACTCTAAGAATAGATCAGTCTTCCAGAACTATTAAACAATAGTGCTGAATTTACAAAATAAGTCAATGACTTTTTCAATATCTTCAAAATGAAATATTCATTGATCACTGCTACTGACTTCTTAGTTGTTTTCTGAGGCAGTATTCTACTGGAAGAATTATCATAGGAGACCACTGTCTTCATATTAAAAAGCAAGCAAGCAAAAAAAATTCACACTGAATGCGAGTTAGAACAGGATTTAAGATAATCACGACACACCATTTTTAAACAATCTTCGCATTATCACAGCTCAAAGTTAAACACACTACAGACTGTTTAAAGATGGCATTCAATAACTGAATGCAAGTAGAAAAAACTCATTTAGAATGACACAATGTAAAGGATTCTATACAAATGGAATGTGGGAATAGAAAAGTTCTGGAAATACATAATATGGTAGTTCAAGTAATGTGAACAACTTTTTGTCATTTGTAGGCAAAATCCCAACTTGCAGACCTTTGTCCTTTCAATATTGTCGCTATTCACCGATACAGTAGTAAGGCACAGTACTACGGAGATGGATTTTAAAACCTTGTTCTCTAGGCAGTATATCCTCAAGGGCTAAACACACTTCAATTGTGGTGAATGATCTCATTGGAATGAGTTAAAATAAACCTTGTGCAATCCAGTGGAAAAAATGAGGCTCTGATCTGCCAGGACAACCCCCCCTCCAGGGAAATCGGAACATTCCTTGAGGAAATCCTGAATGGAAGGTGGGAGGGGGGGTAGACAGATTTGTGGTCTATATAAATCAGCACAGTCTGCAAAACAGACTAATTATATAACTTGAAATAACCCCTTTCACTTAGTGCAGTGCTAGTAAAACGAGAAGGATAGTTACAAGATTTTTGGCATTTATTCATTTACAACAAGTTATAGGAAACATTTTTTTCCACAGATATTTTGAGATGTTGGTAAGAAATAGGTGATGCAACATTAAAATAAAATGTTGATTTGTGAAATAAGAGCTAGTATGCTCCATCATCCCCAACTGCTTTGTACACACTTACAGCTTGTTGTTCCAGTGCATAGTTTATCGTCTATAACTAAACACTGAACAGTGCTGAATTCTGGAATACTAAAAGAAACTTCAATGCCAAACGTTTCGAGTAGAAGTCTGTTTCAGTGTCTAGTTTGTTACATGAAGCAAATTGATAGGGGAAATCAACACCGATAATCAGTTCCTCAATAACGGATCGATTAATTGTCAAATACTTTGCATCGTTCTTTCAGAGTGAATGCTGCAGGTTTAACATGTTGTATTACCCTTTATTTTTGTCCATCATCTATGTTGCTGAGGTGGTGGTTTATGTTAACATAAGCCCCTTTCACATTGGCATGCTCTACCCGGGTCAGGACCCGGTGCCATGTGGGTCGGGTACGTGATTTCACACTGCTTTTGATAAAGCAGTGTCGACCTGGGTGACAGAAGTAAATACACAAAATGCGTATCAATGCCCTGGAAGCAGCTTTTTACTGACGCTTCCATCCAAGCTTCTCTGGATTGAACCGTCGGCCCAAATGTTGATTAAAGCAAATGTTTCTTCATCCCAGCTGCAGTCTGGCTCATGCTGTGTCTCAATCAACACAGACATGGCTAAACAGAATAAACAGAAACGTTCCTTGTGGGAGTGAAACCTTCACGCAGGCGTGGCTGTTTGTTATTGTGTCGGCTCACGTCATGCATTTTGTCTCGCTCGACCCGGGTCAAAGCGCTTAGAACCACATCCTGAGGTGGGTCGCTGCGATTTGGGTCAACCCGGGTATGACCCAGGTACGTGGTTTCACACTACGCAGGATTGTGACCCGGGTCGGGACCTGGGTAGGTGCCAGGGTGTCTGCAATTACAGTACGGTAAAAGCACACATTGCACAAGCTTCTACCTTGGAAAACGTCCTGCCCGTAGCCTTGATTTTTGGTATTTATACTGATGGGCAGATCAAATAGTCCAATATGCTAGTGTATGCAATCGCCAATGTGAAGGCAACTTGAAGCAATTGAAGTGAATTGCAGGAGGGCATACATCTGAATTAGCCTAGTCTTAGACTACCAAACGATCGGTACAATAACACAGTCCAAGTGCATCAGGATCTATTAAACCAGCTTTAGTCTGAGAACTGGAGCTAGACTGACACAGTGGAATGGACTGGAGTCCATACAAAAATGAACTATTTGCTATGGAAGTTAATCTTGAATGGAACTACAGTGCAAATTGCACAAGCAGGCCTACATAGGACTTGATACAGATGGAGAAAACAAGACTAGACAGATACATTTTTTTCAGATATACCCAATAGGAGCCCCATTAAAGATGAAACAACTCTCATAGCAAATGTTAATTTTGTCATTATAAAATTACCACTGTAAACTATAGATCCTTGTCCTTTTCCTTGATTATGGCACTTCAAGTCCAAAGGGTCAAAAAAGAAAATGATGAGCCCACAACGGCCACCCAAACACAAACTTCGACAAAAACAACTTTCAGTATTGTTTCAGGAGGAGCTCTGGCCCTCTGTGTACATGTGTATGTATGATGTCGTCAAGACAACAAGAGCTCTGGAGACTTCGGCTTCCTTCTTGTGGGATCTGGGAGTAGAAGGAAGGTGTTCTGTGGTGGGAAGGGGCAGAGGGGCACCTGGGCCCTTCGCAAACACACATCCTGCTGTTATTCAAGCCACTGTCCTGTTTAAACAGTTATGGGGAACAATGAGGTCCTCAAACAATCAATCCTGTGATACTGACAGCAACAGCGCTACAGCACAGGCAGGGGTTTAGAGTCTACAGCACTTACAGTACAAGTTACTGTGCACAAAACCTGCATGCAAAACCCATGAACTTCTTCAATGAAGGGTGAAGGACACGGTCTGCCATTCAGACACTTGTGGCAGAGATGCCAACTTCTGGAAAGGGAAAGTAGTGGCAAGCCAATGACCTCATTTTTGCTGTTCAATCTATCATTATGGTAATTGTAAACACACTGCATTTAGAAACTTAAAAACCCCCAATTAAAATACTTCCACACTGATTTTTTTAAAATTTGGAATTCTATTTATTCTGGATTTAAATAGTAGTACGATAGGGTGTTTTAGGATCTCGTAAGTACTATCAAACCTGGATTGAAATATTCAACTTCAAAACTTTATAAAAAATATCAAAAAAGCAACACCAAGAAAGATTTATTTACATTTGTACTACTCTGCAACTATCAAAACACCTGTAAGGAACAACCACCCCTAATGTGTTACCATGGCAACCACCCCTGTCAGGACAATTCTCACCCTCAGGGCTGGGAAGGTTTTTTGAGATTAAAGCAAGAGGATATTTGTCCTTGGTGTGATTTAACCTTTTTATTACGTTCATTAAATTAAGATTTTTTATTTTTTTAAATGAATTTACTTTGTATTCTTAATTCTAGTCAGAGTGAGATTCACTTTTGCATGTGTGGGTGTGTGTGTGTTATTTGTTTTATTAATAGTTTAAATTGTTTTATGTGGTGTGACAGAAAAACAAAGATTCTTGGCTGTAAATCTCCCTCCCGACCTGTGAGGGCGCTAAGCAGCGAGAACAGAGTTCTTTGGACGGGCTGGTCTGACAGTTCTTTCCCAGGGTCGGGAAGTTGGCAAGTCTGGATGAAGGAGAGACTCCATTGCAAGAATGCATTGACCCGGAAGGGAAACGACGTGGTTGCACTCATTTACCAAGTGGTCATGTGTGACAGCATAAAAAGGGGACGGAGAATCGTAATCTGTTCCTTCGTTTTGGGTATTTGTATTGAGACCGGAAGGACCCGTAGTATCGTATTGTGAGTGTTTTGTTTTGTTTGTCTAAACTGTTGCTTGTTTGACAGCTAAACACGTTCCGGAGCTGTCACCAGAGGCCAGCATCCACCTGGAACAACACTACACTAAATTGTGTATGTTTTGTGTGTCTATTTTTGTGTGTTGTCATTTGGGACTGCCCCGTGCATTATTTATACAGAGCAGTACCAAGCATTGGATACTGCCTGTATTTCATTATAGCTTCTGTAGGTCAGTTTCGACCATTGGATTAAAAATAAAAACCATATAAGAACTGTGTTTGTCATTGTTTGAAGCCCTGCATCACCTCTACAACTGTGCATTATAAACCACATGTGCCTACCCTATTTTTTACCTACCTACCCGTGACTTAATCCCAGCCTTACGGACAAGCAGCCAAGTAAACTTGCGATTGATAATGCTAGCAAAGCAACATTTGCGCAGCAGTTCCTGAAGGACCCCTAAACTGGGAACTAAGCAACCCAGCTCGCAGTGTAAAGGAATATCCCATAGCAAGTGTCCTGAGGGCATCAGATGATTCAAGGGCACGTGCCAAGCACTCCCACCTTTCACTTCGACAGCTCGGCAACTCTACGAAATCAACCCACTCTAACCCTAACCTTAAGCTACCCCTGCCCTAGAACCTAACTCTAACCCAATACCTAACCCTAACCATTAAAAATCATCCGATGCCCTCAGGACACTTTGGAGGGGATATTCCTTTGTGTTGCACCAGGCTCAGAGCTTGTTAAAATGCCACAATAAACGATCAGAGAAATTCAGTATTATTTAAGAACCATTAATTGAATACAAAAATGAAACAGGAACACACACATGGTATTGAAATAATATTTCATAAACGTCCAGGGAGTATCCATCATGTATTTATTTCATGAAAATCATAGTATACTGCTTTTACGTAGTACCCAGCTGAACCTTCAAAACAGTAGCTGCTACGGCCAAATCATAGCAGTGGGCATGTCTGTGGTGGGCTCAGCTGAGATTGTGAAACGATACACCAACAGCACAATACTCAGGTCACAATCACAATACATGTGATGGGCCTGACTGCTTTGTATGACGTGTAACATCAAGTGATCATTACTGATAGAATACTTTGTTAAAACTGAAATGATATGGAGATAATGTATTCAAATATACATTGCATTTATTTATCATTCAACAACCATCTGGTAGAGAACATGTAGCTATGTAGTGTTGTTGGTGATCACAGGATACACAGTACAATGTATCATGCACAGAAAGTATCAAGGTTTATTGATACAATGAATCGTTACATTGCAATTCACCCTGCTTTAAACCCTGGCCTCCAGAGGCAACAGATAACATGCAAAGGAAATCAATGTATCACTGACATCTAAAATAAACAACACACTGTAGAGAAGAGCATTAAACTACCCTTTCTTTAAAATCTTTACAATCTAATATAGTAAGCGCTTGATATTTGTATGTTTTAAAATGTTTATTAATTTAAAAAAAATAATAATTCTAAAATCTTGTCAAAAATAAGTTTTAAAACCAGCCTTCCACAGCACCTTAGACCACTTTGTCAAGAAACAAGGACCAGGGGTCACAAATTGAGATTAGATAAAGGGGCATTCAGAACAGAAAATAGGAGGCACTTTTTTTATACAGAGAATTGTGAGGGTATGGAACCAACTCCCCAGTAATGTTGTTGAAGCCGACACCTTGGGATCCTTCAAGAAGCTGCTTGACGAGATTCTGGGATCAATAAGCTACTAACAACCAATCGAGCAAGATGGGCTGAATGGTCTCCTCTCGTTTGTAAACTTTCTTATGTCCTCTTCAGCCTCTCCATAAGCCCCTGAGGTCATGAGGCATGCTGAAAGGCTCAGTCTGTGCTCAAGAAAATCTTTGTGCCCCTAGTGGCTATGGAAGCAATTAAACACAGTGCTAAAGAGCTGTAACCAATTACATGTCCTCTTGTAGCTCACATCAAACTATGTCAAGAAAATTCTCCCTTATTAGCTTTTGTTAAAAAGGAACAATATTCTTTTTGACTACCAAATTTCTCTTAATCTATAACAGATATTAAAATACTGTGTTTTAGAGCATCACAAACATGAGAATAGCAGCAATACCCCAAAACTGGCAACATGTTCCTCTAGAGCAGGGTTTCCCAACCCTGGTCCTGGGGACCCCCTGTGTCTGCTGGTTTCAATTCAAACCGATCTCTCCATTACTCAACTTAATTGAACTGAATTTGCTTTTGACCTTTTTACAGCTCTTTAAACAGTTGCAGATTTCAAGTTAGCTATAGCATTTGATAAGTAACTTTAACTCTGCAACTGTTTAAACGCTGAAAACAGTTTACAAAAAAAAAATCTAATTAAACAAATGATCAGTTCAATTAAGGGTCTAGTTAAGTAATTGAGAGCTCAGTTGGAATAAAAACCAGACACAGGGGGTCCCCAGGACCCTGCTCTAGATAGTCACAACTTTTACTCGGGGTTAATTAGAGTACTGCAGAGAACTAAATAAAATCTCCAAAAATCATGACTACATTTCTAGAACCAATTGATTCAAATAACTATAAAAGAAATGGTCAAGATCAAAATTTACCAACCAGAGGCGGCCATTTGAGCCATCAGTGCTCGTCCGGTTCCGACTAGCCAACTCAAAACCTTGTCAGGTCTTAAAAGATCCCATGATTCAGCATCAACAACATGGCTAGGCAACCCATTCCATACCCTCCTCACCACTCTGTGTGAATTTTATGTCCACCACAAGTGTATGGAATGGGTTATCAAGACAGATGTTGCTGCTGAATTAAGGTACTATTGTGACGAGACTATATTGTTGTTCGAGATCATAAACCAGGAAAATATTAAGAGTACAATTGGCAAAATAAATGTCTGCTTTAATGCATGAACTGTAGTTCAGGAAAGTATTATAACCTCCTGCTGCTGCAATCACTGCTATGTGGCCGACACAGCCTAGCATCTTTCAATGGGAATCAAGTCTACTGCATGTCCCGTTGTTTTAGTTGTGTAATGATTCTTTTTATTAGGATAACGTTCCTCTAAATGGCTAACACATCAAAGGGGTCTGTTTAATTTAACGGCCCTTTCTGAACATTATTCATTAATAATTAAAGAACTGTATTACAAAACAAACACGTGAAAGGGACGTCCCTTTTGGTTCGGCAGAAAAATACAGTATTAATTAAACTCAAACTCTAAATAACAGTTGTAAGTTATACATGTATATATTAGACCCTGGACTTTCTTAATCACCGAGGTTGTGTTAAAATTGTGTTAAAAATGTGTTATGTGTTAAAATTGAGAACTCGTTCGGTAACACAGCAATAAATACCGCATTTAGTTATTTTCAGTCATCTATTTAAATTTATGAGTAAGCATAGAAAGGTGACAGGTCATTGCCGCATCCACAACCACGACTTCTCACTCGCTCGCTCGCTCCTCAGAGAAATAATTAATGATACACAAAACAACCCATTTAAATCCACCCATGTCAAACAGTCGGTGTTTCCGCCGCTCTTACCAGCACGGTGAGGCAGTCCGAGTCCACTGACGGTAAACCCCATTCTCCTTTCCAGCAATACAGCTCTAAGGGGGCAGACATCTTTTATTCTCATGTCACCTTTCACCCGGAATCTCTCGCGGCTCTACGCTCTTGGCAACCGGACGCTCCCCCTAGCGACCGTAGTCTTCAGAAAGGCCGCACTCGACTATTTTACTTTATTATTTGTATTATTATTATTATTTTTTTTAATGTTTTAATTCCATTGCAAAATTTACATAACGTTTTTTTTTTTAATTGAAGCGGCTGGAATTAACAAGCCCGGACGCCCTAATGTCTTAGGTTTTAAGTGAAGCGCATAAGAAACACCAACCCTCCTTTAATATTTTCTTTGACATTAGGAAAACAATTCCATCTCGGGTTCCTGTGACAGTTTATAAACTACTACTAAACTATTTTCCTGTAACTCGCCTATCTATTCTCTCTCTCTCTCTCTCTCTCTCTCTCTCTCTCTCTCTCTCTCTCTCTCTCTCTCTCTCTCTCTCTCCACACATACATATACAAATACACATGATATATGCATACCATACATACACACATTTATATATATATATATATATATATATATATATAGTGATAATGTTTAGTTTAATTACACTTTATGCACATAAGTAGTATTAAAATACATTAATTGTACATTAATTGTATGATTAAAATACTGATATATTATGCACAGTGTTTGTACAGATGCAATGATTACATTTTTAATTGGACAATGAAACTTTATTCCCATGACATTGTAAGTATGAGTCTAGGGATTTACTATTGTTGGACACAGAATTATAACAGGGGTGAAGTGAAGCCCACATAGACTTAATTAGGTTGTGTAGTAATGTTTAATTGTAACAGCTCTTGTGTAGCTACAGTTAACTAAAGCGTCACAAACTCTGTTTTATTTCAGTTACACTATTATTATTATTTTGTTTATTTAGCAGACGCCTTTATCCAAGGCGACTTACAGAGACTAGGGTGTGTGAACTATGCATCAGCTGCAGAGTCACTTACAATTACGTCTCACCCGAAAGACGGAGCACAAGGAGGTTGAGTGACTTGCTCAGGGTCACACAATGAATCAGTGGCTGAGGTGGAATTTGAACCGGGGACCTCCTGGTTACAAGCCCTTTTCTTTAACTACTGGACCACACAGCCTCCTTGCACTGTGTTGAAGACAGGAGAGCTGCCAACATTAAAAAGCTGCTCACAATGTTGTCAGTTGTATCACTGTCCTTTTTGTAATCTGTCTAATATAAGCCAAGGGACCAATATAGTGTAGGAGGTCCATCTTAAACAGGCAGTACAGTTTGCTTTATGTTTAAAGTTTTATTTAATTTTTTTTAAAATGTAATATAATTTTTTTATGCTTTCACCTTAGATGGAAAATAAGTAACGTTGTAATCTCCATTGTGCTAAAGAGACATATTAATCTGGTTAAAATATTATTTTTGAGAAATCTGCTAAGCACATCTCTTTTATTGTTTAAGTACCTTGAACTAAGTACTAAGTAACTGGAACTACATTAAATAATTAAACATTCTTACAATTCAGGCAGGTGTAAACTGGAAGATGTTCCCGAGGGAGTACATTCAGGAGTACCGTGCTGAGCTCAGCGGGAGTTTTGAGGGGTTTCTATATGAGGTGGAGCACCCTGGCTTCTGTTCAATGGACTGCGCCCTGTTTTCATGTGAAATAGAGTCCCTGTGAAATACTGTCCTAGGGTTAGGTTTAGGGGCGTGGCGAATAGGCTGGTGGCGTGACATCACTATACAGTCTGACCAATCAGGGTAAAATTAGGACACTATTTTTCATGAACCCCGGGACACAGTTCATCTTAAAAATGTCTTTTTTTGTCTTGTCTGCAAATTTGACAACTTTGCTAATTATCCAATGCAGTTGTTCTAAACCAAATAATAAATGCATTGCTCAAATGAAAAGAAATGCCCTGTTGCAATGTATTTATAACTAATTACAAGTTAAGATAACTTAAAGTTGAGGAGCTTTTAAAAGAGTTTTTTTTTTCTTTCTGTTTTTTATTAACTGATGGGTGCTGCTAAGACAGTATTCAGTTGTCCATTTAGATACATTTCAACCATAACATGTAAGCTCAGAATTTCATGTGCCTGCTTTTTCTGTCCACTTTTTATGATGTTTGTAATTATTCAATGTATTGCAATTACTCAGATATAGTTTTTTTATAAGTGTGTGCATTGACTATGAGTTCAGGTGCTGCTTTTCAGTTCCATTTGCCTGCCGTAGACACATGTAATCTAGGCAGGCAGTGTCTACAGCAGTAAGCACTGTCGCCATCTAGTGCCTATCCGTGTGTATTACTTACTGGCTGATCTAAGCTATGTTATATATCTATAGCAGGCAACTAGAATTGAAGAGAAGCTCCTGAACTCAGGTGAAAGCACCTTACAGTGATTGTAGCTAACAACAACGTCACTCTGAGATCACAGGATGCGGGGCTGCTGGTCATTCCTAGGGTCAGCAAAAGCAACACGGGAGGCAGGGCTTTTTCTTGTAGAGCTTCTAAATTATGGGATGCTCTGCCTTCATTTGTCAGAGAAGCTGGGACCATTACAGTTTCCAAGTCAAGACTAAAAACGCACTTTTATAAAATGGCTTACTTATCTTAGTGGGTTTTAATGTAACTTTAAAATTGCTGCTTTTGTATTATGTGTATACTGTTATTTAAATCTGTTATTTAAATGGTCTGATTGTGGCAGTTGTGTGTGTGACATGCTATAGAAATGTATTGTGGTTTGTTCTTTTTTTCTGCTATGTACTGTACAGTGCTTTGTGATACTTTTGTATAAAAACACTATATAAAATGCAATAAATAAATAAATTAACCTAACTGGTTTTGCACTTCCATTCACTAAATAGCTCTCAAATGTGTAGTTATAGCACACATGTATTTTCATTTTAAAACATGATAACTGGTACTACTTTAGGCTAAAGGATGCTCTCCGTTTATATGCCTTATTCTCACAGGTTATCTGTATGCACTTCCTGGGTTATGTCAGCAGTGTATTGTGGGTCTGGCTACAACCAGCAGCTGACTGATTAAGGACAGGACAGAAGTCATTAAAGGGGTGGGGACAATTTCATCCTTCAGGTGACCAAGGAAGTGCACATTTAATTAAAAGCATGGCTGGCAAGCCAAGATTTTTCTTAACCTAGTGCATACTATATAGCATGTGTAAAAAAGTGCCTCCTATTTTCTGTTCTGAATGCCCCTTTATCTAATCTCCATTTGTGACCCCTGGTCCTTGTTTCTTTTTTCAGGTCGAAAAAGTCCCCTGGGTCAACATTGTCAATACCTTTTAGAATTTTGAATGCTTGAATCAGATCACTGTGTAGTCTTCTTTGTTCAAAACTGAAGAGATTCAATTCTTTTAGCCTGTCTGCATATGACATGTTTTAAACCTGGGATAATTCTGGTTGCTCTTCTTTGCACTCTTTCTAGAGCAGCAATATCCTTTTTGTAACGAGGTGACCAGAACTGAACACAATATTCTAGGTGGGGTCTTACCAATGCATTGTAAAGTTTTAACATTACTTCCCTTGATTTAAATTCATCACTTTTCACAATATATCCGAACATCTTGTTGGCCTTTTTTATAGCTTCCCCACATTGTCTAGATGAAGACATTTCTGAGTCAACATAAACTCCTAGGTCTTTTTCATAGATTCCTTCTTCAATTTCAGAATCTCCCATATGATATTTATAATGCACATTTTTATTGCCTGCGTGCAGTACCTTACACTTTTTTATATTAAATTTGCCATGTGTCTGCCCAGTTCTGAATGCTGTCTTGATCATTTTGAATGACCTCTGCTGCTGCAAAGGGATAAGCATGCCCTTGATAAAAAAAAGCTTGCAATAAGATGAAGCTTATATGGAACGAGTTGTATAGTTCTGTTGCAGGAAATGTGGAGGGCGCATCAACTGCTGTAGCTTGTATGTTCTATATAAGGAACATCAAATGGAATGTATGTAAAAATGTATTGACATATTGGGTAAAATTCCACTGACAGTTGAAATTGGTTTTGTTTGCTCAGGACCAGGAGATACCTGGGTTGTGTTTTTCTACTTTCATAGCAGAGTGTTCTTACTTTCTGTTGGGTGCATCCCATGTTATCAGATAAGGCGGCTGTGTGCTGGTGGCTATCAATATCAAATGAAAATGATGCTTCTTTGTAATTCTCTGTCCCGTGGTGTTTGCCCAGCACGTTATGCTAAACGTGTTGTAATACTGGGAACATTTCTACTGAATAACAACCACTCCGCTGAGACACAATTAGCAAGAGAATCTGTGCATTGTTCTACACAACTACACCTACAATCATTTGAACACAGACATTATTGATTAATTGCAATAAGAGCAAATGAGATTGCAAACATCTGTGGAAGGCCTCAACATGACACACAGAGAGAGTTCAGGTTTTTAGTTGAAACGGTGCACAAATGTTTATTAACACAAACCAAACAAAAACTGTTCACAAAAAGACGACTCTACAATATTTCCACCAGTCCCGAGAGGGAAGCCCACACATGTAGAAACGCGTATTTAAATCAGGTCTCTGTTTGTTCACAGGACGAGGCATCCCTGCTGCAACATAGGTATTGCTCTGTGATCTTCTGAAGCATTCGTTACCTTGTTAACCCCGTAGTTTCCAGAACCTGCTGGATGGACAGGTCCCCCTGCTCCCCCTGCTGGTGGGAGGTGAACTTTTCAGCTCAATAATCCCATCTACCATGTCACAGCATCACAGAAAGATAAGGAGGACAGAAAAAAACAGTTCAATTAGATGATCTCTTTTCACCCCTTTGTCGTATTTGTGACGAGCATAAAAATGTTCAGAAATGTTTAACAGCAGTTTGGGATCCCGTTAACTTTCTTAGCCTCTGGGGTTCTGCAGAACAATTCACAGCAAATTCTTGTCGTGTTTTTGTTAAGGAATCCATGGCCCGCCTAATGTCTTTTCTGGCAGACTTCCTGTAGAACTCAGCATCGTAAATATTCACTGCCCCTGAAATAAGTAGCTTTTCACCTCCATTTTCTCACTGTAATTAGCTTGTGTCTTTTTTCATTTGAATGTGCTTGTAGCTAACAAAATCCTTCAGTACAGCTTACCATTTTATATTGGTCTCAGATGTCCAGTTTTGAAGGAAACACGTGTTATTGTAAATATTTGTGTTTTTAAATATGATATCTGGTGCTACGTTAGGTTAAAGAAGCATCTGTTTGACATGCTTTAGGTTGGTGTCTCGGTCACCTGGAGGGTGAAATGGTCACTTTGTGTTCTTTCCTGTCATTAACCAATCAGCTGCTTCTCTTATTAAGTGGCATGCTCAACCAGCAATCCGAAGACACGCTGAGGTGACCTAGGAAATGCAAGTATTTTTTACTTGTAAAAAAAGGTAGAGTGAGATTGTGGTTTGAAAAAAGGACCACAAGGGGGCGTGCAGCACTAATTTTAGTCCCCATTGTTATTTGATAGTGAGATTTTCCATTTTCTCAGTTTATGCCAGGGGTGGGCACCAATATCGATATTTTTATATAATCTCGATATCGATAATTTCCATATCGTGATATCGTGGGATTAAAAAGAAAAAATCACCTACACTCGCAGAAACATACTTTTTATTGCTAAAATACAAACGCAGTATAATCAAGTTTATTTTATATTAAGATACAACGAACCCTATACACAACAATCATTGTCAGTCTCGTAAGCAAACACCACACACTAAAGTATTATTTAACCATTTAATTCCATTGATTGGTGTTTAGGTACCAAACGCTATTGGCATTATTCTGAGATATGCGCATGCGCCAGCAGTGCATTTTGTCCATGAGATTACTCACGCTATCATTAATGAATTTTTAAAATGTGAACTTTCGGTATTATAAATTAGATGTACTTTTAAAACATCAATACACATCTCAAAGTAATGCAAAATTCAGCATGACGCCGAAATTAATACTTTTAGAGGTGTCGTGAACAGCCCCGAAGTCTGTGCGCAGTGAAGTATAGAAATGTCGGTTTTGAGATAGCTGATGATGGATAGTAAAACAATATAGCAAGACCTTTTTTTTTTCTCCATGGATATTGTGAAGTAAAGCTAAGTTAAAGTAAGTTATTGCTTTTCATGCGTAAATATCTGTTAATGTTTATATATGTATATATGTTTCATATTGCAATTGTGTTATTCTATTTTTCTGTGTTTTCGAAATACGTGCATGATATCGATATACAATTGTCATATCGGTGCCCCCCCTAGTTTATACAGTTAGAGGGATCCACAATTACAGCGCCCCTAGTGGTCACGTTGCGCGTTGCGTTCATTCAAATCCAACAACAGAATGGGGAATCATAGCGTTCCAAAGAAGTGGAAAATGGAACGTGTAGTTTTATTGGAAAGTTTTCATTCCATTCAGTTTAGGTCACTTTCAGTTGCTTATAAAGCTGTCATCCTTGGCTTGGTTGCCTTGGCTAATTTTTACTCAGTACCAGAGAGATGAAAAAAAATAACATAATATAAAATGGATATCTTCCATTTTTCACAGACAGAGACAGTTGCTCAGAGTACACTACTTGTTTTAACTGAAGGTGTTCCTTTTTTCAAACCACAATCTCACTCTACCTTTTTTACAAGGGTTGTAAAAAATAAAAATATTTTTCAGGAAGGACTAGAAGCTTGAAGAGAAAAAAATCCTTGACACAGCTCCATGGTGTTATATATTGGTAAGTGGCATTTGATTCATTATAGCTAATCACGAGATGGCTCTGGCTCTATACAGAGACTTTTACATGTTACTATATGTAGCAGGCAGCTCCTTAAAAGCACAGACATTAAAAAAATAACAGTATTTGAGTAATTGCAATACAAAGTGCTCAGAATGATGTCTATACCTGAGATGATTAAATACCAGCTGCAGTGAACCATCTGAAATTTGATTGACATTACCTGTAAACAAATAATCATCCAAAACTAAAAAAAAATCATTTAGTGCTGCTGCAAATGAATTACAAGGATTTGAAGGACTGTGACAGGCCCAAGATGTTACTGGAAGGAAATAGAGACTCAGAAACAGACGCTGCAGTGAAGAGCTGGTGCACACATTTATTAACAAACACAAAACACAGGAACAAACAAACTGTGGCAATATAATAAGCATCAGCACGCTGGGCTTCACTTCAAGGATCCCAGTGATTCAGCATCAACCACACAGCTACGTAACCCAGTCCATGCCCTCAGCACACTGTGCATGTATTCCAATACTAGTGAATGGACGTGCATGGCATGGAAAAGGCATGGAATTATTCTGTTAGCTGCAATCACTTTAAAAATCTAAGCAGAACATTTTTCCTTTTGTTTCCTTCTGCTTCTCTTCAATGTATTTGTTGTTTAGGCTCCAGTGCTGCCTCTCTTCAATGTATTTGTTGTTTAGGCTCCAGTGCTGCCTCTCTTCCTTCAGTGTCCCAGAATGGCAGTGGTCCGGTTCCAATGTGTTCCCCTGTGTTCTCCTTCTCCGTTCTTTTAGTTCCAGTTATATAGGAGAACTAATCAAGGGGTGCTGTTGACTTGCACCTGACTGAAATGAAGGTCCCGATCTCTTGTGACCGTGCCCGTGGTAACATAATTAAAAGGATAAAAACACACATAAAACTCCTTATTGGGGTCTCCCTTTGGGTATAATAAATGATTAAAACATAGTGTATAAAAATACAGTAATTAGTGCAACTAAAACAGTATACAATAAAACCACCAGTGAATAAAACAATTAAAACTTTGGTTATGTGTGACACTAACACAAGATGAAGTGTACATCTCAGTAAGATGAATGATTCAGTAATACTGGGTTTCAAGCATTTGAACTTTCACCTCTGTATTTATATCTCCCATCTGGTTGCTTGTCACACTTCTTTTTTTTAAGCAGACACTTTTATCCAAGGCGATTTACAGAGACTAGGGTGTGTCAACTATGCATCAGCTGCAGAGTCACTTACAACTACGTCTCACCCGAAAGACGGAGCACAAGGAGGTTAAGTGACTTGCTCAGGGTCACACAATGAGTCAGTGGCTGAGGTGGGATTTGAACCGGGGACCTCCTGGTTACAAGCCCTTTTCTTTAACCACTGGACCACACAATCTCCTGTTTGACCTCTCCATACTCTTTCTTTCGTCAGTACGATTGAGGAGAGCTTTGGGGATTCTCAGGATCATGTTAGCAAAACTCTCCCATGACTGAAAACTCAAGCCATTTCAGACAGTTGATCAATATAGTATGCACACTTTCTTTAGTGATGTAACATTTTACATATGGAAAGTCATTTACAGCATGGCACTAGTACAATCACTTGCCTTCCATTGACATTTTTTAACTGTAAAATTTTGAAATAAAACCATGTTTTAAAAGAAAATGTTAGTTTAGTATAATTCCTGTTTGTTTTTTAGAAGCCTATATGTGACCAGTACAGGTACATTCAGAGGGTCCTCAATCCTCAATGAGAGAACAGCCAGAAAGGGTGAAGAACAAACAATCAGGCAATGAGGCAGGAAACCAGGAAGCCATTGACAATGCTATTAGCACTTTGATAAAAACAAAGTAAAGCATTGAAAAACCATTACCTTACTGTGTAGCTCAATCAACCTTCTTTAACCCAGAAACAGACTTTTTTTTAAATTAAAATCCATGTTAGCTAGAATTACTTTAAACTTAGTTTCATGCATTCTTGAAAAGATTATCTGTCACTTTAAGCTACTGAAACTGGTTAACATAATGACATTGATATTCATTGATTACCTGATTTTTGTCTCTCAATCGCAGAGAATAAAATGTTCTAAAGTGTTCTGGAGAATATTGGAGGTCGAACTTCATCTGGAAAGATTTCAATCTATTATAAATGAATCTGTCCTGTTGACCCTGTCTCTTATGATGAAAGATTGTCTTGTGTGTGCACTTTGGGTGAGCAAGGCGAATGTGATCACATGATGTGACCCATGTCATTAGAATTTTGTAAGTTGGTGAAGGGTTAAAATATACAAGAAAGTTATATGAGTAAGAAGGGTGAGAGAGGAGGAAATGTGATTTTGCGATTGAGACTGTCATGCTGCCTTTGTGATTAAGAAACCGGAACTGCATGATCTCTCGAGCTTAACCACTGAACTCCGTGAACTTCTCAAATTATTCTAACAAAAACGGCTTAAAGGTTAACCCTAAAAAACGCCCAAATTCTTAAAACAGACTTTTTTTAGGGGTAACAAAAAGTTAAAACAGTACAACAACTTCCACTTCCTACTTCGGTTACAGCACTCGAATGAGACTCCAATTCGGGTCCACTCCACACCAATCAAGCTTTTCGACTTCCCCGAGCAAGTTGCTGCCTTATGGACCAATAGTTTTGGCAGACCTACAGCCCCAGCACGGATCGGAGGCCTGTCGTGCCTTTCTCTAGTGGACTCAGGTGTGTCCTTAACTATTATTCATACAAAGCAACCCGATCAGCCACCTCCCACATCAACTAAAACAATCGAGATGAGTGGCTTTGAAGGCTCTAGTGTACAGGGAAGATTATTTAAACCAATAACAACTCAACCAGGTACTGATGAAGGGAAGCAGAAATGTGTGTTATATACATTACCTGATAAAGTGTCCATTATGGGCGCCAATTACATAGAGAACCAGGGATATATCATTTGATTTGGCAAACAGAGTGCTGTGGAAAAGTACAGCAAAAGGAGATATTGCATACATTTCTGTCATGCTGTCGTTGCTATTAGGAAACTGGAACTGCATGATCTCTCGTGCTTAATCACTGAACTCCGTGAACTTCCGCTATGAAGTTGTTGTACTGTTTTGACCTTTTGTTACCCCTAAAAAAAAGTCTGTTTTAAGAATATGGGCCTTTTTTAGGGTTAACAAAAGGTCAAAACAGTACTTCCACTTCCACTTTGGTTACAGCACTCCGCTCAATCCTAGGCTTAGTAGGTTACTGCAGAGATTTCATTGAAGATTTCTCTACCATTAGCACATCATTGAAAAAGGGGGTAGAATGGGAATGGGGTTCACAACACACCAAAGCCATCGGCAGTCTTAAAACAGGTCTGCTAACTGCAGGGACTCTGATCAATCCTGACGCAGAACTTCCTTTTCATCTCAAGGTTGCAGCTGCGGAAGTTTCACGCTGCGTTTTTTAAATTTTATTTATTGTGTCCAATTATTATTTTACCCTCGATTTTCTCCCAATTTAGAATCCCCAATTTGCTCAGCAGACCCGAAGGTCAGTGGGCGTCCTCTGATCTCACGACCAAACCAGCGAGCTACTGACCTCTGGAGGACAAAGGCCAGCCCTGCAGGTGACCATCTTTGATCTCATTGGACACCTAGCCAGCAGGGTTCGCTGTAGCGCGATGAGGAGAAACAGTCCCTGCCGGATTGGCCTCCCTAACCCAGGGAAGCACCAGATCCAATGCGACACTCCCTTCGGAATCCCAAGCAAAGACTGTACACTTCACACAGGCAGGAAGCAAACCTGTGCTGTGTGACTTACCTTGCACACCACGCGGCTGCGCTTCTACCAGGTACATATGCATGGTGCATGACATGCCTACAGGGGGACAAGCAGGCAAGCCCAACACACTCCTTAAATTGAAACAAGTAAGCTGGTGTCCTGACATGGATAAACATGTAGCGGCCTATTGTGATAGTCAGCGCAGTGTCAACCAACGCCTGCAAGCAAGTTACGGTATAACAGGAACAGTGTGCCCCGGACTGGATGGTTTGACAGTTCATTCCAGGGTCAGTCGGAAGTCGGCCATCCAAAAAGCGGGCAAAGCCGCAATACTAGAAGTCAGCGCCTTACTGTGGTATGGATTGGAGGAGACGTGATTATCAGTGTGTATGTCAGTATATCAGTGTGTGTGGCCGAGCGATCTGTTCCTTTGTTCCACAGGACATACCACCCGGCTGTGCTCCCCAGCAATAAAGTGCAACATGGCGGGATGTTATCTGGCATCGGAAGCATGTAAGAGACAGGGAAATGGTCAGAAGGAGCCTTGTATCGTTGATGTGGTTGTTGGTAAAGTGAGTACCCATGCATTAGTGGACTGAGGGTGTGGGCAGACCTTAATTCGGACAGCTCTCTTGGGCGGTGTGTCGTGGCAGCCACAAGGCCAGGCTGCGATCTCTTGTATCCATGGAGATACGGCGACATACCCCATACTAAAAACATATATAGCGGTAGGACTGATGCAGCATCACCTAGTAGTGGGGGTGGTGGAAAGGCTACTACACCCAGTAATTCTGGGCCAGGACTGGCCATATAACCAATTACTTAAAAAGCCAGTCCCAACCGTACACGTGACTGTGGCAGACAAACGGGGGAAACGATTGGTGTGATATTCCCCTTACAAGCTGACTTGTTTTCTTTCATTTTTTGTCCTAGAAAAACAAAGAAAGAGAGGTGGATCAATGAGCAATGACCCCACACTGATGCATGCTTTGGAACAGGCCCGGTCTATTGAAGGTAAGGATGTTGAAGGCGCTGGGGCACGAGTATATCCACACTTCATTATCAAGGGGCAATTATTATATAGGGTGAACTCTGCCAGGGGCACAGGACAGCCTGTAACACAATTCATGGTTCCCCCGGCTTGTCGGCCCGAGGTCATGAGGCTGGCGCATGATATCCCTTTTGCGGGGCACCTCGGAGCTGATAAAACGAGGGAACGTATATTAGCTTGATTTTATTGGGTAGGGCTTCATAATGAAGTGACAAAATATGTAGCCACATGCCCAGACTGCCAGCGAGTAGCGCTGGGTCAAGTGCGCCCCGCCCCTTTGGTCCCACTGGCAATAATTTCCACTCCCTTTGAACGCATTGCAATGGACATCGTAGGCCCTTTGCTACCTTCTGACTCTGGGTATACGCTTATATTAGTGGTGGTAGATTATGCAACGCGATACCCGGAGGCAGTTCCATTGCGGTCTACGAGTGCAGCTGCAACAGCCAAAGAACTAGTGCAGATTATGTCGGGATCCTCAAAGAGATACTGCCTGATCATGGAACTAACTTTTTGTCTCAAACGTTACAGCAAGTGTATAAAATATTAAAAAAATACATCCTATCTGGACATCTGTTTATCATCCACAGACAAACGGTTTGGTGGAATGTTTTAATCAGACCCTAAAGCAGATGCTGAGACGGTTTGTGAACCAAGAGCAAAAACATTGGGCAACGCTGCTTCCCTACCTCCTTTTTGCAGTGAGAGAGATGCCGCAGAGTTCGACAGGGTTCTCCCCTTTCGAGCTCTTGTGGCATCCTCAATCTTTTGAGAGAGGGGTGGGATGAGCACAAAGGCTCGTCCAAAAATGTAATGCAGCATGTGCTCCTACTCTGAGCTCGGCTGGATTTCGTCGGTCGTTTGGCCCGGGACAATCTAAAATCAGCTCAGCACCGGCAACAGCAGCAGTACAATCAAAATGCACGCATTCAGACCTTTCTACCAGTTCATTCCAGGGTCAGTCGGAAGTTGGCCATCCAAAAAGGGGGCAAAGCCACAATACTAGAAGTCAGCGCCTTACTGCGGTATGGATTGGAGGAAATGTGATTGCACTCGCTACCAAAAGGGGCGTGACTGAAGGTATATCAGGGTGTGTGGCCAGAGCGATCTGTTCCTTTGTTATGGTTACGGACAGATCTGTAAAAGGAGTACAGAGATAAGATAACCATGAGTGCTGTATTTTGTTTGTGTTTATAACTGTTTATTTGTAATTATTAGACAGCTAAACACCCGGGAGCTGTCGCTGTCGAGCCAGTATTAAAACCTGGATTACAACTACTGCACCTAGTCACTAATCACTGTGTATTCACCACCAGCACGGGAGCACCGTGAAAGGACACAGAGCCGTGCCGGGACATTGCCTTTGCTTATTATTGTTTCGGGACTGAAACCCACTGAATCCAAGTACATTGCTATCCCAGCGCTATCATTGAATGCTGCAAAACCGGGAAAAATAAAATAACTGTTTGCACCGTGAACTCTGTCTGTGTGTTATTGTTGGAGCACTATTTTCATAAGCTAAATAGGTTCCAAATGTGCAGTTTCGAAAGAAACACAAATCAATTTTTTTTTATTCTAAAACCTGATATCTGCCACTCCACTGAGTTAACTTAGTCTGTGCAAGCCGTGTTTTAAAGTAGTGTTGCACTTCCTTGGTCATCTGGAGGGCGAAATTGTTCCCACCCCTTCAGTGCCTTCTTTCCTGTCATTAACCAATCAACAGCTTCCCCTGTCGATTGACATAGCCGGTGACCCTGAAGACACTACTTAGATGACCTTGGAAGTGAAACAGGAGCAGACTTTCTGATTGGGAAACTTTCTTTAACCTAGTGTAGTACCTGATATCATGTTTCAAAGGTTTGCCATAACATGCATTTCTATAAAAACAGCAAATGTGAGAGTTATTTAGCAATAGCATTTAAATGACAAGTGACACAATGTTCAGTGAATGATCTACTAAGCAGCTCATAGTTAACCATTAACCATGTGAAGTGCACAAATGGTCTTTTACTTTTGACTTGTAACATACTTGGCTGACACAGAAGGAAACCACTTTGTTCTGATGGCAGGAATGGCGTGGTTCAATAAAAAATGTCTTGCTTAAGCTTACACTGCAAGGAATCGAACCTTGAACTGCAGACCCAGGCGTGCCGAACACCAGTGTGTGAACATGCAAGAGCATTTCGTATTTCAACCCGTGTTTCTCCAGAACGTAGACTGTCCAATCAGGGCCTCACTTAGGTGTCTCCTTTGAGCTCACTGCGCTCTTGAAAAACAATAGCTGTAATAACTGACTGTTACATGTGGGTTTCAAAAGTGTACATTTGAGACCGTCAGTATTATCATCTATTTCTTAGCAGACACCCTTATCCTGGGTGACTTACAATTGCTACAAGATATCACATTTTTTCTACATACAGTTACCCATTTATACAGTTGAGTTTTTACTGAAGCAATCTAGGTAAAGTACCTTGCTCAAGGGTACAGCAGCAGTGTCCCCCCACCTGGGATTGAACCTACGACCCTCAGGTCAAGAGTCCAGAGCCCTAACCACTACTCCACACTGCTGCCCTAACACACATTACTCCTATACTGTATCACAAGCTAATGCTTTCCAGCATAGCACTTCTTATAGCAAAATATTGACAAAATACTGTAACAAGTGCCTTCACAATACTCACATATCAAATATTTTAAAGATCTCACATTCCTCCACTTTCAACCAGTCGTATCAGTATTCTGTGTGTAATGTTACTGTAAACCATGAATTACTGAGGTAAAACTATAAAGATGTGAAGTTATCAAAACACTTTTTGTTTTGTCCATTTCAAAATGGATTTGACTGGAAGATTAGAAATAACTGTCAAGAATCAGACTTCCCAGAAGCCAAGTATTACCTCCCTTCACTGGCTTTCAGTTTTTAAAGTTTCTAAGTTTTTAATTCTGAGTTATTTTAATATTATCTGCAGCCACTGTAAACCACAAAACGAAGTTTTCTGTCCGTCCTCTCTGTATACTCAGACTAAGTTAGGAGCTCACACAGGTAAAGGTATTATACAATGATTGTAGGGGTGTATCGATACGCACAGCTCACAATATCTACAGTATGACACTGCATTATTATTTATTTCTTGTTACAAGATATCACATTATTTTTTACATACAATTACCCATTTATACAGTTGGGTTTTTACTGGAGCAATCTAGGTAAAGTACCTTGCTCAAGGGTACAGCAGCAGTGTCCCCTACCTGGGATTGAACCCACAACCCTCCGGTCAAGAGTCCAGAGCCCTAATCACAACTCCACACTGCTGCCACTGCATATGATGGTCCTGATGGGCTGATTGTATGAGGCATAATAAGAAGTTCATTTAATGGACTACTTTGTTAAAAACTTTTGTTCTCACGACTAGAGTAGAGCCAATGATGCGATTTGGATTCGGATTGGAGAATTTAACAGTTACTGTTGGTATGAACTTTGTTCCAATTGAGTTTGAAGTCAAAATAGCCTCAGTCCCAAAACCATTGATCCAGCTATGGATTTCCATATTGGACAGTACAGAACTCTGGCTAAGGACTGTCAAGGATAACACTACACTGAATATTGAACCAGTCCTGGCAGTCATTCAGGAAACCCCTTGTTTTGGGTAAAATACAGAACAAATGCTCCACCCAGTCATTCCACATTGGTAGCAAGCAGACCTTATTTGAAGTACCACAGCACCTGAGACAGATTGCTTATTAAAATCTTTAGCATATTTTCACATGTTCGTATTTGTTCATATAAAATAATTTAGAAATGACTGTATCAAAAATATGCACAGGAAGTCCATGCATAATACACTATATATAACCCTAACCCTAACCCTAACCCATTGCACTGTACAGAACAGGGTTCAACTCTCCTTTCTTTAATAGTTGATGCAATGTCAGGTTTACTCCCCTGGGATATTTTTACTATAATATGGTACTAATAATATGGCTCCAAAGGGCTTGTCTCGTTCCCATACCTTTCATACGTTCTCGAATAATCCACTCAAAATAAAGACGTGGAAATTCGACCCACGAATGACTGGAACTCCGAAACAAGGTTCATTCCAGTAACACAATCAAAGAAACATTTTTAAAATAAAAATGTTAACACAAGAAAAAAAAAAAACATATTTGTGTGTATTGTAAAATAACGACTAAAATATCTTCATCACAACAACCTTGTTGGTGCTCAAAATTTGAGAGATATTTTACAGTGTGAAAACATTTAACCATATTTTGCTATTTTTTCTTCCATCAAACTTAATAAAAACGTCTGTTGTTGGAATTTCAGCCGGTTTCTCCCAAATACTATGGATGCGCACCTCAGTCTCCTGAATGACAGACTAGACACAGCATACCACTGACCATCTCCATCCATCCAACCAAGCTACTGGTTAAACCACAACTAAAATGAAGACCACATGACATGTGCTGTATGAACAGCAGGACTGCACCTGTCCAATGTTCTAGTAAATCATCTTTACATTCCTTTTGCCACTAATCAATGAGGCTTTCTGTGTTCCTTAGTGACTGGAATTCCCTTGGGGGGTGGGGGGGACGACGACGTACTGAATAGACTGTGTCAGCTTGAGCATGCATGGACTTGAACAGCTGGGGCTACTGAACAATGGTACAGTCCGATGAAGGCCACCCCCCTACATGGGAGTGTCCCAAGCAGGGGTTGCTGGGAAGAAGAAGAGATGGATATTTAGTGAGCGAGGCAGAGAGAAAGAGAGAAGTATAAAGAGAGTGGAGACTGTCTTTCCAAACACAGGGTGAGTACTATAGGGCCTGTGCTGAGGTGGGAACAGGTTATCTGAGACAGGTTGTGTCAGGTGAAATGAGGTGTATCTACTAAAAGTGAGAGAGAGAGGGAGGGAGGGAGTGGGGCTAATTATAAACAAGGACACAGGAGGCAACGAAATAGTCAGTTGGAGAAAAATGGAAGAACACTGGTCTAGATGCTTAGTATTGGGTATTTAGTATTGAGTATTTTTAATGATTTATTTTAATATTATCCTGCAATAAATGTTGGTTTTGACTGTACAAATCATATTGAAAGTCATATTGAAACTGCAACAGGGATACCATTAAGGATCAGTGCCAGTATTCTCTATTATTTAATTATTTAATATGATATCAACATTTTTTGTTATTCATTTTCAGTATCACGGTCAGACATCATAAACTGTCACTTTGTGATCTGAAATCTTTGTTATTGGCATGAATGCCCTACAGGGCCCAAGTGTTTAATTCTTTTGTATGTGGTTTGGTGATTATAGAAACTATAGGAGCTGTGAGCAACTTTTAAAAGGGAAAACTAGAGATCGGGAGTCTTGTGAACGAACCCAACACCCGACAGAATACTCTGAATAGTTTTAAAATGTGTACAATTGGAAAACTATAATAGCACATGAGTAGGAAAACCATAGTCGGCCACAGGTCAAAGTTAGGAGTAAGATTTTATCCGAGGGTTTTCCTTAATATTGAAAATATGAAGTCAGCATCTCAAATGGTTTTATCCAAAACGAGCATAAAGGTAAAAGTATAAATCAAGTGGAAGCATGTGGAATATTAGCATGGAATGCTTAATAAGGAATAACAAGGTGTGTTTTCACACACACACACACACACACACACGCGTATACCTGTGTGACATTTGCATGGGTTTGGGGTATTCAAATTAGGGGGAGACTGTCAGAGGCTGATGAGATGCTGGCAAGTGAAAGAGAAAGAAACTCAGATCACAATGATCTGGTTCTATTGCGGCGTTCATCCCTTCAGACCAGCTGGGGTAGAGAAGTGCAATCTTAAGACGCAGTGTTTTGTAAGAAAATAAAATTAGCACTGAATTTGAAAAAGTCAAATATCTAAGTCAAAATGTTCATGCACTTCCATCTTAAATATTTTGTGAGCATCACTGTTTTGTTTAAATGATACGCAGTACCCTTATAAAGGTTTACCATGGTATTTTTGCAGTTTACCCCCAAGCTTTTCCTATGGTTTACGATGGATTTGCCATAGTTTACCCTTGTTGACCATGCTTGATAATATACTTTCTCATACCTCGCTATTATTTACAAGCATACCTATGCTTTACCAAGCTTTCACTGTGCTTTATTACATTTTGCTATGCTCTTACAACAGGAAACTGCTATAAGGGGTTGTTTACCATGGTCTGTTTTATATGTTTTTACCATACCTCTCTGTGCTTTACAATGCTTCCCTATGCTTTACCATACCTCTCTGTGCTTTACAATGCTTCCCTATGCTTTACCAGACCTCTCTGTGCTTTACAATGCTTCCCTATGCTTTACCATACCTCTCTGTGCTTTACAATGCTTCCCTATGCTTTACCATCCCTCTCTGTGCTTTACAATGCTTCCCTATGCTTTACCATACCTCTCTGTGCTTTACAATGCTTCCCTATGCTTTACCATACCTCTCTGTGCTTTACAATGCTTCCCTATGCTTTACCATACCTCTCTGTGCTTTACAATGCTTCCTATGCTTTACCATACCTCTCTGTGCTTTACAATGCTTCCCTATGCTTTACCATACCTCTCTGTGCTTTACAATGCTTCCCTATGCTTTACCATACCTCTCTGTGCTTTACAATGCTTCCCTATGCTTTACCATACCTCTCTGTGCTTTACAATGCTTCCCTATGCTTTACCATACCTCTCTGTGCTTTACAATGCTTCCCTATGCTTTACCATACCTCTCTGTGCTTTACAATGCTTCCCTATGCTTTACCACACCTCTCTGTGCTTTACAATGCTTCCCTATGCTTTACCACACCTCTCTGTGCTTTACAATGCTTCCCTATGCTTTACCATACCTCTCTGTGCTTTACAATGCTTCCCTATGCTTTACCACACCTCTCTGTGCTTTACAATGCTTCCCTATGCTTTACCATGCTTTCACTGTACTTGATTACATTTTGCTGTGCTTTTACTGCGGGAAACATTTATAACGGTATGCTTAGCAATAGAATGTACAGCTATGGCCAAAAGTTTTGCATCACCCTATAGGATTAACACATTTTGCTGAATAATGTTCCCTTAACATATTGAATTACATACCGCTTTGTGGTTTTCTATATACTTAGCAAAAAACTGATAAAAATTGAAAACATTTCCTGTTGACTTTGCAATACATGACGGTAAATAAATTATCTAAATTATGTTCATATATAATATAAAATTATGTCTCAATCCTAAAATTGTAGGTGATGCAAAACTTTTGGTCATAGCTGTATTTGTGATGTCAGATAAAATATCTTGGAGATAGAAGTAGAGGCTGTCAAAAAAGAAATCTCAAAGGAAACCTGTTTCTTTACAAACATGCTCCACCCCGCAGGGCAGTCAGGATCGCAGCTCTGTTAGCATGGGTACGAGTGCTTTGAGGTTAAATGCGCAGGCAAGAAGGTGGAATAAGAGAGCAGTTCAAAATAGTGGGGCTTACCACTGGCACTGTAATGACAGTGTGCTGAGTGGCACAGGAAGCCTGGAATGACAGTGTGCTGAGTGGCACAGGGGCAGGAAGCACCTACACTACACCTGCATCTCTCTGTGTGCTAGTCTGGTCAGTCTAGGAAACTCAGAATAACCACTTTGTTAAAAAGAGATCCATGTTTGTGTTGGACAGTCACACACATGTTCTGATTCTTATTTATCATTCTTTTAATTTTCAAACCGATTATATTGTTCTCCTCCTTTGAGCTGCAAAGCTGTTGTCAATTTTTGGTTCAACCTACACATGCGAACAGACATTCTCTGTGATGGGAAACATCAAAAACAACAAACGCAAAAGGTGGACACCACACTGCAGAGTTGTGATGTGCCTGCATCTGCCTTACTCCTAACTTCAAAAAGCCGGTGCAAAATATGATCACCCACAAGTCGCATTAAGTAGTATTGATGTTCAATGCTTTATTACATTCTTAATGTTTATATAATGTAATATATATCTATTTAAATTAAAATGTTTGCGGCCCTTGGAGTCGTTTGAGGGCCGGACCTGCGGCACCCTCTGATTAGCTGAGGTTGCCCACCATTGTTCTAATGCATCAAAGCATCAATCCCAAATTAACAAGGGCTGCAGTGTGGAGTAGTGGTTAGGGCTCTGGACTCATAACCGGAGGGCCGTGGGTTCAATCCCAGGTGGGAGGACACTGCTGCTGTACCCTTGAAGCCAACATGACATTTCTTTGTTATCACTATTAGCAATGAAAGAATGCTGGAACAAAAAAACTTTCCATAATAAATGATGCCAACCTTATAAATATGGAATTATAACTTTAAAATGTGTACTATTTTAAAAAATAAATCCTTTACCTAGATTGCTCCAGTAAAAACCCAACTGTATAAATGGGTAATTGTATGTAAAAATAATGTGATATCTTGTAACAATTGTAAGTCACCCTGGATAAGGGCGTCGGCTAAGAAATAAATAATGATAATAATAACAAGAAATTCTGATGGAGAGCTTTTTGGCAAGCCCACCAAACATGGCTCTTTCTCGTGACTCTCTTGAATCATCTTGACTAGCGTGGCAGAAATGAGAGTGGAGTGGTGAAGAGGAGTTCCAGACTGCCTCTACTGTCCTAAAAGATGAAGCTACCCATTGTACAGCTGCTGTCTCTAAAGAGTATAAAGTTTGTCCATGATCGCCTAGAGATAGTTCCAGCCTGTGGTTAAGGCAATGCCACCCATTTAAACAAGGACATTTGTGTTTCAGCTTCACAAAAACACCAGACTTTTCACAGAACATCACTGATGCTCCATCTGAGCAAAATCGTATAAGCATTGCTTTAGCAGGTTGTCATCAAGGCCATGCAGAAGTGATGACGTCGGAATTTGTAAAACTAAGTTCAAGTAGGTCTTAGAAAAATGTGGTCGGTTCTGAATTTTCAACTGAGCACTTCAGATAAACAGAGAGACAAGATTTCTTACTCAATGATGTACCCCATCAATAAGTATGGACACTGGAGGTTGAGTAGATATTATATTACATATTAAAGCATCCTTCATTTCCTTTGCAATGAAATCAGTAATGTCTGAACAACTGACATGTGATTGTAGAACTCTTCCTGTATTTAGACCATTTAATTTTTGCAAGTCCAACAGATCTGGATGATCTGTGAAAGGCCTGGGTTTTTTTGCAATAGAGTATGCTGTGCGAAACAAACATTTGGTTGAGGAAATAGTCTGTTCCTGTGCCTTCAGTAAACCAGCCTCAAATGCACCTTGAGCTTTCTTTTCAAGGAGTTTAGCTCAAATGCACCTTCAGCTTTCTTTTCAAGGAGTTTAGCTGCCTCTTTGTGACCACAGGATTCTTTGTGATCATGTATTTTTTTTTCCTTAAGGAAGTTTGTTGTTTCTCTTTACTTTCCCCATACGCACTGATTTCACATTCCTGCATTCCTCTGACAGCGTGTACTTCATGGCACTCTTTCTCTGCACACCAAGTGATACTATGTATTTGCATAGTGCGCGTCCCAGTTTCTTACTGGCAACAACTGGAAATGTATATGCTGATTTAAAATACCTGTACTGATTTTGATTCCTGCAGTCAGGCAGATTGTTTCAAAGAGATGCCGAGAGGCAGTATCATCATTACTGGTTCCTGCAGCAGGTTGCAATTCAGAAGCATCATCCAAATGATTCTGTGCTGCTGCACTCTGCTGTGCTGGAAACGCCAGTATTTGTGAAGAATCCTCATCATCAGTTCTGCAATAAAACAGAACAAAGACATTTTGCAACTGCCAAAAGCCATAGAATAAATAGTTTTATCACGAATACAATATTGATTGTTTTTATGTATAAGAAAAAGTTCACTATGAAAGTGTGAGATTTTCCTGCCTGCACCTTTACTGTAAAGCCTGAATGAAACACACTATATATTTTTATTTGCCTAGATTAATTTATGTATCTTTACTATAACAAATAATTTATGAAAAATACATTAAATGTATGCAAGACTATATTATATTCTTCATTTAAGGACTCCTGTGTGCTTTTATTAAACAATGCCATATGCATTTTATAAATTACATTTTAAAATACATCAGTATAAACATTATAATACATTACTGCCATTAACGATAGTATGTTTTTATAGTGTCCGGGCTGGGCCTGTATTTGTAGTAACACATTAATGTCACTACAAAATCATTTCTCAATAATCTTAAAAAAAACCCTGGATTTTCAAGTTCAGTGTGAAGGACCCCGCGAGTCCTGAAACACGCATCAGCTCAATACTGTAGTGGATTGTTTACATCACGTGGATATGTTCGCTGTCCCACCCCAGCATTATTCAAATACTGGGGACAAAGCAGAAAGTACAGATTAGTCCTAAACAGTACATTTCTACTAAGATAGTGGAAATTGTTTAAGCAACTTATGTATGTTAAAGAAAATATCAAAGGAAGGTTGGTGTTTCTTATGCGTTTCACTTAAAACCGGACATCAGGGCGTCCGGGCTTGTTAATTCCTGCCACCCGGACACAGATGGCAATTCCCGGACTGTCTGGGTCAAACATGGACAGGTGGTAACCCTAGATACAATATATCATGAACAAAGTATCACGATTCATCGTTACACAGCGTTTAGTGTTGTTGGGAGCATTTAGCTAGTTCTGCACTTTTTAAATTGTTTTCAGAAAACAGGCCTGGTCTCTACACAACAAAAGGGACATCCTGTTCTATTACAGTAGCCACTATATTAGTTTGTTTTTTTTCAGGATTCCTTCCTGTGTTTTATCATTCTTGAGGAGTCTCTTCCTGATCTGCTTCTTGGTGACATACTGACTTCCTGTTTTCAGTTTCCTTTCAGGTTGCCTAGCAACAGATAGCTGTTCCTCAGTTCTTACCTGCTGAGTCTCCTGCACTCTCTCTTACCCTGTTCTGTATAAGCCAGGTTACACTCCAAATGAAAGGAGATTCATTTTAGCTCTCTAAAACAATTTAAAAGCTCAAAACATACCACAAGACACATTCTACCTACCATATCAAATTGTAATAGCATTACCTCTGTTTTGTCAGTTTAACAATAAATAGTATTTTGACAATCATTGCTTAATGTCGGCTTAATGCTGTGCTTTTGTTACACATGCTATACTTTACTATGGGAGACTTTTAGAAGGGTTTCTCTATTGTAATAACCAGGCAGGTAAACGCAGGCAGTGAACGGTGGTCAGTTAATGCAATACCCAGGGAGGTAAACCTAACATTACAACCCTTCAGTTTTAAATGACTCATAGCTTCATGTTTTGTAACTCTTAGTGACTTCTCATTGGGACTAGTATAAACGAGTTGCCCCAAGCCCCAACAGTATGTGTCCCATACATGTATATTGTGGCAAGTATGAAGTTGTCATTCTGGTAGAAATGTGTTTTTTTTTAAATTTATTCTACTGAGTTCCACTTTGATTTCTCTCTTTTACGCGTAAAGAAATACATAAAGAAACATAGTAAATTCAATAACAAACGTTTCGACTAGAAGTCTTTCTCAATATCTAGAGAGCTGCTTATTCGACTGTGCTGAAACTTGGCACGGACATTCTTAAGCACAAATTATTGAGAGTAGTGTAATCTGTGGGTGAGAGAGAGAGAGAGAGAGAGAGAGAGATGAAACTTTTGGAAATTAGTTAAACCCCACACAGACCCTCTCCGGGCAGTGTACACAGCTCTGCAGATATGAAGTCAGGTCTTTATCATCCAGAAAACAAAAAGTCACCACAACATGGCCGCCATTTTATGCCACAGGTCAATGTGAAGGGTGTCGTTGCCATAGGAGTGGTCCGCTGAAATGCTTTTTTACTGTAAAGTCATACAAGCTCCCCTCACAGGGCTGCTTACACAGCACACTCCAGTGTTATTTGTATTGACAGTACCTTGTCTTACCGTCCTTCTCCAGGTGAAGTTTGGTCTCCAATCCCCTGAAGAACATTGTAGAGGCCTTTGACCGAGACTTCTTTCTCTGCATTCAAGAGGACCCCTGCAGAGACAAATAAGGTAAACTGATGTCACTATGTACCCAGGAATTGGTATTCCGCCAAAATAAAAGGGTACAAACCCCAAATCTATAAAGTCATTGTGTTGCCATTGCTGGCAATGCTGTGGACTGTTAATAATTAATCTTGTTTTTTTTCTGGATTATAAACTGGGATTAAAATAATATCTAAGGATGGTTGTGCGTAATTTTTTTTTAAATATAATTGCTCAGAAAATCATATCTCGCTAAGAAGTAAGTGGCAAAATAATGCAGAATAGATTTCAGTGTAGTTCTCGAACTTAACGGATCGATAGTGAAAAAAAATACATATTTGCACACTGGAGCATTGAAAGGACTGGCTCAGCGAGAACAGAAATACCCAAACAGCAATGAACAACGAGTAAGCAAGATTCACAAGAGCTGGGCTTTTGGTGTCCGTCAGCGGTTCTGACTGGACGCTGTACAAACTCCCTTAAAACCAGATGTTGGTCGAAAACTGGACAGTTTGCAACCCTAGTATGAGAGTCAGCAGCCGCTAAAGAGAAAAAAAAATAAAATAAAAAACAGAAATAAAACAGTACGGGCACGAGAGCGAATGCCCTAGAGCTGTGAAGAATTTCCAAGGATAAATATCGGGACTTTCTTCCTATGCATTGGGACATTTCCTATGAAATCAGGACTGTCCCGCCCATATAGGGACTATTGGCACGTATGTATCCCAACAGCATGTTGTGTCAGGCTTTCTTTTTTTTTTGTAAGGGTAGTCCTTACTACTAGTAATTCAGATTTACCTTCCATTTTGAATGTGGATTTCTCAAAAGCTTATATTTTCTCACACTGCATTACTCTAAAAAACAAATCCAAATCAATTTACCAAATCAATGAGCAGCTGAATTGGTAGCAGATCTACAAAAGCATATAAGTTGCACAGAGATACTGAAAGGGCAGCAGTGTGGAGTAGTGGTTAGGGCTCTGGACTCTTGACCGCAGGGTCGTGGGTTCAATCCCAGGTGGGGGACACTGCTGCTGTACCCTTGAGCAAGGTACTTTACCTAGATTGCTCCAGTAAAAAACCTAACTGTATAAAAGGGGTAATTATATGTAAAAATAATGTGATATCTTGTAGCAATTAAGTCGCTCTGGATAAGGGCGTCTGCTAAGAAATAAATGATAATTCAAAAACACTGAGAAACGTCATTCTATCAAATTCTCATGAAATACAGTGCAAGCCAAACGTTACTTGGATTTTTATAAACCAGAATGTTTTTAGGCTGGAATACGCTGTAGGCCTCTGGTCCTGGACACAGATATGAACATTTTACTTACACACAAATACTAAATAAACACTTTCAGCAAGCATGTTTGGGTGCTCAGATATATTTATTTGTCAGTAACAGTGTTTTGACAAAAAACATGAAATACAAAAGCTTGCTGCTGCCTTATAAATAGATAAAAAAAAAATAGATAAATAATAGGCCCCAAAGCCTTGGGAAGGGTTTGGCAGTTTCAGTATGCTGTTGCAGAGACAGACACAGCCTAGCATTCCCCTCCCTGTGCTCAACACGTAAGTGACTTTGTTTAGATATTTCACAATACTGTTTTGTGGTCCATGATACTAATGTGATAAGAATTGGTTTTGTACCACATGGCTTGCAACAAACATCTTGACATTTTGTAACAATATTGGATAATATGGGAGTTGAAAATGACCAAGCAAGACTTAAAACAAAGGGCATGAAATTAAAACTTAAAATTTAATTTACCACGACCTAACTGTACAAATGTAAAAAGAAATCCAGCTTTTTACAGAAGTGGCTTTCATTATTTTGTTCAGTTTGCTTTAGTTCCTGTCTCTGAAAACAGGCAACGAGTCATACTGCATAATGGCTACAGTTTTTAAAACCTGGTTGAAGGAAAAAACAACATCTTAACTGTATTGGGTTTTGTGCAGTAGGTCCCTCCGCTGGTTAATACAGGTTTAAGTATGCATACGGTTCCATATATTGTACTTGTTATATAAACAGAACACAGAGCACTCACAGTGCTGTGATTATTTCACTCATGAGGATAAACAACCCTCCCATGCTCGTGGGTTATCCACTATCCTCATTCGTTGGATAACTACAGTGCTATGAACGTTTATGGTGTTTCCTGTTTACCTTGAATTATCTTTGCTAAGGGGGCTGGGTTTCTAACTGTTATTTTAACCCTCTATTCAGATATGTCGAAAGCTTACTGTTTGCACTTCTTAAGTCAACAGAATACTAGTCGTTTGTAGGCTTGCGGCTGCTGGCTTGCATTGTTTTAAACACTGGCTGTGTCAATGACACAGATATTTTACCTAGCAGTGTGGAGTAGTGGTTAGGGCTTTGGACTCTTGACAGGAGGGTCGTGGGTTCAATCCCAGGTGGGGGACACTGCTGCTGTACCCTTGAGCAAGGTACTTTACCTAGATTGCTCCAGTAAAAACCCAACTGTATAAATGGGTAATTGTATGTAGAAATAATGTGATATCTTGTAACAATTGTAAGTTGCCCTGGATAAGGGCGTCTGCTAAGAAATAAAATAATAATAATAATATTTTTCACATTTTACTTTGTTAAAAACTTTGTCATCAGAGATACCCTTATATTCTGTCACATGGGGATGCTTGGTTTTTGTACATAAAAAAAACAATTTCTGGTTTGCCATTGTTGCTTTTGCTTATCAGTTACCATAGTAACTATTCCAGCAGAAGTCTTTTTAAACTACTGAATGTTTTTGTGAAACAGATTTTCTGACATTAGGTTGTAATTTCTGCCTCCTGTGTAAGTGTAATTCTATCAGAGGTGGCTCTTTACGTCACACATTTCAACATATATCTGGAAAACCGCCTATTCAATTGTGATGACACTTAGTGGTAACATTATATTAGTTATGGAGAATGCCAGATTCTGGGGATATATACAGGAGGGTCTGGCGTTCTTATGTCCTTCCCTCTGTATCTGGATGTGTGTTGCTGACATACAGTCATCCTTGCTTAACTCCACTGTGGATAACTCGACACCTTCACTCAATTCGACAGACAGTCTTGGTCCTGGATTTTCTCCATATAAAATATATGCATCCTGCCTCTTACTTTAATTCGACACCACACTTTACTCGTAACTCAACACTTATTATCGGTACTGAAGGGATAAACGCTATTAAAAAGACCAGTGGATAACTCAACACTCTTTTTTATGTGACTGACGGATCGTTCATTCATTCTTTCATTCATTCATTCATTCATTCACAACTACCAAGTGCAGCTGGTTGCAGTGTCAGTTCACGAGAGAATTAGCTTTAAAGCTCAAGCTATTTAGCATAACAAAGAGCGTGTGTTTGCATGCGAAACAATCGACAATGCAATTTCAAAATACTGTAATACTGTAAACATGCGAGTTCTGTTACTTACATGCATGTTCAAGCCATGTGTCGTGCACACTTTGGATAAGTCAACACTGTGAAATTACAGCTGCACACACTGTTACCAGCAAAACCAAGAGAAACTTGATCCAGAGTTTCAGTGGCACTTTTTTAAAGACTCTGGGTGATCTATCCTATACTACAAACACGGGCGGTCACAATCATGATATCACGACTAGAGGTGGGACATTTATTGCCCCTTTTAACCCACTCATCCCCGGGTAGCTAATCTCCTCCTCTTTAATATACTATTTTAATGACCAAGCCACATCACAAATGCAGTGGTACCCCCAAATCCATTTTAAGCAATGTAGAACAACTAGTGGGGCTTTTAAATCACCCAGCATTTCCCACTTAGGCCCCTTGCTCTCTGAATTTCTTGGTACCCCAAATGCTATCAATTTTGTACCAATGCAGTGACTGTGTGGGACAATTATTATTATTATTATTATATCCAGGGCGACTTACAGTCGTAAACAAATACATTTCAAGAATCACAGTACAAGTAATAATACAATTAAGAGCAAGATATATACAATGACTTTGGTTCTAGCAAGTACAAGTGTGACAAAATACGATTCAATAATACAGCAGATAACAGTGTCAGTGATAGTTACCTCAGGATATAATTAAATACAAAATACTACAGATTAAACAACACTTGACAGATTACAGTACTCTAAAGTACAGGATTAAATGCAATAAAATAGGGAGCAGATAAGAGCAAGTAAAGTGCATTTAAGGAAGGGATAACTATTCTTTTTTTTTTTACCCATCTCGGAAGTCACAATTGTAGAAACGTGTTTTGGGGTCACTGCACCTTTGGGATGGATTTTAATTGAAATCTTATGCATGTATTTAAAGAGAAGATGATAAAAGACCCATCAAGTCAATCTACATTCCTAAAAATGGATGACTTGGGTACCATTGCACTTGTGAGTTCATAAAAAATACTTTGCATATTTAAAAAGAGGGACCATTTTCTATTTAAGGATACCGAGATTTCATAAGTAAGGGATTTGAGTGGGATAAAAGGGGCAATAAACGTCCCTAATTCTCTATGGCAGGTAACTATAACTCAAGACCAGCTCCTGAACTCTCAAAAAAAAATAAAAAACACAGTGTTTGAGTCATTTCAGGAACCACCTTGAATGATTGCTCATAGAATATTAAGGTAACAGAAATATTTAAAGGCTTATTTGTTTCTGCGTTTTGCTCTAGTTTAGTAAACCAAAAATATTAGCCTGTTTTTGTTTCTTTATCCCGTTGTGCAAGGAATCCCCACCCCACAAACATATTGTACCGGTAACGCTCTGATCATAGACACTTAAGCTCTCAAATCTGAGAATACAATCTAGACAACCTGTTTTGTATCCTAAGGCAGGATCTTCAGGTTAAAGACAATAGACTCAAGATGTGCTCCTCTGTGTTCTGGGTGGGGTGGATGTGTTCAGGTTCAGCAATGCAGCTGTTGACTCGATTGTTTATATATTGCAATGAAGGGATGCTAATCCCTCACCCACGTTTTTGAGAAGAGTAACTAAAACGATCAGGGTCTTTCAAAGTGTGCTTGGAACTGACTCCACTGGCGTTGAGTGTACCTGTAACATCCATCCTGCACCACAGCTGTGAATTCAATGGCAGCTATCAGTATGTTGAAAAAGTTTACGTATATTAATGGTATGTACAGAATAGTAAAGATTAATAATGACCAATTTGATGACAGTTTGATAAGCAGTTAACCACATTCATGCAAAAATGTGTGACATGCAGATGTGTAGACAGACGCACGTAAGATCACGTTTACTAAACCATGATCCAAAATGTGATCCCAACACAGATTAAAACAGGAATTACAAGTCATTGTGGAGTGACATACATACTTTTGAAACCAAAATGCATGTAAACTAAACGGCTGTGCATGTTGTATCTAAAAACAGTCCTATATTTACTTGCTAGTTAGGGTCCCTGTTAAAAAAAGCAGGACCCTTATGCCTGTCTGTCTGTCTGTCACACAATGACTGCCCTGGTTTTGCACCAATCTTCATCAAACTATTATCATGTACTCTGAGATTCCTATAGACGTCTTGGATTGAGTTTGGCTATAATCTGATAAATTCTTTTTTTATATATATACAAATATTTTTAACTTCAGTCACTGTGTGATTATCCACCTTGCCGGAACACACTTCTATACCAGGTTTCATGGATAAATGCTTCTCCAGATATCTGCAAAAATGTGAAGTGTGATGAGCTGTACAACTATATTCCCAGCAGGGGACAATAAAGTGTTTAAAAAGGAGAAAGGGCTACATAGTTTTCTTTCTTATCTGTTACCAATCTGTCCTTTTGTTTCATTTTCAGATTCCATTGGAGTTGCTGCCTTGACAAGCTCATTCCAAAGATATTTTCCTCGAAGAAACCATGGCTGACATTACCGAAGACAAAAACAAAATCAAGAGCGGCTTGATAATGGCGTTGAAATGTGTGGAAACCATTTCATCAGCCGCCACAGTGATCAATCCAATATTTGGCTTGGCCGGTTCCATCGTACGCATTGTCCTACACAATATCGACGATGAGGAAATCCAGACTTTGAAGAAGGAGTTCAAAAGCATCCATGCAGGTTTGGATAAAATCTCCACAGAAAACCAAAAAACCCTGAAAGGGATCCAAAAAGTAACTCTGGACAACCAGTACTCCCAGATCGCTTTCAAAATCGAAAAGCAGTTTCAGGATTTTAAAGCTGTCGTCGAGGCTGATCAGGGCTCCAAAGAACGGCTGAAGGATAAGTTTGTAGAAAACTTTGAGAGTTACGGAGGAGATTCCAACTTGCATACTTTGTATGATGGGGTGATTGGAAAGAGCAAGGTTTTTAGTAAGCCCATTCTGAAAGTTTACATGGAGAATTCCAACGGAAACCGCCAAGTAATGGAAACCTTATGCACTCGACTGACCTATCTCTTCTGCATCGGCCTCATCGCTCTTATGGGCTATACAGCCATTATCGAAGATGATGAAGAAACCATGAGTGAAGAATGGGGAAAGAATATGGAGAATGTGCAGAAAGAAATGGCCCGGGTTCTCAGCGAATGCCATTAAAGTCCTTTGAAGAAACTGCTAAATGTGCTACCGGGTTGCCTTTCCCAGTTTTACCTGGTATTTGTATGAAGGGTTCAGGGTTTACCTTCACGCTTTTAAAGGTTGACTGGAAAGGGATTTCAGAACGCATTCTTTTTTTACCCACGTGTCGTTCCAGTCTTTGTCTGGTTACTGTGTCCTATTCTGGTCACCGCAGTACCAAAAAGACATTGTGGCACTGGAGAGAGTCCAACAAACCAGACTCATCCCAGGACTTAAAGGAATGAGCTTCACAGATGAACAAACTGAATCTATTTAGCCTGGAACAAAAAATAATAAAAAAAGGGGTTGACAAGCCCTAACCAATATTTTAAGTGTAGAAACCAGGACCAGAGGACACAGTTGGCAATAAAGTGGACTTTGGACAGAGCGAAGTTTTTGATGCTGAATTATTGAGCTACTTTAAGAACTGAGATCGGTCAGCTACAAGGAACCGGATGAGCACAGATGAGCCGAATGACCTCCTCTCGTTCCATAATTTTCTTTTGTTTTTATATTGAGATTTATTTTTAAAAAAGGTCAGCAAGGTTCTTGGCTACAAGCCCAGCCCATGAAGACCAACTAGCCTTTGTTCAGTATCTCACAAGGGTGTTTGCATCATTCTATCACCTGTAGTCTGAATTGATGGGCCAAAAATCCCTGAACTTACTTGACATGGTCTTCAGCAGCTGGGCTTGTGGCTACGAAACTTGCTAAGCTTTTTTTAAAAAAAAATAAAAGTCTCAATGATGAAAGTCATAAACGAGACACGTGGGTAAGAGAATAATCCATTCTGAAAGCCTGTCCCATTCTTCCTTATATATGCTGACAATAGCTAGAGGGCCAGCTTAGCTATGTTGTTTTTTTTAACACATTTATCCACAACCATAAACACTCAACAGTATATTAAGTAATACTAAAAGAAACACTGAGTCTTATGGTCATTTAATTTTACAAGTTTCGTTGAGTGTTACTGAAGGACAAGGGTCTATAAGGTGGTAATTAGGCTTACAAGTGACGGCCACAAATACAATATTTCTTGAGGAAGTTGTTTCACCTTTAATGGATCTGCCATAGTGGGTACATCTGCAAAACTGTCTTAATTTTCCCATGTGTGTCAAATCCTACATAGCACTTGTATAGCACTTTTCGGATCATTGATGTGCGGATCATTTTGGATTTTTAATTATTGAATCCTGTGTTTAAATGTGAGCGCCATCTATAAACAACTTCAGTCTTCAGCATGTAGTTTAGCATTCAGAGACGTGGCAAATATTCTTTCCAAAATGGCGCTTGTATTAAAAAATGGATGGAAAATAAGACCTTAAAATTAGGAAAATTGGAGGCCAACATAGGATTTGATACACATGGAAAATAAGACACTAGAGACGTGCTGCATATATACCCCTATGGTAGTTCCATTAAACGTTAGACAACTTGGTCAATGTTTCATTTTTGGTCGTCACTTGTAGGCAAAATTCCTATCGTATAAATCCTTTTGCATATTTATCCTTTCTGTATTCTTAATAATCTTATATACATGTTATATTCTGAAGATGACTTTCTCATGGGCAGGACTATATTTAATCTTCCTGACCTTATTTTTGAGAAGTGCACACAATCCCGTAATATTTCACTCCCCTTGTGGCGCACGTTTTCCATTTCAGTTAGTTGTACAACAGGTTACGTCACTTAATGCATTTCTACGTATTATGATAAACTGGTTGGAGATGCTGGTATCTAAGGTAAGTAATAGGACAGTGCTATAGTAGCATGAGAAACACATAACAAACTTGCCTCAACCCTCCAATTCAAGGCTCACATACTTTCTATATAACAATTTGATTAAACACATTTATACCACCCATGTTGCTTGATCACTATCTGAAAACTAAAACACTAGCTCACCATGATAATTGGTTTAACGTTATTGATTTTACACTTCAATGCAATGAATGTAAACTTTGATTATTTTTTGCTTCTTCTTTTGAACCTCCTTCTGTGAAACTTTCTTCGTCAAACCGCCCGCTCATCTATGAGACCCGGACGGGGTTTCTAGCATGTAATCATAGCGGCTTTCTACGAAATCAACAGGAGAGCCGATTCCAGGCTATTGGGTTTGGTATCTATCCAATTCTTTAGGTCATCGCTGGCACAGTCCTACTCCACGGTTTGCATGTCTTGTGATTTAATCTAGGCCTGGGTGGCTGTAACCTTGACCTAAAGCCTGGATTAAATCAAAATGATGGCCCTGCCATAGCTGTTATAAGATATGCCGCCGTTGTAAACTTTGATTTAATTTTGGTCCTACTTCTACAACAGCTTTGTGTTTTACCATTTTTACACCAAGCATGTGAATACAATGCATACCAAAGAAATGCAGAGGTTGATCCTATAGTGCAGTGTGTACTTTGAGTCCAATACAAGGCTGCAGTGCGACTGACAAACTTCCCCAAAGAAGCACAGGAGCTGCTTAGCCGTCCAGTCCCCAATGTTTACCTGTTTTAGATTTTGTTTTTATTTAATAAACACTAATAAATTCCTGGCACTTGTAAAATAAAAGTGTTTGTTGGTTATTATTTTAAAGAAACTCATTGCAAAATGTAGCTCTTTCTTATTGAACCAATTGGGCTCTCTCTGTTTTATTTTTTTTAGTTTCTATTTAATTTCCTAAACTTCAGGATTAAACGCGTTTAAATGTTTAAACGTATTAGGAATGTTTGTTACCAATCGGAAAAGCCATCAGAAAAGCAGAGGTATCCCTAAATAGTACAGACGTTATCAAATACAGGATTTCTTCTTTTTTTTTAAAGTGGCGACTAGTCTGCCTATTCAGCTATCTGTAAATTGGAGGTCATTCTACCCCTAATAAGAAAACATCCATCACTTTTTTTATAAATGACTGCAATGTGTTTGTATTGAAATGTATGTGTACTGCATGTAATTGTATATGGAAAAAACAGTGATTATGACATGAATTGGCCTTCACTGTACACTTACTACTATGTGACTATGTAATCGCTAAGTTTAAACCTCTGTCTGCATGTTTCTCACGACTGCAAAATTCAACGCGTGTAACATCTAACTCTTTTCTGCTCTGTGCAATAGATCACCTGGGATCCTGATTTTGAAAACCTTATTTTTGGTATAATTTTGATTTCTATTCTATTTTGTTTGTGTTCTTCATGTTGAATGAGTGTATTGTATAATGTAACAATCAAACTATATTGTATACCATGGTTTTCTTGGCTTAATATAAAGGATGGTCAAAATACCAATAAATAAAACACTTAATATTGAGTTGTTCTGTGATTTTTGCTGTTACCTGGGCAGCATATTTAAAAACGTCTTTATACAAATGTCCTAGGCAGTGTTGCAAAAGTAACTTTAAAATAGTAATCCGTTAGTTACAAGTTACTCTATGTAACTAGTTACAGTAACTTTTTTTTTAACTAGTTAGTACAAAAAGCAGCACATTGTTTTAATTTGTAAAGCAGAGGGTAATTGCTTCTCATCAACTTCAGTCTCCACTGAGCAGCACTGTCGGAAATGGGCACTGACAGTAAACCTGGACAAGACCAGAGGTGGTATTCCAGAAGAAAGCCAGATCTCAGGGAAACAGGTACCGTTTCACGCTGGGCAACACCACCTTCGAGCATAGCACCAGCTACAACTACCTGGGTCTGGAAATCAATGCGTCAGGGAGTTTTAACCTGGCTATAAATGCATTAAAAGACAAGGCATGCAGGGCTATCTAGGCCATAAAAAAACAACAACTTGGCTTTACCACCAATAAAAATGTGGATACCATTTTTTGTCATTCAGCCAATTCTTCTGTATGGTAGTGAAGCATGGGGCCCCCTTATGAACCCCAATTATAACAAATGGGATCAAAACACAACAGAAAATTTCCATTTTGAATTCTGCAGGGCTGAACTGGGCCGATGGGCGGAGGCATGTTTAAACGTGAGCGTGACTGTGCTTCTCAAGCTGCGTCTGACGGTTGGACATTATTTTCTCCATTATTTTAAGACATAATTTGACGTTTTAAAGGGTTGAATCCTGATCAGTGAGGAGAACTCGGAGAGTGAGTTCGATTCTCCAGGGTGTATTTAGGCGATAGTAATATTATTATGATATTGACACCCAGCTTGACTGGTGAATGCAACATAAATAAAATGTTTACAGAGAGATATTCTGTCTGGGAGCAAGAAAGAGGGGCAGCACATTCTCTTTAGCTCCGATCTTTCTTGTATCGTCTCCCAAACGTATACTATTGCTGCAAACATGTTGACGCCCATTTAGTAAACTTTTCTTTCCTATTATGTATAGCCTATATCATAGAGATCTCAAAGTACTTAATTTAGACCACTCCACAATCAATTTAGATAAGTACATTTCTGCATTATACAAATATGCTTATACATGCATTACTTTACACAATATTACTTGATCATACATAAACTTCTCAGTCTAGCTGCACTTTGAGGGAAAAAAACTGTAACTTGTGCCCTCGTGTGGTACAATTAAGCTACTGCAGAATTTTAATCGTCTTGTTGAGAGCATTAAAAGTGCCAAACAGAAGACACCAAGTAAAGCTGCAGTATCCCACAATCTCACTCATTGTACCCAAATGTAATTATTTTCTGTCTTTTTGTCATCTAGTGATCTGCCACTTCCAGCAAGTTACCTTTTGTTTTTCTGACAAAACACTGCTGTACACTAGAGCCGGGGTTTTGAACCGGGGGGTACACGCACTCCAGGGGGTACTTCTAAGGGTCATGGGGGGGACGCAGGACGACTCAGAAATGGCAAAATAAAAATGAAAGTAAAATAATGATCTTGAATTTATTTTTTGAACGGTATTATATATTATCTCTAAAACGCTGTGCATAAATATTCAATTTTTGTTTAGCAGCTCAGTGGTTAGCATGGTTTAAAAATGATCATCCACCTGTACGCATGCATGAATTAGATTGAGAGGACGAAGCAGGCGTCTGGTGATTCTTCCTATGGAGAGCTCTGCTCATTAGGTTCGGCTGCATTTTATTAACAGCATTAGCGGTGGTTGCATTGTTTTCGGTGTTTGATACAGCACATCCAGATTATCCTGTGTATCGTTTTGAGCCAAACATTGATACACTTCTCACTTGCAAAAGAAAAACAAAGGAAGAAACACAAAAGAGTCTGCAGAGTCCAAGTGCAGAGCGATAGAGAGTTACACAGGTCTCTTTAGATCATTGGCTTTAATAAAAAGATTATCATTGCTAGTCATTATAGTTTTGCCTTGAGGTTAATGTTTTTGATGTTGTAAACATTTTACATGGCAATGAAATGGGAAGTAAATGGTAATGTGATAAACATGTACAGTACAGACACTAGGGCAGCAGTGTGGAGTAGTGGTCAAGGCTCTGAACTCTTGACCGGAGGATCGTGGGTTCAATCCCAGGTGGGGGACATTGCTGCTGTACCCTTGAGCAAGGTACTTTACCTAGATTGCTCCAGTAAAAACCCAACTGTATAAATGGGTAATTTTATGTAAAAATAATGTGATATCTTGTAACAATTGTAAGTCGCCCTGGATAAGGGTGTCTGCCAAGAAATAAACAATAATTACAGATCATTTTGGATTATGTAAATAACTTTGCCGAATAGAAAACGAATACGCATGTTTCCGAAAAGATTTCCAAATGCATCTCAAATGACTGTATTGGTATTCCGTCCTAAACCAGCAGTTTGTCATTCCCAAACTGTTGTGACATAAATTATGTCAACGGGCAAAAAAAGGTAACTGTGGTACCAGTAGAGTAAAAATTGTAAAGGGGTACTTGAGCTGAATCCCTGAGACGGGGTACAGTTTAAAAAAAAAATGGACAACCGATAGTCTTGACGGTGCTGGCGCTTACCAATATAAAGACACATCTAGACCACTGGCAGGAACCAGAACTGAAGAGCAGCTCCTGAACTCACAGTCAAAGCAGCTTAAGACAGACTTAGCAAAGCAGACAACATATTATTTGAGTCTCACAATAAGAACAAAGTACAGTATCTATATAGAGAAAACAAGATATTACGAGTTGGAGGGTTTTTATATATAATGCATCTTTTTTTCTGATTTCATTAATCATCACACAGAAGATATATTAATAACAGTAAGCAGGAACAGTGTCAGGCTATTGCTTATGCAGCCACAAGGTGTCGCTAAAGCACAGTATAATGCTCAAGTTATTTCCATGTGGGGTAAAAACCTTTTATTGCTTCAAATAACAGGGGTTTTGTTTACTGTCCCCTTACCTTTTCATGGTATTTGCAATCACTGGTTCTAATTAAAATACTGTGCTTTTTTCTGAGTTAAGGTGCTTTCACAGGCTAGATCTGCCACTTTGGATTGTTTCCTTTTGTTTTGCTGTGCACTAGATGGTGCCAGAGATTACTTAATATAAACACACTGGCTGATCTAGCCTGCAATGCATATGTCTGACAGGCAACTAGAACTAAAGAGTAGCTCGTGAGCCATAAGTACTTTAACACAGCCTCATAAACAGCACAGTGTTTGAGTAATTGCAAGTAGAATTACTCAGAATGATGGCAAACACCAAAATAGGTAAGGGGCACTAAAGAAATAAGAGCATGGGTTTTGAAGCTATTAAGGGTAATTTGGTAAAATTGGCAATAAATGCCCCCCTCTAATCGTTCTGTTGTATAAAGGAATCATGTCATGCTGTTCTTCATCCTACCACAAGGTGTCACTACCACACAATATAATCAACATTTCCCTGTAGTGAAACCTGCATAACATCAGCATGTTCTACAGCACCTTTTTTGAGAATTGGATTTAAAACTTGGTGAGGCAGTCTAAGAGAGCTGAAGCTGTCCTCCATTAATAACACAGATTGCATTATTTTTTATTTTGGAATAGGACCAGCTGACCTTTCCAAACAGAGATTTAAAATGTTGAAGACCATTATATAATATCTGTGGATATGAAATTTAAAAGTTTAAAGTGAGCTAATAAAATAAGTAAGTATGTCAGTACCATTCATCCCCTGCCATGGTTGTACATTCAAAATCAGAGCCATTTGTGCGGTGAGAAACTTGATGGCCATGATGAATATGAACAGTACAGTAACAGTGTAGAACAATGAAAGTAGCAATTAAATGGTTAATCACAATATAATGTCAATAATATTCTTAATTGAGGGTACAGCAGGGCTTGTGCGAGTTTCGAACCCTAAATTACTAAAGTAATAGTGAGTACAAAACTGCATGAACAAACTGCACTGTGTCAGTGTGAAGAGGCGCCAGAAATGTGATCCCTGAACAAATCTCTCAACAGATGTTGGTGCCCTTATAAAAGTTTCCCACGGTCATTTTCCCATGCTTTTCCCACAGCTATACTCTGCATTTACCATAGTTTGTTTTTTAATATCCTTTATCATACCTCTCTGTGCTTTACAATCCACAGTCACCATAGCTAGACCTACAACAATTGCATATTATTTTTCCTTTGACCTTCTTTAGCAGAAAAAAATGCAAGTTTATTTCATTTAAACTTTCCCATTTTTAATTCAAACATAACATTTTAGCTACCCGGTGTAACATTTTATAAGTATCTTGAACTCTGCAACTGTTTAGGAGCCGAAAACAATTAAAAAAGGTCGAATTAAACAAATAATCATTTCAATTAAGGGTCTAGTTAAGTAATTGAGGGCTCAGTTGGAATGAAAACCAGCAGACACAGGGGGTCCCCAGGACCAGGGTTGAGAAACCCTGCTCTAAATCACCTCAGGAAGAGCAATTCACAAAAAAAAAAAAAACATAACAAGCGCTCTGGCTTTTCTTTGCATTATTAGTGCACTAGAGAAGACATTTTACAAAGAGCTTTGAAACAGACTTTAAAGTTAAAAGTGTAAAAAGTTGTCATGATGTTAATGAAAAGAAAAATGACAGGTACGTTATTTAAACAGAAACAAGTTCCTCTAAAAAGTGAGTAATTTATTACGATATTTTATGAGCCCCTGAAAAATAAACGTTGAAAAGGAACAAGCTACAGCATGAGTAACAGGGACTATAGACACAAAAAGACCTTATCTACACACTGCGTGTCCTGTGCTTTCCCCAAGCTCTCCAGACTTGTTTGGACCTATCCCCGCTAGATCAGATTGCTGATCAGTCACGCACACAGTTCTAAGAGGGCAGCATTCAGCTGATTTTAAACCATGCTTTTTTTTTGCACTGCACATAAGCATTTATCAGTGGGCTCACCTATATATTTAAGAATCATATTTCTGCAAAACTTTGCCCTCCCCTCTCTCTGCAAGCAGGCTCATTCAGGGCCAGTGTGAAGAATGAGTAGTAAAGCACTGTGCTGTTACACTGACTCCCTCTGCAAGCAGGATCATTACACTCTGGTGTACCAGCTGTAAATAGATGTTAGACATGATTCTGAGAGCTCTATTAGAGTCACCAGGATGGGGTTACTAAAACCGATACACAAGTGAATAAATTAGTAGATATTTCAGACCAGTGCCATGTAGCTCTTTCAAATTAGCAGCCAAACTGAATACTACAGCCACTAGCCCACTGCTCCTTACATGCTGTAATTCACAGACTCAGCTCTGCTTGCTGATAGGGTTGAAAGCATGTTAATATTATCAATGTCAAGTCCTATTGTTACATTGCAGTACTAACACATTTAAAACAAGTTTAAGATTTGATTAGCAATAGTTATGGGCGATGGAGAAACTTTAATTGTTTGAGTGCTGTAAATGCCCTCGTGATTGGATGAAGTCGAAAGATCTGTAACTTGTCTTTGGATATCTGACTAATATTCCATGCAAACAAGGTATGTCATTTATTGCTGCAGCCACGGAGATATAAACCAAATTAGAGACTGCCGAGGGTATTTCAGCCAATCAGAGCGTACTCCCAGTAACCAAATTTCATCTCAATCAGATTACAGACACCTAGACCCAAAGAATGTACTCTGAATGTATGTACAAATGTATAGATAAGTGTGACATGTGCACAAGACAGACAGACAGGCCCTTCCGATTAGGGGTGATTAAGTGTATCGATGAATTGGGACACTTTCTTTACTTGATATATCGTAATAGACATATGTGTCGTTTGTATCCTGAAACAGGAGGCTGTGTGGTCTAGTGGTTAAAGAAAAGGGCTTGTAACCAGGAGGTCCCCGGTTCAAATCCCACCTCAGCCACTGACTCATTGTGTGACCCTGAGCAAGACACTTAACCTCCTTGTGCTCCGTCTTTCGGGTGAGACGTAATTGTAAGTGACTCTGCAGCTGATGCATACTTTACACACCCTAGTCTCTGTAAGTCGCCTTGGATAAAGGTGTCTGGTAAATAAACAAATAATAATAACAAGATCACAGCATAGCTCATTATGGTTCTTGAATGAAGTGTGTTTTATAGTTATTATACATACTCTATCATTAAATGATCATTTGATATTATTATGCTTCATACAAGCAGCCCATCAAGACCATCACATGTATTGTGATCCATATCGTCTGTCAGCCTGCACAGAGAGACGGATCCTGACATTTGTGCATCATCACACCCCCGATACTGAAACCAATAACAGTGCAAAGAAATCCAATCAAACCGGATAAGCGCTTGTCTAGATTTACAGAAAGCCCACTGCATTCAGGAAGCTACGAAGTATCCCCAGGATTCATTTCAAAGCCTTTTTTAGTTTTCCAAAAGTTTTGCAACTTTCAAACCGTAAGCTCAAGAATCAATTTCACAGCTGACTACCGACTCAGAGACTGGGAAATAGGACAAAGAAAAGCCTAATTGAAAAAAAAAATCTATTATGTGTCAGGTAGCAGGTGGTTTATTCTCTCGCCGCAGGGCACATATTGATTTATTGAGTTTTTACTGAAGTTGTGATTTATGGACCTGACCGAGAAATGCATTGATCCACTGAAGCAAAACTAATGCAGTTTCTGAACTGCACTTAAGCATATAAGTATGTAAGTATTTGTAATTACATTCTCTATGTTTTTTTTTAACTGTTCCCGTACCTTTTTTAAAAGGAAACTTGTTCCAAAGTGGCAGACCACTAGATGGCGCTGGCTGTTACTTCTATAAAGACACTGGGCTGATCTAGCCTGTGTTACTTTTGTCTATGGCAGGTAAAGAGAACTGAAGAGCAGCTCCTGAGCTCGGTCCCCTGAACACAGATCCATCAGAAAAAGAAAAAGGCAAAATTCTGAACAACAGCCAAGATCTATATATTTATGTTTTTATTTGAATTGTTTAACTTTTAATTTTCATTTACTTTGCCACCAAACGTGTCAGTGTTCGGCACTCAAAAAGGTCCCCTTTCTTTGTTTTTTTTTTGTTTTTTTTTGTTCCATCTTCTAGTCTTGACCGAGTGTTTAATTCCCCAACCACAGCACATTACAGGCAGAACCCCATGTTAGCTCACACACCAATCCCTCTGGACAGAGCACTCTCCTTCAGTTGCACTGAATTCATTGGTGATTGGCCTGTGCCCAGTTCAATTTGCGTGCCGCTCTTTAGCGAGTACCTGAAAATAACATTACACCGGCCACGTGACAGTTATCAGACTTTGCGTTACCATAAACATCCCACATCACAGCGTATGCCTCGTGACTGCGGTTAGCATTGGTCTTGCAAGCTACATTCATTTATCAATTTGCCAATTCTCCTTAAAATTTTTTTTTTTTTTTTTCTGTACTTTTATCTGAATACGAATAAATTTGCCACTACGACGACTAAGTATGAATGTGACTGTTAAAGCTACTGCTAATAAAAATACAAAACACGACTACTAAATAGTATTGTTATTATTATCATGAGGACAGTCGATTCCGGAAACCTGGGGCTTCATGAGTCAGTATGTGTTTGTCTTTGATGGACTGCAAGTGTGGCAGCACTGAACGGCGCTACAGTTATACTGAAACAAAAGAGGCTTCTGTTTACTTCAATTGTTTTCAAAACAGAACAATGTGTTCAGGTCTTATCGGCTTAAACATGTTCAGGGTTGAGTTCTCTGTTTGGCATCATTATTTAGTTTATTTGTATTTTTTCCGGGGTTTGGGACCTCGAATTAGCTTTTCCCTCCAATTTTTTTTATTTATTTATTAAAAAATAATCCATCTTTACACAATTTATCTTGTGGTTCAGTCAAACCATTGTCAAAATCAAAGTTTAAACACTAACATTTAGCTAGAAATAGAAAGAAATGATACATTTTATTAATATAAAGTAAACCCCCCTGTCACCTCATTACCGTACAATATTCTTTATTCGCCATGAAACTTTAACCTTGAAATGATAAGTCGCATCGAACATTGCTTACCTTAGAATGAAATCTCCCCATCGTGTTTAGGCGAAGTTCTCCGCGTTGCAATCTGAATTTGAGCAAGGTTGCTGGACAGAGCTCCATATATCACTCCCCCCCTGTGTCTTTGTCTTTTTAAACGTGGACCGCTGAGGGAAACTTTATGAAGTAAAGCAATCGACCGTCTCTCTCCCTGCCCCTCGCGTTGAATGCCAGACCACAGCTGCTACTGCGTGTGTAGACTGCCTTCCTCACTCTCGGAGCGGTCCTATGCCTACGCACTGACTGCATTGACTCCTGCGATGATCCTGACGATAGAGCGCTCTGGCACTGTTTGGTACAAGGTTGCAGATGCGCAACTTCACCAGCTGCTTTCAAACTAGACCATCATCAGGGAAAGATTGCGGGTTTCATTAGAAAGGTGCAGTGGCGGACTGCTGTCTTGTTTTTTTTTTCTAATTACATGCCAGCTGGTAGATTCAGTAACTTTATGGTGGTGCCATACAAGCGTGACAAGTTTTAAGGTGTGTCTTTTGACCACATCATCAGCACGGTTTGGGGGTATTGCAGATTTTGCTGCGGTGATTTTTCTATTTCAGTAAGCTACACCTGCCACTGAATTAAGGTGAGGATGTCTTTTTTTGTTGCTTTTTTTAAAATATATTCATTTAATTAGATTGCACTGGGTTTGGTTAAACTTGGTGGTTATTTTCGTTTTATTCCAAATACCGAGGTCCTTTTGTATTGTATTAATGTTGTAGCTATACAATGAATAATTCTCACTATGTCCATTAGGACACTGAGGTATTAAAAGCATCCTATGTGTGGTTGCCCCTTACAGTTCACAGTGAGTTTGGGGGAAATGTAACTACGTATGAAAATTTATTCTAGGCTTGCGTTGAGTCTATTAACTCCTGAATCCGCAATTCCATAGTTATGGAAAACTTATGCAAGATATTTCATTTCATATCGTTAATAACAACCTACTTACATTATTACAGTAGGGTCGTGAACGTGAACAGATTTGTAAATAAGGTGTTCTCTTTTTTTAAAATCTGTTTTTGAATAATATTTGCGTAGTAGAGGCACGTACGTGCCCCTGTTCGGCAAGGTCGTTGGGAAAGGCAGCTCCCGTGACTGCGCAGTTAAATTGGCCTGTATCCCTGGCAACCAGAAGTACCTAAACAGTGCCATTTTTACCTGGCATTCCCTTTTAAATAGAGTTATACACGTAATTAATAATAGCTGTTTATTTTGTGAGAACCTTTCTCTTTGGTGTTTATATTGTTGTTAGTTGTTTAATTTTGCTGGGCTTAAAAAAGGAGACCCCTTTTTCGTTTTTCTATTCGGTTGGCAATAGGACTCATGCAAGTAGGGCCGGCATGGGGGGCTAGGGACCATGGGCCCAGCCATTGGGGGCAGCCATGAGTCCATTTCATTTTTTCTGAGCCTGCTTTAATGACTTCACATGGGTGTCGTCTACTTCGCTGGGCTTCAGTGTTGACAGACCTGAAAAATGCAAATATCGTACTGGAGCTTCAAAATTACTGTATTTCACGAAAAATTATCACACATCCCAAAAATGAAAGAACATGTGAATGTTTTTTCATCCTTAATATGTGATCATATTGCGGTAATTAGATGTTAACCTTGAGTTTATATATGATAAAGTAATATTGTGCAAAGTACTGCATGTATAAGCATACAGTATTTGTATAATGCCTAAATGTAGTTAGCTAAAATGATTGTGGAGTGGTCTAAATGAAGTATTTTCAGATCTCTAGGAAAGAAAAGTTTACTAAATGGGCGTCAACATGTTGGCAGCAATAGTATACGTTTGGGAGACGATACAAGAAAGATCGTAGCTAAAGAGAATGTGCTGCCCCTCTTTCTTGCTCCCAGACAGAATATCTCTCTGTTAACTCTTTATTTATGTTGCATTCACCAGTCAAGCTGGGTGTCAATACTAAAATAATATTACTATCGCCTAAATACACCCTGGAGAATCCACCTCGCTCTCAGAGTTCACTCATGATTCCATTCTTTAAAACGTCAAATTATGTCTTAAAATAATGGAGAAAATAATGTCCAACCGTCAGACGCAGCTTTAGAAGCACAGTCATGTTCACGTTTAAACATGCCTCCCCCCACAAGCCACGACACAAAGTCAACCAACGAATCACTGACAACCTGCTGGAGCGACAGCCAATCACTGAGGCGATGAAAACGGTTCATTATTGTCGTCTCCTGTCTCCTCCCAATGACATTAAAAAAAATATCGAATATGAATTTATTTTCTTGAATTATCGTACATTTTGGAAACTTTCACAATTATGTCTGACAACACTGCTGGGATCACAAAAAAAACAAAAAAACATAGCAAAGGTAGTATTGGCGGGCTGTCAATCAAAACACAAATTTGCAAATCACAGCTGACAGATTGTCTATCTGGAGGCGGGACGTGGAGCGAGCGCTCTGGCAATACGTCAGTGTTAAGGCCATGTGATTGCTCCGATGCGAGATGTGATACTAAAGGCATCATTTTGTGAGCCCAAAATAGACCGACTGGAACTGGACACCCTGATTTGGCGAGACCGTTCCACCTTCCTGCCTGGAGCGGGTTCTGCTAGTCTGGTCCAACAGCCCGGTCTGCTCAAGGAGCAGCTCCACACAGTGAAACATGGTGGCGCCCCGCATGTACAGCTATGGACAAAAGTTTTGCATCACCGACATTCTTTTTTTGATTGAGACAATTTCTATATATATATATATATATATATATATATATATATATATATATATATATATATATATATATATATATATATATATATATATAGAGAGAAAGAGAGAGAGAGAGAGAGATTAAGATAATTTGGATGTTTTATTTATCATGTAATCAAAGAAACTACAGAATGACATTGCAAAAGTCTACCGGAAGCCATAATAGTTGTACAGTACTATTCAAGGCATGTTGGATTTGGAAATGTCACATTTTTTAATTGTCAGTTTTTCGTTCGACTCTCTGAAGCAAAATGATTTAATTATATAGGGAGATGCAAAACCTTTGGTCATAGCTGTACTGCTAATTCACTGTATTCTAATAGATACATTACAACTGTATATGTAATACTGGCAAAATACAATGAAGGTAGCTTCGATTTACAATGATCTGTACTGTATAGTGAGATTCTTTTTTTATTTATTTAACACATAATATTAATGTTATAGTTTATTACTTATCATGTAACTACTGCTTGGAACTTTGTCTAAAAAAGTCATCACAATGCATAAACATCATCCCTAAATCACAATCAGCCTGATGCTAGAACAGAAATGGAACTAAATGATTTCATGAAAAGGTAAAACCTGTTTCTGTTCCACATCGAACAAGAAGAACGTGTCGGAGTCTGTCTGCCTCATGAAATTCCACCTTAACTAACGGATGGTCAAAATTCAGTATTTAAAAAAAATAATAATTAATTTGTTAAGTATTCATAGAATGATGTTTTCTCTTATGAGTTGTAATGAATGCATTTGTACTGTGGGCGAGGTTTTGAGATGCACATTTTTTTCAAATTTATTAATCCTGTTACACAATTGATTTATTAAAATGTTTGGATATACATTTTAAAATAACGTTAGAATATGTTTCGTTAAAGAAAAGTTTTGACCAATTCAGATTTTGCTGCTGATGTTTCTTTTTTCAAAAGGTTTTTATTTAGGTTGTGTCTTTTTTGGGGGGAGAGGGGCTAGTCTACTTCACCGTCTTGCACCAGGGCACTGTATGCAAGGATGGGTTATTTAAAGAAAATGCAATTGTGGTTCTGATGTTTTCAGGACTCTCTTTGGTTCATATTGTAGCTATTTCGTTTGTCTATAAAGCTAAACTTATGTTATGACTGTCCAATAAAATGTGCAACTGAAAACGAAAACCTAAGCTACAGCGAAATAAGAAATTTAAAGTCAAACCAGTGATAACCAAGTGAAGTGAGTTTATTGCATTATTCAAAACAAATATGGATGAAAATGGAACAGATAAACACAACTTAATGGAAAACAAAAACCAGAAAAAGGCATGGAAGGGTAGAATTAGGTATCCAAACTGTAAAAAGAAATGTTGGGGCAACCAATGAAAAGTTACATGGATGGCAACAATAGAGAAATAAGGCCTGCACAAACAAAAATGCAATATAACTAAATATTCAAACATATAAAGTTGGCGACTGACTGACCAAGCACAGTCTCGAAACCCTGTTTGCAACAAATTTCTCCACCAATAGTCTCTCACATTTAACAAATGACCTTTCAAAAACTGTAATCGCAGTTAGTAAAGAAAAGTGATTTAGTTCAATCTCACCCAGACCTTTCCGGTCACACGAATGTCCAGATTTCTTTGTAGTTTGTACAAAATACAAAATGGTCAACCACAAAATGAAAACACAAAGATCTTGCAGGACGAGTGGAAGAAGTTGGCACGGCTGAATCCAGAAGAGAGATCTCTAGCCAACAATATACTTTATTTTTTTAAACTCTATTGTAATAGAAAGGAACAGATATATATAGAGATGGCAAAACAAAAAAAGGACAGCCTAACTTCAAAATGGCTCCCCTATTTTTACGGTAAAGCTGTTAATATAGGGACCTGTGAGAAAAGAATTACCATAAAACCCTTAATAGGTGCGTAAAAAAACACTTGGTACAACAAACCCTTCAAAATGCCCTAAAGCACTAATTAAGCAAACTAGGCATTTAAGAATGTATTGGAGATGGAGCTGTGAAAACTAGAAAGGAAACGATTGCCTGGCCAGGCCTTCTGCCTAAGAATGAGTAGGTGATACACTTCTGGCATCACTTTATGCTCCAAAATATGGCTTAAGATTCACAATGTGATCTGTGTCGATCTTTTGCTGCTGGTCCGCTCACTGTACTGTAATAATGACAGCTGGTCCTAACCATTTTGGTGGAAGCTTAGCAGAGAAGCTTGCTATGGCATCCGACAATGGGTGCGCTCAGACCCAAACTAACTCACCTTCTTGCAACGGAACGTCTCTCCTGCGAGAATTGTAATTTCTAGCCTGACGGGTCTGGGCTATGCTAACACGTTATTTAACTTCTTTGGTGAAGTTTTGCTGTAGTTCTAACAGGGTGTACCAGTCCAGAGGACCCTTAAGGGTGCGTCCGACTGCCAGTTCAGCTGGAGACAAACCAGTGGTTTCCTGTCTGATGGAGTTTATAGCAAAATGGAATTGTGGTAGCCATTCATCCCACAACTTATGGTCTCCCCCATCAATGAGGCATCATCGTTTTGATGGTACGGTTGGCCCTCTCGTGTGGTTAGCCTGTGGGTGGTAATGGGTGGTTAACTTTCAGATGACTCCACACGATTTGCTTACTTCCTCAAATCAGCCGGCTGGTGAACTGGGGACCTCGGTCGGACACTAGGTATCAAGGAGTACTCCATCGAGTAAAAATCTCCTGGATATGTATTTTGGAGATACTGTGTGTTTTACTCTGCTGAAGTGGGAACATTTCAACCCATTTGGAGTAGTAGTCAATCACCACTAAAAAGGTAGATGTTGCCTTTTTTACTTTGAGGGAAAAGGACCCATCAAATCAATCCCCAACTTCTCTCCTGGCTCCTGGACTGAAGTTGATTGCAGTAATCCAACTGGTTTGCTGTTAGATGGCTTGTATTTCTGACATATGCAACATTTGTTTACATGCTTTACGCATGGTTGGCCACCAGGCGACCTTCAAGATTCTGAGCAAAGTCTTAAGCTGACCTAGATGCCCTCCTAAAAGGATTGTTATGGAAGTAAATCAAAAAAGAATGCAAACGTGCTGCTGGAACCACAAACTGAAACCTGTACCCCTCATTACGTAAGGGTACCTTGCGATAGACCAGCCCCTGTAGATGGACAAAGAGGATTTTGTTGGGTCCAACGGGAGACTATCTTTAAATCATTGAGGATACTGGTGACCGTGGGATCTTTTGACTGTGACGTTGGAAAGTCTGAGCTGTAGTTATTTCTCTTGCGTACACACACTGCTGCAGCTGCATCAGATGTGACCGGAGCACGAGACAGAGCGTCAGGGACAACATTCAGACTGCCCTTCCTGTACAGAATGGTAAAAGTGAACTGTTGAAGTCTCAGAGTCCAGCGAGTCAGGCGAGATGATGTCTTTGGTGCATTAAAAGCCCAGGCTAATGCAGCATGATCTGTGACCACATGGAACTGAACTCCTTCCAGGTAAAAATGCCATTCCTCTCCCGCCCACACTACTGCCAGACATTCTTTCTCTGATGTAGAGTAATTTTTTTCCACCCTGTTGAGGACTCTGGAGGCATATGCCATCGCGTGATCCCACTCCTCATCAGGCTGTGCAAGAACGGCCCCGAGTCCCACTTCGCTGGCACCTGTGTATACTCGGAAAGTTTTGGAATTGCCTGGGTGTGACAGAACTGGAGGGGCTTGAAAGGCTGTCTAAGCTGTTCCAGACTGGTCTGGCACTCTGTTTTCTACTTCACATCGTTTTTCATGTGGCTGAGGGGGGCGATGTCTGCAAACCGATTTTATGAATTTGTGATACCACCCCGCCAGCCCAAGGAAGCGCTGAACCTCTTAAGGTTGGTAGGCGTTGGATAGTCCTGGATGGCTTGTAACTTGTCTGGATTTGCTGCCACTCCTCTCTTAGCCACGACATGTCCCAGCAACATCAAAGTTGTTTTTAAAAAAAATGGCACTTTGTCAAGTTTAAGGTGAGTTCGGCTTGATGTAGTTTTTGAATCACCAGCTTGAGGTCCTCTAAATGCTGGTCTTCACTGGGAGAATAAATGATGATGTCGTCTATATAAACAAAACAGTATCGACCTCTCAAGTCACCCAGCACCTGCTCCATTAACTGCTGGAAAGTCGCAGCTGAGTTTTTGAGTCCGAACAGCATGAACTGGAATAGTCAAAATGGTGTGGCAAACACAGCTGCTCGGTTAAGTGACTCCAGGATATCCAGAACTTGAGGCATTAGGTAAGCGTCAATCTGAGTGTTTGTATAGTTCACGCAGAAATGGTAGATCTGTCTCGTTTCTGAATGAGTACTACAGGGGCAGACCAATCCGACAAAGATTGTTCAGTCACCCCATCCTCAGCCATCTGATGAAGGTGTTCCTGTATCAGTGCCTTCTTTTGAGGTGACACCCGGTAAGCTCTACACCTCACTGGCATCTTGCCTGTGGTGTAGATGAAGTGTATACAGACAGGGGTCATGCCCAGTTATATGCTGCATACGGAGGGCTATTCTCTCATTGACCCCATATTTTTTCCTCTCATATCAATTTGGGTATTTTTTTCTAAAAAGTCAAGGCCCATTATCACAGGAAAGGCCAGGTGCTGGTGTGACATTATGTAAGTGTCTAGAACCCAAATTTCTCCATGAAAGTCATACGCAAGACGTGTCTTTCCTAGAGAGCAGTGAGTCTGTCCATCGGCCAACACAAATGCTTGCTCATCACATGGCTTCACCATGTCTCTTGGCTTCTGAATTTGCTGCCAGAACTGGTTCCCTATTAAAGTAAATGTGCAGCCATTGTCCAGTAATGAGGGATATGGAAAGGATTTGGAAAGGATTTTATTCATTGTTTCCTGGTCTGGCGACTAATCAATAATCCCCCGGCAGTACACAACAATGTATACTGCACGGGGTAAATAACAATAGGATTGCAGTCCCAACTAATAAACAATAATATCCACCCCACAATAATACAAACACGGTCACCAGTCCTGGGTGCGTGCAGCAGTACTCGTGGTGGGTGATACAAGTTTATTTCGTGACAGTGGTGAAGAGTTGTTCTGGCTTTGTGCTGGCCCAAGGCGACAGCTCCAGAGACGTGTTAGCCGCCTGGTAATTCACAAACAAGACAATTACTTACAGACACAAAAACAAACAAAACACTCACGAAACTGTTGTGTTTTCTGGTTTCTCTCACAGTCCTTCTAGGTTATAATACAAAAGCAAAACGAAGGAACAGATTACGATTATCCGTCCCCTTTTATGCCGTCACACATGACCACTTGGTAAACGAGTGCAACCACCTCTCCAATCTGTGGCTGCCACGTCATTTCCCTTCTGGGTCAATGCGTTATTGCAACGGAGTCTCACCCCCTTCCTAGGCTGGCCGACTTCCCTTGAACCCTGGGAAAGAACTGTCAGACCAGCCCGTCCAAGGAACTCTATTCTCGCTGCTTAGCTCCCTCACAGGTCAGGAGGGAGATTTACAACCAAGAATCATTGTATTTCTGTCACACCCCTCTATGAGAGACCTCCGGAATATGCAGCGATGGTTAGATGGATCTATGTTGTTGCTGTCGAGGGGGTCTTATAGCACTTTGGGTGTGCTAGCTCTTCTCTCTAACTTCTTCATTTCATTTTCCCAATATTTGCCCCACCGATGGAGACAGTCAAACACTGCTTTCTCCAGCTGGGTGACAACAGATTCAACCCCTGGAGCTGATCATCAATATATTGCCTTAATGACTCCTCTCTATTGATACTACTACGCTGAGCCAAGTTAAACACTTCCTCCAATGTTTTAATCTTCTCTGTAATCTGAGCCAAAGTGCTAGGTAGCTCTTCTGATGCTTGCTGATTAGCCAGTAACTGCTCTCCTGCCTCTTCAGACTCAGCTTTCTCAGGGACTGGCTCACTAACATACACTTAGCAGTGTAAGTAATTCACTAACTGGTTCTCTTGGCTTTCTGCTAGTAACTTATGCACCAGGGGATACATTTGATGCTGGCTTACAACTAAACACTCCTTGGTAAACCTCTCTGTTGTCCCCGTACAGGCCACCAATTCTGTAGCGATTTAGTTTTTAACATAAAGCTAAACTTATAGGGTATGACTGTCCAATGCAGTAAAGAATAAAATGTGCAACTGGAACAGAAAAACCTAAGCTACAGCGAAGTAAGAAATTTAAAAGGGTCAAAACAGAGATAACCAAGTAAAGTGAGTTTATTGCCATGTTCAAAACAAACATATATATTTTGTTACCAGAAAACACAATTAAGGTATTAGGCTAAATGTATGAAAATGGAACAGATAAACAAAACTTAATGGAAAACAAAAACCAGAAAAAGGCATGGAAGGGTAGAATTAGGTATCCACCACACTGTAAAATGAAATGTTGGGGCAACACATGAAAAGTTAAATGGATGGCAACAATAGAGAAATAAGACCTGCACAAACAAAAATGCAAAATAACTAAATAGAATTCAAACATATAAAGTTGGCGACTGACTGAACAAGCACAGTCTCTAAACCCTGTTTGCAGTACATTTCTCCACTGTAGTTCTTGGAAAAGTCTCTCACATTTAACAAATCCCCAAAGAGAAAAAAAACATGAAGCAGCAGTTCTCAAAACAGAAAAATTCCCCAAAGCCAAAAAATGATATAAAAAACAAGAATGGCCATTCAAAAAAATGAATTAGTTCAATCTCACCCAGACCGTTCAGGTCACATGAATGTCCAGGTTTTTTTGTAGTTTGGTCAACCACAGCAATGAAAAAACAAAGATCTTGCAGGACGAGCGGATGAAGTTAGCACGGCTGAATCCAGAAGAGAGATCTCTAGCCAACAATATACTTTATTTTTTTTTAAAGATATATACAGAGATGGCAAAACAAACAAAGGACAGCCTAACTTCAAAATGGCTCCCCCACCATTACGGTAAAGCTGTTAATATAGAGACCTGTGAGAAAATAATTACCGTAAAACCCTTAATAGATGCGTAAAAAAGACTAGGTACAATGAACCCTTCTAAAATGCCCTAAAGCTCTAATTAAGCAAACTAGGCATATAAGAATGTATTGGCGATGGAGCTGTGAAAATTAGAAACGATTGCCTGGCCAGGCTGTCTGCCATTCAGTTAAGAATGAGCAGGTGATACACTTATGGCATCACTTTATGTGGCTTCTGCCAGTCAATACAACTAGGCTTAATTCAAATGAAATGTCATTTTAAACACAGACTGGTAAGGGAAAGAGGACACTGTCAAAGGCACCAGCTTCAGTTAGTCACTGGTACTGTAATTCGAGCTTCTCAGAGCTCTACAGGGCACCTTATGACCTGAACACCACTCAGTCTGGGGCTTCACATCAGTGTGTTTATGTGGTGGTTTTGTGATTAATAGCTTGTAAAATGGTACCGTGCAATGTTCTCCTTTTTCTAGGAAAGCAGTACAACTGGGGATAGGGAGTTTCTTGCTTGATAACCTCACTCACACTACTTGCTCAATAAATATATTGGTATAATCGCCTCCTCTTTAAAAAAAAATATGCATAGTTGACTTTTTAAGGACTGCCTTGTTTGAAGATACTGAAAGTAGGTGTTTTTATGAAGGCAACATTTTTTCCTGCAGAAACTTCCCATCCTCAAAAAAGTTGGTTTAGATGGGAAATGCCATTTTGCCTCCAGGAAATAAACTCAAATGGTTTACCTGCTATCAGAAAATCAGGATTGTGCCAAAAGGGGGAGCATTGAGAGGGGTGCAGGCTGAGCTTAGTAATTGTACAAGCTCTTACCAATGCTTTAATTGTAACAGAGATACATGGGTGACTGAAACAAGGGTGTTTTTGAATCTCTTTACTTACATAAAGCAGGTCACTAACATGTAATTAACCACATTCTGAATCTTCCAGATCTACCAGGTAGCACCACCTTGAGCATCCTGCTATGTTGCTAAATTTTGTAGCTGGAAAGCAATATTTTAAAAAGCCAGGCGCTGCTAAACCACCTTTGGACTTGGAATTTTGGGGTGCAGATAATTTAGTCATGGGTTTCTTATGTTTCCAATAAAATATATAAATGATCTGATGGTCTAGTAGACCTGAGCCCCGGACACTGGGTTGTGTCATCATTTATACTGGAGAGAGCTCACATCACAAGACATGTGCAGCAGCATTTGAAATACAAACAATTTCTATATATGGCTTTCACTAAGCAGTTTAATTAATTTCTACATACATAGCTCTCAGAAATATGTTATTATTAAGCAGATAATAAGCAGATAAAACCAGATGCCATGGGAATAGAAGACAGGATGGCATGGCTCCAGTTGTTTTTGTTCTTGCACAATAGGTTTTCATGATGTTGTGGGATGCTGTGGGATTCAGTCTCTGCTTATGCCGCTGACAGTAAACCCGGAATCGACAGTCAAAACTGCACTCCTGACATCACAAGAATAAGAAAAGACAGAAATTGATCCAACAATCCTCCACTCTAATGGGTTGTATATCAACCCTTTATTGTGCAGTATACACTTTAATAAAGATTTAAACTAATCTTATAGCATGTAAACATATTGTATGATGTGTGTTTCTAGAAGACACTGCTGAAATGAGGGTATCCTGGCGTAAGACAATGGCAAAGGGTTCTGGTAACTCTGAACAGCTAAAGGGCTGGGCTGGCAAGTTATTCCATTAGTAATCACCAAGGCTCGGGGGAACTATACAACCTTAATCCATTCAGAAATATATTTCCCAAATCCACATTTAGGACCACAAATATAAAAGACAAATTACCCTATGAAAAGCATTTCCTGTATCTGAGGCAGGGGTGGGCAATTCCGGTCCTGGAGGTCCAGTGTCCCTCCTGGCTTTTGTTCCAACTGTGCTCTAAATGACTTAACTAGACCAATAATTGGCAATAATTGGTCCAATTAAGTAATTTAGGGCAAAGCTGGAACAAAAGCCAGGAGGGACACCGGCCCCCCAGAACCGGAAATGCCCACCCCTGATCTAAAGAGACTACCATAGCAGGATTCTTACTTTTACTGGCAAGATATATGATATTAAAATGTCATCTTGTATTATCTGAGGTGTTTCATAAACCCAGTTTGATGTGATAGTTTACTTTCTGTTTTAATTTCAGTGTTTATTAATAATGGATGGTAATTGGCACAAAGTGAAGGGTATTTTTTTAATTTTCAACAGAAAAGAGAATAAGGCTGTGCTCATAGACTGTCAGTAAATTAGAATGTTATAAATGATTAACCATTTAAAAGAGATAAGAGAAGTGCTAATAAATTTTAATTGGGTATCCGTCCTGGCCAGGGGGGGTTCCACAAGGCATGGCAAACAAGCTTTCTGCAACTCTTCACTTGTAAGTGGGTTGTCTAGATTTATAGGCATTTTTAAGTTATCTGAAAACAAATTTATTTGGGTTATGTCAGGATCAGATTCAGGTTCATACAGATTAGAATAAAAGGACCTGAATGTTTCATTGTAATAATGTTGTCAGATTGATCTTTAATAGCGGGCATTGCTGATTTTCCCCTGTTATGTTTAGGCTGATTAGCTAATCAACAACCTGATTCCTCTCCAAGTTCAAATTGTTTTTGTCTAATACTAGAGCATAAAAACAGTTTTGGATGATATCCAGTTGTTAAGTCCAATCTTGGTCTGTAGTAAACGCCTGTGGATATCATTGGTAGGAGAAGAGGAACAGTGATTTCTGAATACTTTATTATTTTTCTGAAATGTTGAGTCTTATGTCTTCCTTTTTGTTCCTTGTGGATGAGGAAGCGATAATCTTGCCCCTCCGTATTACTTAAGCAGTCTCCCATAGCAGAGAAGATGAACGATCAGGGCTGTGATTAAACTGCGGAAAGGCTGAGCACTCCTTTAAAAAGAAAGCTTTGAATTCAGAATCAGACTGAAGGGAGGTATTGGATCTCCGTCTCGTATTGATCCATATTCAGAGATGAAATGAAACTGACAGGAGCATGATCGGAGATGGGATGTATTACAGAGTTCGGTATGTTAGATACTAGAGTGTGATTAGCTAAAAAAAAAAAAAATCAATGCAAGGATATGATTTATGGTATGGAGAAAAATAAAACCTCATTAGGATAATATAAATGCCATATATCTCTCATGCCATATGCATTCATATAACCTGTAATGGTCTCTGTGGATTCAGATGGATTGATATTATTAGGTGTATTGGATCTATCATGAAGTGGATCTACAGAACTACATTGAAGACCCTTCCAATGATTATCTTAGAATCAGGGGAGTTTCCTCAATGGCTAAATACTGAATGAAAAAAATGTCATGGGAGCATAGAGATATACATACACGCTTATTATTTAATTTGTATTTATTATTGAATTTCTTGGGCTTGCATATGAAACCAGAGCACTGCATTAACACAGAAAGCACTAGGAACAAGGCTTTCAAACTGCACTGAATTTCCATGAAAGCTTATGAACTGGTCCTGCCCACAAGCTGGAAATTGACTATGTTTGTGGTGATTCCATCAACATGTGGAGACCACAGGATTCTCATAAAGCTCACATTGTTATGTGTAAATGATGCCTTTGTGTGTAATTAGTTATACCCTGAATAATGCCATTGTTTATGTGGCTCGCTGCTATGTGAAGGAAACAGCATGTTAATTAAAATAGTAGTGACTGCTTAAATGCTGAGGCTTTTATGTCAAATTAGTAGATCGCTTCAGTCTTAGAATGTGAAGAAATGGTCTGGGCCGATAGTCCATGTGATTTCATCAATACAATCGCTGTTTCCTTCAGTAGCCGTGTGCTGAATCCCGTAATGTTGTTGAAGCTGACACCCTGGGATCCTTCAAGAAGCTGCTTGATGAGATTCTGGGATCAATATGCTACTAACAACCAAACGAGCAAGATGGGCTGAATGGCCTCCTCTCGTTTGTAAACTTTCTTATGTTCTTATGTTCTTATGTCTCTGGAGAAACACTTTTCTGCTTATCATGTATGAAACGTTGTATTAACATTATTATATCAGGATATCAGGAAAATCAGATTCAGAAGACTTATGGAGAATTATTAATCAAATAGATTGCCATTTTTTTAAATATGCTTTCCCATACCTTTCTGGGCTTTTCAGTGCTTTATTACACTTTACTATGGGAAACATTTAGAAGGACAGACCCACTATTTTGTACATTTTAAAATATCCCAATGAAAATGTAGACCAAAGTTTACTTCCATCTTAATGAATTTTGTGAATAGCCATGTTTTATTTAAATGATATACAGTGCTCTTGGCAATCAAATGTATGTTTGTGTTGCAGTGAAAAAGATCCGGCCACTATATTTTCATAAGAATAACTAGTCACATGAGTGGTACACTATATGGCGTTGGACTTGCAATAGAAGTAAGTGGGTCAGTCAGTTCCCATGTTGTATAACATCCTGCATCATTAGTGGATCTGTTGTCCATTTAGCAGTTCTAATTTTTAATTTCGACTGCCTGTTATTTTAATGGGAATCCACCACTTTGTCACAGTACATCATCCAGGCAGTATTGAATTCCAGTCATCACTCTTTAAATCAGCAAGACCAGAGTGGCCCGATGCTTTGGATTAAAAGAGCTGTATTGACGACCACAGATCTCCTAGAGCCATGCAACTAAAAACTAAGTGACTGAAGAGCAGTAAAGATATTTTTTTTTTAAAAAGATCGATTTTCAGGTTGCACTCTTTTCAAACCCATTAAACTGTAGCTTACAAAATAATCCCATACATATGTTTTGCACGTCCATTAGCTACACAGCTCTCATGTGTGCAGTTTTGAAACATTATAGCAAACTTATTGTCTGGTACTACACTCGGTTCTCATGTCCTAAATGTGTGTTCATTGTTTTACAGGAAATCCAAGACGCTGTTTGCCGTCCACACACTCCTTACTGCTAACACACAAGACGCCAGCACTTCCAAAGGAAAGATGCCAAACCCACTGGAAAAAATAGTGGCAGAAAAAAAAGAAGTGATCGAAACGGCGATGGAAATGTTTGAGAAAGGAGCCGAGGTTGTAGCCAGCGCCGTGGGAGAGATATTTCCTATCTGTGAGGTGGCAGCACCAGTCATAAGACTGGCCTTGGATAAAGTGGAAAGTAAGGAGGTCCACTATGTAAAAGAACAGTTTCAAGTTGTGCGCAATAAATTAGATGTAATATCTGATGAGATAGAGGTCATTAATCAAGAGATTAAAAAGAGTTTAGTGGATAGCAAATACTTTGAAGTGGAGGAAAATCTACAAAACCAGTTCCGGAAGTATATGGAAATCCTAAACGCTAAACCGCAGTTTAAGGAGGTCAAGAAGAAGTTGTTTCTTGATCACTTCAGCCGGACGGGGGGTGAGATGAACCTCCTTCTGCTCTATGATGCTGTGATGGGCCACAACGTCTTTGGGGAGTCCGTTCTGGAGATTGCCCTGAATTACGAAGGGAAAAATCGCCGCGTTCTAGAAGATCTTTTCATGCGTCTCAAAGAGCTCTTCTGCATCGGCCTGATCGCTTTGCTCGGACACGCAGCCGTAACTGACGGAGACGATGAATCGCTGATCGAAGACTGGAATGGGAAAATGCTGGAAGTGGAAACCAAAATGAAATCACTGATAGATGAATGCATTGGCGGTTTTGCGGAGCAAGCTCAAGTCGACACTGAGAAACTGATAAAGGAAAAGAACACGATGGACAACAAAGAAACCGCCAAAGAGATCCACAGTTTTTTAAAGAGGAAATACGACTGGGTGAAATGGTCGGTCCGCGTTTACAAGCATTCAGGCAGCAGCTTCAGCAACTGGAGAGCGGGCGACAAGTATCACTGCGTGACTGGAAAACACTGCTTTGATTTGTTGCAAGTCAACAACAGTAATGTGGTCGTGTCCTACAGTAGCAATCCTCTACCTGTTGACAAAGATCACATCCGTCAGTTAATGGAAGGACAGTACAAAAAAGCTGATGCCATGAATGTAGCTGAACATCTTTCTAATGACGTGCCTGGGTGCGTGGTGCATGCTGTTAGCCGCTATAAGGAGATATGGGCATCATGGAATTTTCCAGATGAGTGTCATTATTGGGAAAACCACAAAAATGTCTCTCTGTGTGTCCATTCAGAATAATTACTCACTTCTACGATCTCAGCCTCCACAGCAATTCTTCCTGTAATAATAACCCTCATACAAGTTTTCCATTGTAAAAGCATTGTAAAACACACATTATTATTTTATTATTGTTTATTTCATAGCAGACGCCCTTATCCAGGGTGACTTACAATTGTTACAAGATATCACATTATTTTACATACAATTACATTATTTTTTACACATTATTTTTACATACAATTACCCATTTATACAGTTGGGTTTTTACTGGAGCAATCTAGGTAAAGTACCTTGCTCAAGGGTTCAGCAGCAGTGTCCCCCACCTGGGATTGAACCCACAACCCTCCAATCAAGAGTCCAGAGCCCGAACCACTACTCCACACTGCTGCCCTCATATGGAATATTAAAAAAACATGGCAAACCATGGTAAACTAATGCATAGTATAAACATGGGAAACCTGCACAATTATTGAGCAAATTTACAGTGGAAAACTTTTATAGGGGACTGTGGAATGGTGTGGTGCAGAGAAACAAGCTGAAGTCCAAACAGTTTTAAACAAAACAGCCAGGGTTGTTTTTTTATTTCTTTTCTTTTTTCAATTAAGCCCAAATGGGCTGAGGAAGAGCAGGTGTGCTCAAACTCACCAAAACCAAATAAAAGGGTAAATTATATTCCACGACACTCCGTCCGTGGAGCCTGAGGACCTCTGTTTACATCCTCTGTCGTTACAATCGTCCCGTCCCTCTAGTCTCCTTGTCGTCCCAGACACCCCTATCTGTGCTTTGTCTGAGGGAGGGGGGGATGGAGGGGACAGAGGAGAAATAAGAACACACACACACAACTAAACATTCATTTGTCTCCCGCTGTCTTGCAGCACCAAAATCCTTTGTTGTGAGACAGCGCGCTTCACTTTCGTACCCAGAGCCCCGCCCCTCTAGTCAGCCAAGCACCAATCCCGATAAGACTAGAGTGGGAGGGACCCGTGGACTCGCGTCGTCTTCCCTCACCAAGATGGTTGCCTCCAAGTGTGATATAGATCGCGGCCCAGCGGATCCTGGTAAGGGAAACCTCCATCTGGCTCGGCGCCCTCTAGTGTCAGGAGGTCAAATTACAGACCGGGCCCTCCTTTGTCCATCACATGGACAGAAAGTAGTAGCACCAGAAATGATTCAGGCAGTAGTCTGAACTTTGAGTGTTCATAATCATTGACCACCACCATATGTTAAAATAATGTGTTTGTGATTGAATTAAATATTGTGAAAGATGCAATGTAATGTAATTGCTGATGTAATGTAATTGCTGTTTTCATCCCTCTTACTATACTATGACGTTTATGACTAGGTTCTGTGCTTCATTATTGAGTTGCTATCCTTTTCTATAATTCTTTATCTGGCTTTAAGCTTGTCTGGAGGATCCTATATGCTGGGACTGAAGAGCCTTCCTTATTCCTTTCAAATCATATGATCTTCTATGACTCAAATCATATGTAGAGTCGGTGGGGCTGGCAGAGTTGAAAAGTCCCAAGGTCACATGATCTGAATTGAATGAGGAAGGCTGTTTAGTCTCGGCACTTAGGATTCTACAGACAAGCTCAAGTAAAGGCAGATTTTGTGAAAATAACTAAATATTAGCAAGAACCCAACCAGTCATGTAATAATGCATTGGGTAATGTCTGTTTCTGTATTGCTGCTTGATGGTCAATTTTACCAATCTATATCCCAATGGTATAAGCAACAACTTGACTTTTACAGCACTGTGGAATCACCCTGGATTGCATCAACCACATATCCATGGTTTTTCAGAACGGTTGACAAAGCATTCGCTGGGAATGTTAAAATCTGTAACAACATCTTTCTTTTGCTTGTACAGTGATACATTATCCACTGCTTTTAACACCTCCACTTTTGTCTGGAAGGATAGTGCACATTTTTGCTCTGCTTCATGGAAATGGCTTTGATGCGTTAGCACTATGGCAACTCGAAAGGCATCATCAATCAATCAATCAATCCTTATTTTATATAGCGCCTTTCATAGTCGTGCACTTTTGCTTCGATATAACAAGCAGGCCAGAATTGTAGGACCTCAGCTTGCAGGCAGGGACATAGCGGGTCAGCAGGTTAAAGAGGTACTCAGGACCTGTGTGATGAAGGACATTGTGGGTGAGCAGGAGAGTTTTGAAAGTAATCTTGAACTTTACAGGTAGCCAGTGCAGCTGGGCAAGACGGGGGTGATGTGTTCACGTTTTTTACATCTGGTAAGAATGCTGGCAGTGGCATGCTGAACTAGCTGCAGTTGGTTTATGGTGCGTGCCCGGAGACCACCATAGAGAGAGTTGCAGTAGTCGAGTCAAGAGGAGACAAATGCATGACAGAGTATCTCCGGGTAGGGATGGACTTTGGAGATGTTTCAAAGGTGGTAGAAGGAAAATTTGACCATGGAGGAGATTTGGGCATCAAAGGAGAGGTTGCAGGACGGAGTGTGATCTGGATACACAGCGGCCCTTTCTCCTGTCGAACGGTCTCGAGTAAATGTTGTGAAATGGACTGATTTATGACGCATGATATGTGTTTAAAAGTTTCAAATAAGTCGTTGATATCTTTAAAAATATCGCGCTGCAATCCAGACAGCACGGGACAGAGCGACGTGACAGAATACGTTTGTTGTTTCTGCAGAGAGTTCTGTAACACTTCAATTCTGTAGTGCTGAAACGAATGCAATCCAGCTGTGGTTTATCCCATGAATAGGTTCTGCTAGTCAGTATTGGTACGGGACAAATATTGAACTTTCATATTCATTTTAACACTGAGATTAGCGTGATCAGTGTGACGGGATGTAGCATGTAGCTGTTGTATCTGTGTCTAGTGAAATGCATCAATCTTAAGCATGGATTATTTGCACTACAGTTTCTAGAAGTTGTTTGAAACATGTTATATTATATGAAGATATATGACTGCTTAAAGAAACTAGATGTGTTGTACTTCAAACCAGTGCATAAATAAATAAAATATAAAAACCTGGATCATAAGCGTCCTTTTAATTTTATTTTATCCCCATTTGTCTTCCCAATTTGTATATTGCATTGTTGCTGCACACCATTGTAATATATTTGTTTTTATTTATTGCATTTATTGCAAAGCACAGCACAGTACATAGCAGAAAAAAAAGAACAAACCACAATATATTTGTATAGCATGTCACACACACAACTGCCATGATCAGACCATTTAAATAACAGATTTAAATAACAGTATACACAAAATACAAAAGCAGCAATTTTAAAGTTACATTAAAACCCACTAAGATAAGAAAACCGTTTTATAAAAGTGTGTTTTTAGTCTTGACTTGGAAACTGTAATGGTCCCAGCTTCCCTGACAAACGAAGGCAGAGCATTCCATAATTTAGGAGCTCTACAAGAAAAAGCCCTGCCTCCCATGTTGCTTTTGTTGACCCTAGGAATAACCAGCAGCCCCGCATCCTGTGATCTCAGAGTGCGGTTTGGAAGATACAGGGTCAGTAACTCCTGCAAATAACCGGGTGCTAATCCATTCAGGGCCTTGTAAGTTAACAGCAAAATCTTCAAATCAATTCTATACTGCACAGGGAGCCAGTGTAAAAAGGCCAAAACAGGGGTAATATGTTCACTTTTTCTGGTTTTACTGGCATCTAAGCCCATTGAATTGAAGAGAAAGGCAAGGTCTGGAACTGGAAACCATACGGTTCAATGACAAATGTCTTACCATTCAACCAAAGAGCAAGCTGTTATGCTGATGTCAGTATTATGAACTCATCAGCACTAGGAGGAGATTTGTTACACCATGTAGATCCACAAGCCTCTTTTTCACTCAGTGAACCAGCATGGCCCAGCCTGACTGATCTGGTGCCTCTCTTCACTCTGACCCAGCATGGTCCAGCCTGGCTGATCATTAGAGGAGCATGACACAGACTTCAGGCATCTTCCACGACCACCCTCCCGAGCTCAATCGAATTGAGCATGTCTGGGATGAGCTTGAGTGACACATTCATCAATCTTCTGCCTACCAATTGACATAATAATTGGATCTTCCAGCACCCTGTGGAGTCATGTCAAGGCTGTGATCGGAGCAAACAGTTACAGGATATTAGATACAGGTCCTAATAAAGTGCCCATGGGGTTTATGCTTGTTTTATATTCTGCAGCTCTCTCTCACATAATTACTGAAGTAAAAAGTCAGCTCTATTCGAAACCTTTTAAAATCCTCTTTTAATACTCCCTGTGCTAATGACTCTGTTCACTGCATGCTTCAGAACTGCTTTCTCAGCGCTGAATCGCTGCATCAATCATGCTGGGGTCACTGTAATGCCAGGGATGTTAAACAACCTCAAATCTAAATGCTTGCACAATGTGCTGTGTCAGGAGCCAGGTCTTCAGGGTTCATGATGACTTTAATAAATGCCCTGGTATCCAAAGGCAACATCCACAGATCTACTGTCTCCTGTAAATCAGTGTCACCATGGGGTCCCTGTTACATAACGGGTATGCGATGCAAACGCTACCCTTCTCAATACTTAACAGACATGACTCCCTCTTTATAATCACACAGCACCTCATAGTTAACAAACACTGCTCCCTCTTTAGAATCATACAGTACCTCATAGTTCAAATAAATGTGTAAACCAGAGTCAGATTATAGCCAAATGCATTATTATTATTATTTTTGTTTATTTAGCAGATGCCTTTATCCAAGGCGACTTACAGAGACAAGGGTGTGTGAACTATGCATCAGCTACAGAGTCACAACTACGTCTCACCCGAAAGACGGAGCTCAAGGAGGTTAAGTGACTTGCTCAGGGTCACACAATGAGTCAGTGGCTGAGCTGGGTTTTGAACCGGGGACCTCCTGGTTACAAGCCCTTTTCTTTAACCACTAGACCACACAGCCTCCCGTAGTCTATAGGAAGCTAGGAGTGTGAGATGTTTGGCTAAGAAAACTAAGAAAATGAATTTGAAGCCTCTTTAAAAAGTGTACCACAATAAATCTGCACAGAAATTTACCAGGCTTTTCCTCTACTATTCATTTACCGTGTTTGCCATGTTTCTTAATATGCTTTATCGTACCTGTCTTTGTTTAAAAACGTACCTGTGCTTTACCGTGCTTTCACTGTGCTTTATTACACTATGGGAAACTTTTATAAGGATGCTTTCTATTTACAGTATTTGTACCACAGCTCAATTCTTACTTGGAAAATACCTCCAGAGGTGAAGGTCATGAATTAATATGCCGTTTAGCGTCGCCCTCTCTGCAAAACCATTAAGCTTAATGAATTATAAATGAATAACTTGTGTGGCATACCGCACATACAGAAGTTGTGTCTCTTACTGTAAAAACATCATAATGGAATGTTTTGTCTTGGCCAATGTATTCATTAGCATCACAGTCTTTTGTTCAGAATACAGTTGTTGTTAATGACTCCTTTTATCCTCATCAGGATCTTTTTTTTTTTAAACCAATTATTTTACCTCTGATTTTATCCCCAGTTTAGAATGTCCAGTTACATTCTCACTGCAGCGATTTCCCACAAAGCTCAGGAGAACTGAAGGTCAGTGGACGTCCTCCGATCCCCAACCAATCGCCTCTACACCCAGGAACTCGAATGTGAGCTACCGCCCCCTGGAGGACAAAGGCCAGGCCTGCAGGTGTCCGCTTGAGGTCACATCTGGCGCCTGGCAAATTTGTTAGCTACAATGAATTTAAAGTGTTTCAGAACCCCCTGCAGCATTTACAGGAAACACATTACCTTTGCTGTATGCCATGTTGTCCATATCACAGCAATATTTTTTAGTCACATATCATAAGTAAACCAACGTGGAACTAGGGAATTATTATAATTTCAGCATTTTCTTCTGCACATCGCAGTGTATCCAGTTCACGCTCCCTCCTCCAACAATGCTGCTGATTGAAGTCAGTGGCGTGTGGTGGGAACAAAAAAAACCAGCATTCTTGCCTGAGGGAGAGTGATCTGGATACACCGCGATTCTGAGAAGAGAAATCCTCTTTCTCCTGGCGAACGCTCCCGAGTGAGTGTTGAGAAATGTATTCCCCAGTTGACTTAGTTCCCATGATGTACGATTACAAATGTCAAAAGAGTCGGCGATATGTTTAATAATATAACTCTAAGATACGGACAACAAGGGAGACAGTAAAGGTAAAGTAATGTGTTTCTTAAAGAGAACCACTTATCCAATTGTCATGAAACCTGGTATTAACATGATTTAGCATGTGTTATGGAGAATATCAGATTCTGTCTGTCCGTACATCCGTTGAACTACATTTCTGCATCTATCTGGAGAAACTCTTATCAAATTGTGATTTCACCTCAATTTCCTGTTCTATACATACTGTTGATATAAGTTGTGGCTGTAAACTTCATACTGATTTTAAATGGGAAGTATGTAACTGGCATTTCTGCAGGAAATGAACGCACAGTACCTGACAACTGAATCAACCAGGAATGACAGCTGTTATTGAGTCCTGTGACGAGGGCTGCTTATCATTCAGTAAAAACAGCAGCAGGCAGGCCTAGATAGCCCAAGTTAACAACATAACACCACTATAAAACCATAAAACACAATAACAACTTTCTCATTTCAGTTTCATTGAGAGCATCAGATGGTGGTGATACAGGGGGTGTCTGTCTGTACATCAGTATTGTCACTCTTACATTTGTACATGTACCTTGAGGTTTTTCCACATAAATCGGTGATTTTAATACCGTGACACTAATACCTATTTTGCTTATGACATCTAGTTCTCAAATGCTACTTTTTATTAAACTTCGTATTCTGTACGATTCTATACATACTCATAGACGTTTTCTTCACATTGAAATTCTGAATGTACAGCCGTGGGGTACATTCTGTTACTCATTGTATATGCTTGGAAGTCGGTTTACCTCCATTAAGAGAATGACAGCACTCTAGAAGGTCATGGCATTTGTACACCTTAATTGAATAACAATTGATGTCTGTGAATAAATAAGGAGACTCAATATGTCACAGTATCGATTTGGTCGCTCTGTCTCCAGTTTTCTTGAGTTCAGTGACAGGCGGTGATTCATTGAGATGGCCGGTTTCAATCCCCTATTCCCACAAAGAAAATTCAAAGAGCACTTAAACAAAGAAAGCTTTATCCAATCTGTATGGCAGTAGAGAGGAAACACAGTGGAGAGATGAAGAATTTCAGGAAGGGGCTGCAATGCTAATCCTAAGGGACCAACCCTTGTCTTTTTAAAACTATATGTTACAAGGACAGGCAATGGTAAAATATCAATATCTCATAAAACATTCATCATTTTGGGAAAAGGGAAGTTATGCATTCAGATTCCCCAAAGACTTTAAAGACGTTATACTTTTGAATGGTGGAGAGTTTCAGCCTCTGTCCATCAGTGCTTATTGTCTATTGATCAGGTCCTTAGCTTAAGTGCTTTGATCTGATGCAGAAGCTTTAAAACATGTGTTAACTGACTCATAAAGAGCAACTTGGTGCAGCTCTGAGACATCACAGTTATCTTAAAGCTAAGCTTATCTTAGCTAACAAAATAATGACATAAACCTAACAAAATAATTCCATAACTCTTTCTGCACTTCCATTAACTACATGCAGTAGGTCTGGAATGGGCTGCTTTGAAAGAAACATGCAGTAGCAATAGTGAATGGCTGTGCGAGACAGAAAAAACGCATGGAACTGTTTTATAGCTACAATTGATTTAAACAAGTAAGAGGTGTACAAAATTCAGCAACTCTCTCCCCCACGTATCATTCTTAGTATTTGGTTTCTAATTTTGTTTCTGTTTTTCATCACATCCATCAAACTTAAGGTTCATAGCAATAGCTACTAAATGCCACTACAAGACAGTTAGTTCCACACAAGGGCTTTTTGCTTCATCATTGTGAATGTGAGAGACTGAGACTAAATTGATTATCTGTCTCACCCAGAGGCGACCTAGGGTGGTGGTTTTAGGGGTTTGAACCCCCACCCCAAAATGAATTATTCAACGACGTGGGAGAGAGAAAAAAAGTCTGCCACCTGCGACACTGTAAACCCCTGTCCCAAGAACACTTACTAAAAATGTTTTTAAAAAAATCAAACACATATCTAGTTGTGATTGGACAGAGTCCTGTAATTTTTACACCAGATTCAGCCTTCGACTCTTTGGATTGGACAATGCGTGTGCACGTACTGTTCAAACCAACGTGCGATGAGACAAAGTCAAAGATTACCTGACCTCAAAATACAACTTGCCACAATTTAATACCACATTTTGCCTACAGAATATATAGGGGCGGTATTTTCTGACGGTGCAATATGATTTACCATGATTTACTACCTTCCTTTCCTATAAAATATACATGGGTAGCACATTTTGGCAATTATATAACTGCCACAAATTACTACCAGTAACAAATTCTGGCAGGGAGGCATATTCTGGCAGTATACCGGATCATTGTTTACAAATTATGCACAAAAGCACCTTCTCTGACCACAACATCGCATTTCATTTTGAATTTGTCGATTTACTTTCGTTGATGAAAACGAATCCATGTCTGGGAGGTTACTAGCTGTCCTCTGCTTTTGACCAACTCTGAGGACACCTTTAGTCCCGTGCGAATCATGCTTTAAACAGCTGTTGTAAAGCCGAGACCTATAAGTACTCGACAAGTTTGCAATGAAAAACAGGAGGTTGGACTTGGGGATCGAAACATCAGGTAAGGCAGGTTATTCTTTCTGTTATTTAATTTGTAGGTTTGATAACTTCACAGTAGTGATTCTAAATGTGACTGAGGTGAAGGCGAGTTCAAGTTCATTGCAAGTTTTGAGTGTAGTTAACTTTTACTTACAGAAATATTTTTATCAATTATTACCCATCTGCAAAAATCTTCCTTACCTTACTCTCTTACCTCACACTGATGATGCAAAAACCCCTTGTGGGACCTAACTACAAGTACTGTATCTTGTAATGGTCTTTAGTAGCAGAATACACAGGCAAAAACCAGGGCTGAGTGTTCTGGAATTCCTAACAGAGGGGGTGACACTTTGCCAGCAAAAAAACAGAACAAAGGACTATTTGATTTATTGCTCCATTATATTCAATTCCAAGTAAATGAGCCAGAAGCGCTTCAACACTGCAAACCTTACATGTCACGTGAAACAGTTTTCACATCGTCTTGCTAGAAAATGCTATCAGAGGAGGGAGCGAGTGGGTTCGATAGCTGGATCTTCAATGAATATTCTGAGCTGTAGCCTGCCCTGAAGAAAATATCTCTGTAACATGTAAATTGTGCCTGAGAAGTAACTACATGTATTTGGTACTATAACTAGTTCATTTTTTTCAAAGTATTAAATTACTGTAACTGGTTACAATTTTGTTCAAGTAACTTGTAACTGTAAAAGATTACTTTTTAAAAGTAACTTCCCCATCACTGAACATGTATGTGGTTTTACAAGATTTTATCGAAGTGACTAAATTGATTATTCCCCTAGTATTCTGGTTGAATTCCTTTTGTGCATTCTTATTAAAAATATAAATGATAGCTTCTAGATTTTCCTAATATCTCCTTTCTCTTTATTTATCTTGTCATGTGTTTTCTCTATGTGTTTCTGTCATCGCTTCTGTTTAGATCATTGTATATATATATATATATTATTATCATTGACTTCCATTATATTCTGGTGATAATAACTGGAGTGAAGTTTGACTGTATATGATTTTTGTAATATCATAGAACATTAAAAGCATTACAAATATATGTTAAAAGCATAATAGCATCTCCATATATTACAATGACTTCATGCACTTGCTGAACAAAATTCTAGAAAGTTAATTTAAAAGAATGTCTTTTTTGTGTAATGCTGCGGTGATTACATCGTGCGTTTGGTATTTGGTCGCCTTTTGTCCTTGAGAAAAGCAAACCTCTTGGTCCAGGAAATCCTTCTGTGCTTACAGTGTGTGTTCAGAAGCTCATGTACCCACCACTGAATGCAGGATTGTTTCTGCTCTGCTTCTTTCTGGCAATCCTGGGAACTGCTCAGTGTGTGGGGGGGGTCATTGTCCAGAGTTGTGAAGAGACTGCAGTGTTTCATGTCAGTCTATACGATTGCAGATTTTTTCCACTTCCATTGCTGTGTAGTCCTCCAGCCTCCCTGTTGTAAGTGGATGGGGAGGGAGGGATTAAAAGTCATGGTTAGAAGTTGAATTCATCTCTGGCTTGTATGGTTGACCACATAAAAAGAGCCTTCACTGTAGTTGTGTTGTAGCTATCACGTTTTGGGCTTATGTATTTTTTTATTTATAAATTTGGAGTGCCCAGTTGTATTTTCTCCCCAGTTTAAAGCTTCCAATTACGCTCCCTCACCACAGCAATCCCTGACACCGCTCAGGAGACCTGCAGGTCAGTGGGCGTCCTCCGATCCTCACAGGAACTGGAGCGTGGATGAGGTCTATCGACCCCTGGAGGACAAAGGCCAGCTCTGCAGGTGTCTGTAGGAGCTCACCATTTATTTCAAATGTTTTTATGGTGTTTAACCATTGAGTGGGTCTGGGCTCCGTTGCTCCAATATTGAGTTATTGTAATTGTTCTCTAAATCTGCCTTTATTTGGCTTTGAGCTCGTCTGGAGAATCCCACATGCCAGGACTGAACAGCCTTCCTCATTCCATTCACATCTCTGCCAGCCCTACCTTACTCTACGTTTATTATTATTATTTATTTCTTAGCAGGCGCCCTAATCCAGGGCGACTTACAATTGTTACAAGATATCACATTATTTTTACATACAATTACCCATTTATACAGTTGGGTTTTTACTGGAGCAATCTAGGTAAAGTATCTTGCTCAAGGGTACAGCAGCAGTGTCCCCCACCTGGGATTGATCCCACGACCCTCCGGTCAAGAGTCCAGAGCCCCTAACCACTAGACAGAGAATAGATAAGTAGAAATGTCACATTGCCACAGCATTTTAATGGAATGAGCAATGCTGTTTAGTCCCGGCACTTAGAATTCTCCAGACAAGCTCAAAACCAGGCAAAAGCAGATTTAGAGAAAAATGATAAAATCATTCTAAACACCATACAGTAGTGAAGGAAGCAGAATAATATATATATCTACAAGATCATTCTTGTTTTATTCCCCCCCACAGGAACATTAGTGAATTAAAGTTGTAATTGGAATATTGACCTGTGTTTTGTTTGGTTGGGTTGCTGATGTCTTTATTGAATGATCCTACGCTGGAGAAATCTTTATCATTCCTCAGTGCAGCTCTAATTTTGCTAATGGCAAACATGTCTCTACCAGTTTCTCAAGTTAAGCAGGGATGGTTTCTTTTGATAAAGAGGCTGAAGATACAGTGTGTTGGCTGAGAGGCTTCAGCTGCAATGAGAGACCAAAGAACAGCATCCAGACCAACCCCAGAGCTATGAAGACTGAACTATGAAGAGAGGCTGAAAGAACTGGAACAAAGAAGAATCAGGAGGGACATCACTGGAGTCTTTAAAATCTTTAATGGACTTGACATAGTTAACCTGAAACAATGCTTTAAAAGCTATACAGAAACCAGGACCAGAGGACACACAGTTGGAAATTAAGTGGAAATAAACTTAGGAAAGAGGAATGGAGACTCTTCTTCACACAGAGTGGAGAGGGCACGGAATGGGCTACCTAGTCATGTTGTTGAGGCAGAATCACTTGGATCCTTTATTTTTGTTTAAAATGTTTTTTACTAATCTTCACCAAACTTGTATCATACACTCCCAGCCTCCTTAGGCTAGTTTTGAGGTCGTTTTGGGCTAAAAAAAACACTTTGGAAATTTGGCAACCCTGAGTGGGATGCCTATCCTCCAGAGTGAAATAACCACAGCACTGTGAACGTTCAGGAGTGTTTATATAACAAGCATCATTGTGGACAAGAAAATTAAGGCAATGACTTGCCTTAGATCAAGTTCCGGATTAGTGACATAGTTTAGAACAGTGTGATTCAGTCATTCTGACGCTGGGTTTGAATGAATGCAAGATTCCAAAATGAGATTTAAAAAAAAAAAAACATTCGCTCAAGACCTCTGAATATCAAAGCTATTCGATGTTAGACATCTGAGTGCTTGCTGTATAAAATACTCTCAGTTTTATACAAATATTTTGTATACAGATGTGATTATGAGGCCCATCTGTATTTGCTAGCCCTGCTTTTTGTAAGGTAACTTGCACATATACAGACGTCAAATAAAATGCTTATAGTAAATAATTAAGCTTTTTCTATTGTTAAAAAATCAGTTCTCCATTACTACATTACTTTAGTAAATGAATCCTCCAATATAAAAACCGGGATACGTAATATTGATCAAATTAATTAATGACCCTTTTTCATTCACTTAACAGGCTTTTCACTGCCTGACATCACTCATCACTTGTGTTATCGACAGATCCTCTTCCTCACCTCGCTGATCACAGCAGCTGCCCTTTGACCTCGAGCGCTTCCTCACAGCCAGCCCAGTCCTTCCAGGATGTGCAGGACACATGTAATATGTAATACGCTTTAGGGAATAGGAAAGGCTGTGGGTATTCCGGAATGATTTGTGAAGGATCTAGAGCTTACAAAAGAATTCCAATAACTCTAATATGCATTAGCATCACTTTGCAGTCGTTGATGCACATATTATATTAAATTAGATTTGATTTTTCAAGTACATGGTGCAAACAAAGTAATTCAATATAGCACACCTAATTATATCTTGCCATCAATTCTTAGGAGTCAGATTTTCCTGTATGAGAAACACACACATTATGGTAAAGAGGACATTTTTCAATGGTGATTTATTTGTAACTGTGTGAAGAACATGCAAATACTTCTAGAGGTCGAAGAAGAAGGAACTAACATTGAAAACAAGTCTTATGAATGCTGTGTGGTCCAGTGGTTAAAGAAAAGGGCTTGTAACCAGGAGGTCCCTGGTTCAAATCCCACCTCAGCCACTGACTCATTGTGTGACCCTGAGCAAGTCACTTAACCTCCTTGTGCTCCGTCTTTCGGGTGAGATGTAATTGTAAGTGACTCTGCAGCTGATGCATAGTTCACACACCCTAGTCTCTGTAAGTCGCCTTGGATAAAGGCGTCTGCTAAATAAACTAATAATTATGAAGACAAGCCAGTGTGTCTAGCTTCTCAGTGTTTGAGTCATTGTAAACAGAGAGGGATGAGGGTATGTGATGGGCTACCTAGTTGTTAAGGCAGAATGGATCCTTTAGACCCAACTTGTCAAAGTTCAGGGATTAATCAGTTACTAGGAGCTGAATGGCATTGTCTCATTTTTATGTTCTTATGTTTTTTTATAAAAAAACAATTATGTAAAATAATACAGTACACTCTTATCCAATAGACCGAGCAGTTGCTGCAGAATACCCTCCAGCACCCCTAGCCTGTACAAAAACATTGCAGGAATCAACAATTAGCATTACCAGGCGTCTCCATGGTTACAGGGTGACCTTCAGTTCACATGAAATAGAAAGTATCTGATTAAATTATCTTTCCACAAAAACTATAACAGGTTTTTATTTTTTTATTTTTATCGAGTTAAAGGATTTCCAGGGGGGCAAATCCTAGGATGGTAAAACTGTTGTGTTTTGTAATTGAATTATAATCCCAGTCTTGTTTAGGCACTGCAACCACAATCTGTATACTTTTTTTCAGGCATCTTGCCAGTTCCCACACATTATCAAGAGTTTAGTGGGAACAGCTGTAGGCCGAAAATGTATACCAAGTCACTCAGGCGTTTCCCTGGAAACCTGCATCGAGGGCTAGCGAATCAGGGTGGTTACACCAAAATACACTTCTAACAAAAAACATGGGCACACTTAGCCCTTAAAGTGAACAACTAGCTAACAAACTAATTCCATACATTGTCCGGTTCATTCACTATATAGGTCTCAATTGTGTAGTATTAATGCAAAAAGCCGTGGTCAGTTACTAAAGTGAATGAATAATTATCTGCTGTCAATCACTCCCCAGAGATGGGAATCCATACCCAGACAGTGAACAGGGGGATTCATTCATGTGGAAAATATAAAGCAAATATGGTAATTTCATATTAAAAAGGAAATTTAAAAGGATATATATATATATATATATATATATATATATATATATATATATATATATATATATATATATATACTAGCATTATACTTTGATATAGTGTCCTTTACCTTATGGGTATCTGCTATTATTCTGGGTGTGTTTGCTTCTGATTACACTGAACAATAGCGACATCTTGTGGTCCAACTGGTGACCTACATAGAAAGCATAGCATTTGTCCTGCTAATGACAAACTCAAAAAGGCTTCTGCCAGTAGATTTTCAACTGGTTCTATTCACTCTATTCACTCTGATTTAGAAGATAAGTTGTATTGATTTTATTTTATTTTAACCAATTCCATAATATTGATCATTTTTTGTATCTATTTTTAGCAATGTAAAATGACTGAATGATGAACTTGATAATGATCTCCTCTTTAATATGCAAAAGGTTTTTTAAAAGGACAATGTACTTCTAATCAGCTTTTACATCATGGATTGTTAATTGCTAATGACTGGTACTCAATTGTAAAGGAAAAGGAGCTTTTTTGTTGTGAAATTAGAATATTTAATAGGCTTGTTTGGTTTCATTTAATACCTGCCGACAAAAACTAACAAAAAAAAACTCCTCTAAGGAAGTCCTCATAAAATTGGCAACCTCTTTATCACACCTTCAGCTTGCAAAAAATGCAAACCATACAGTTCAGAGACTAAGATCTTCCATTCAACTAGAGAACCTGCTCTGTACAGAGAGGACAGCACGGGTCTGATGTCAGCGTCTTACTAGGAATTCCTAGGAATGCAGACTTTAATACGAGAATGCTTGTCATCCCACAAAGCACTTGAAGTTAAAAATTCAGTAAAAACTTCTTATAGTACCATTTAAAAGAAATTTGCGCTGTCAGGAATGCATCAATGTGTCATGGTAGCCGAATGCTATCTAATCATCTTCCAAGCATCCATAATCCAGGGTGGTAATTGTCATCAGATTCGGTATGCAATCACGTTTTCAGTCAGGTCATGTACTGAAACATCTCTACCAGCTTTTACTCTCTCTTTTACAGGTTCAGCTACCCACACAACGCCCCCTGAAACACAGGACCCCATGGTAAGTTAATTTTTAATGTTATTATTTTTCTTCCCATAGTGCCTTTCTCAGTCTAAATAATCATTGTATCCCATTCTGTTTAAAATCAGTATTAACATTATTATTTATTTTTTAGCAGACGCCCTTATCCAGGGCGACTTACAATTGTTACAAGATATCACATTATTTTTTACATACAATTATTCATTTATACAGTTGGGTTTTTACTGGAGCAATCTAGGTAAAGTACCTTGCTCAAGGGTACAGCAGCAGTGTCCCCTACTGGGGATTGAACCCACGACCCTCCGGTCAAGAGTCCAGCGCCCTAACCACTACTCCACACTGCTGCCCCAATTAACAATAAGGAATAGTTTGTGAGTCCCGTTGCTTGATTACTGATAGTCCAGTGATGGAGTTTGTGTGTACCACACTCCGCCACAGACAACAACACAGTGAAGTGATATTGAAGCAGGGAGCTATGTTGAAGAGAAATCACATGTAACAGTTTGTGTAGGCAATGGGCATGTTGGGGTTGTCTCTAATGGCCAGTGCACTTGTAGAACCAACAGTTTAGGGGAATTTGCATTATTGTGCAGTCGCAGGGAAAACTGAGGAAGAAAACACAGCTGAGGACAGAATTCCTTCTCCTGTGGCAGGGACAGTGAATACATCTACAAAAGAAATGATAGTCAAACTCAATGAAGGGGTCAATAGCTCTGACTTTAGAGACAGTATCAAGTTCGAAAAGACAGTGAGAAATGTACACAACATGGTTTTCTCTTCATTTAGTCCAACAATTGGCAAAAGGAAAATAACTGTGTTGCATCCGTATTGCTCAAAGGTAAGAAAAGCTAAGAAGCTTTTGCAAGACCATCTGTATTTTGCAAAACATGGTGCAGTAAAAAAACAACAACTCTTGTTGTGAAGACAATATTTATTTCGCTAACAATTAAAAAATATGTGCGTTCTTCATGCGCCAGAGCTTAACAAAATATGTATTACAGAGGCAGGAAAGATGCCAAGTAAGCATATTTTAAATGCAGACACCATGTTAATTGCTCTTACAGTATATTTCAGGAAAATTGGGTTCTTGTGTTTACAATGCATCATGTAGTATGTACGTGATGTTCCTGGAAAGTTTCAGAAAACATTTTTAAAAACAAAACCATCGTTTGGATTGCAGTGAAAGTTACAGTGGTGAGAATGACTCATGATGTGTGTCTTAATGTGTCCTCGCTGCTCTGCATTCAGTCCTTTGCTAGCTGCTGCCAGCACATGGAGTGTGAGGAGCTCTTGAGCAGCAACAGCGTTCTGTATATTTTTTGCATTTTGAAGGTGTTAGTGCTTTGGCAATAAACGTGTACATGCAATTCAGAAAGGAGAATCCACAACTGGTGTAGAATGACATTTTATTGATTTGCAGGAGAGAAACATGCCCTGACAGATATGCATATATGAAAACTTTTGGCCCATGGCCTTGTCCATATGTCGGCAGAATATGTGATACCTAAAAAAAAAAAAAAAAATTAAACTAACTAACTATCACCTTTGCAGAATAAAACTGCTTGGTGCTCAGGTAAGGAAAAAAAGTAAATAACAATTGCTATTGCGTACTGGTAGGACCAGCACGATACTTGTTTGTTTATATAGACTCACCGTGTTTGTGTGTCTGTCTGTGCACCGTTTGTTAAGTGTTAGTCTGTTTTGTTTGTCTGTTTTATTTGGCCTCAAGTGCCGTGTCCTGTTTTCTGTATAAACCCTTTTTGTTTTGTTCAAACCTTTTATTTTACAATAAACCGGTGCAAGCAAGCGTCTTTACCATTTCATCCACCGTCTGTCTGTGTACTCCTTTCTGGTCTGACGTAACCACTAGAGCCTGCTTGTCACACATGTCATTGTCATTTTCCCCAATGTATAGTTCGTATGCTCCTGATGTCCATCTCCCCATAGCTTTGATTAGATGTGGAGGAGTATTCTGTGAAGCAGCAGAAGTAGCGGCGACGATTCTAAAGGAATGTCCAGAGTAATTGTCGGGCGAAAGTCCAGCACGAGACAGACGTAGGGATTTGATCCCTTTTCTGGCCGAACTACCTCAAAAAGAATGGAGAGAGAAAGAAAGAAAGAAGAAAAGAAAACTGCAAATATAATGCCAACCATATCTTGCCAGTGGGCAGGACAAGCGCGATTCCACTTTCCCCCCGGGACAGGCCCACCTCAAGCTCCTTCACGTGCAGCTCCGGGTTAAAAACAGAAGACTTTTTTTTTTTTTTTTTTTTTACACGTTTTTTTCCTTTCCCTTCTTTAATGACAAAATGCCTGAGTCATTTTTGCGGATGTAAAGTTTGTATGCCCCAGAAGTCCATCGCCAAGACCAGATCTTCACTCTTCGTAATATAATAGAACAATGCTCAGAATGGCAACGGCAGCTCTACATAACTTTTATAGACTTTGAGAAGGCTTTTGACAGCATTCACAGGACCAGCCTATGGCACATTCTGCAGGCATATGGAATCCCTCTCCGTATAATCAACATCATCAAAAGCTTCTACTCCAACTTTACATGCAGTGTTGATCACAGCGAGCTGAGTTTTGAAGTCAAAACAGGAGTGCTTCAGGGGTGTGTCATGTCTGCAATACTCTTCAACATTGTCATCGACTGGGTCATGTGGTGTACAACAGCAGATATGCCAAGAGGCATCAGATGGATACCCTTCACATCCCTTGAAGACCTTGACTTCGCAGATGATCTCGCCCTCCTATCACATACCCAACACCACATACAAGAAAAAAACAACCCGTCTCAACACATTCAGCAAGCAAATTGGATTGAAAGTCAACCACAACAAGACAGATAATGACCCTTAATATTGCCTCACCATCACCAGTACGGATAGAAGATCACGTTATTTCCAAAACAGAAACATTCGCATACCTGGGCAGCACCATCAGCCAGGAGGGTGGAACCAGCCAGGATATCTAGAACAGAATCAATAAAGCCAGGAACATCTTCAGGAGATTAAATACAGTTTGGAAATCATCAAAATAAAACACCTAAACTAAACTCAAGATTTGTCAGAGCTGCATACTTTCAACGCTACTCTATGGTGCAGAATGCTGGAGAGTGACCGAGTGTGACACGTCCAAACTGTCTTCATTCCATACAACCTGCCTCAGAAAAATTCTCTGTATCTTTTGGCCCAGAACAATCTCAAACCAAGACCTACTCACACTGTGCAGCCAAGAAGATATGAGCACCATCCTTAGCAGGAGGCGTTGGAGATGGATTGGCCATGTGCTTCGGATGGAAACTGATTCCATTTGTTTCGAGACCGGATGGAAAAACCCATTTTTATGTTGCACCCTTAAAAGAAACACTCACAAGTCAGGAGGCTGTGGGGTCCAGTGGTTAAAGAAAAGGGCTTGTAACCAGGAGCACCCTGGTTCAAATCCCACCTCAGCCAATGACTCATTGTGTGACCCTGAGCAAGTCACTTAACCTCCTTGTGCTCCGGGTGAGATGTAGTTGTAAGTGACTCTGCAGCTGATGCATAGTTCACACACCCTAGTCTCTGTAAGTCGCCTTGGATAAAGGCGTCTGCTAAATAAACACATAATAATTATACATTTATACATCTGTAGATAACTGAGTCCCATTGAAATGATCAAGCACCTATTTAAATAAACTGTTCCACCCTCTATTGCTGCATGAATTGCTTTGATTTGCACTATTAATTCGGGGCATATTCAGCCAGGGTTCAATTGTGCAAATTCCTGGTCATTTCAGTAATCTACCTAAACAAGGGGGAGTTCTGAAACCATGGGATGTTTACTTGTGGACTCCACCAAATGAATCCGCTCACTACACGGTTTAGTTGACAATTTTATTCAGACGTCAAGCCTTACAGAACAGGTTTATTAGTGTTTTCTGCAGATAGGGTGCAGCAGTCTTCTCTTTCCTCTGATCTATCAAAGAGCTGTAATGAAGCCATCTTTATACCGCGCTTGGTTACATCATTCTTCAACAATTCTTCCTGCATTATAACTGTTCTGCAGATTCTCCTCTATTCACTTCCAAGGTTCTGCACATCCTCTGCAAAACAAGCTTCCAGCACACTCAAGGTGACAGATTAAGGAGGCTGTGTGGTCCAGTGGTTAAAGAAAAGGGCTTGTAACCAGGAGGTCTCTGGTTCAAATCCCAGCTCAGTCACTGACTCATTGTGTGACCCTGAGCAAGTCACTTAACCTCCTTGTGCTCCGTCTTTCGGGTGAGACGTAGTTGTAAGTGACTCTGCAGCTGATGCATAGTTCACACACCCTAGTCTCTGTAAGTCGCCTTGGATAAAGGCGTCTGCTAAATAAACACATAATAATTGTTGCAACTTCATTTTGCCTCAGTTCGAGTTCACTTTTTAATAAAGCAAGGCGTATAATTTCTTTACATCCAAACAGCATACTTTTCCTACTCACCGAGAGCTTTTTAAAAGCAGTGTCCCTTTCAGTGACGGTAAAGCGTTTGCATTTTAGCTATATTTTCTTTCTTTTTCTTTTGCAGTCTCTGTTAACACTCGCATACACTCTCTTTTACTCCACGTCTCATCCCTGACCTTTCACCTCCTTTGTATCCAAAGTTTTCATTTCTTAAAGGCACAGTGCTCAATTATAATGCATCTTTATATGTCTAACTCAAGTATAGCAAATGCAACCAAACTAGCATAATAATAAAGGATGCATGGAAGTTTGAACTATTTTAACTATTTTAAGGATATTAACTTTTTGTTTTTAACATTAAACATTTTAATACTTAGTATTTTCTAGGGTATGCTGAGAGGGTCAAGACAGAGGGTGATGTGTGGTCCAGTGGTTAAAGAACAGGGCTTGTTACCAGGAGGTCCCCAGTTCAAATCCCACCTCAGCCACTGACTCATTGTGTGACCCTGAGCAAGTCACTTAACCTCCTTGTGCTCCGTCTTTCGGGTGAGACGTAGTTGTAAGTGACTCTGCAGCTGATGCATAGTTCACACACCCTAGTCTCTGTAAGTCGCCTTGGATAAAGGCGTCTGCTAAATAAACATATAATAATAATTAACACGTGTTAAAAAAATGTATCTAAAAAAATGAATACGTTAATCGCAGAAGTTAACTGTGATTAATTGACAGCCCTCATTTTTATTCTAAACCTGATATCTGCCACTCCACTGAGTTAACAAAGTCTGTGCAAGCCATGTTTTAAAGTAGTGTTGCACTTCCTTGGTCATCTGGAGGGTGAAATTGTCCCCACCCCTTCAGTGCCTTCTTTCCTGTCATTAACCAATCAGCAGCTTCCCCTGTTGATTGACATTGCCGGTGACCCTGAAGACACTGCTTATGTGACCTAGGAAGTGAAACAGTAAGAGACTTTCTGATTGGAAGACTTTCTTTAACCTACTGTAGTACCTGATATCATGTTTCAAAGGTTTGCCATAACATGCATTTCTATAAAAGCTGCACATTTGACAGTTATTTAACGATAGTAAGTAAATAAATGACAAGGTTTATGGAATTGTTTTTTATCTACAATCATATTACCATTGCAGTGACACAATGTTCAGTGAATGATCTACTTAGCCGTTCAAGTGAAGTGCACAAACAGCCTTTTACTTTGAATTGCAACATACTTGGCTGACACAGAAGTTAACCACTCAATAAAACATGTCTCACACTGCAAGGAATCGAACCTTGAACTGCAGACCCAGGCGTGCCGAACACCAGTGTGTGAACATGCAAGAGCATTTCTTATTTCAACCCATGTTTCTCCAGAACGTAGACTGTCCAATCAGGGCCTCACTTTGGTGTCTGCTTTGAGCTCACTGATATAAACGGGCTAATAGCGCTTGCCATTTGCCATTCCCATTGATTTCAATAACAAAGGCATTGTTTATACCGTGTTAAGCACGCCGTATATCTCGGGTAAACTCAACTGTTTGGGTCTCATTATGTGCCATTCACATAGATTTAAATAAAAAAAAGGCAACACTTTATGCTTGACAGATCGATCAATCACCTGTTTGCACCTCGTGACTGAGCGATCACCCCTGTACTTTACCTTGGCTATTTAAGAAAAACAGCATGACTGCAACAGCAAGCATGGTTGGAAAGAGAAAAACAAGCATCAGCACGATAATTCAGTGTGTAAATAAAATGTCTCTGTTAGATGCTTAAAAAAGCTGGGTTTTCTGTAGTTGAGGAGGACAGTGCTGACGAAAATACAACCGAAACTGAAACTCTGACTGTTACCTTGGACGCTGTGCCTGAAACAGATGCAGATGATGTATGTGTGCATGCTGCGCTTGTAACACTGCGGCGTGCTATGGAGCAGCATCCGGATATAGAGCCGAATTGGGATTGTTTAGAAAACACTGACAAAGGTTGCCGTCCATGCTTGCAAAAAAACACTCCTGAAAAATTGCAGATGTCATCCAATCACTACAGGAGCTTGTGTAGGTGACCAGCAGGACTTTCAGGGTCTTAGGCAGGCAACAAGGTATCTTACTCTTGCCTATAACAAGCTTTTTTTCTCATTCCCAGATGCATTGGCAAAAATTATGATGTTTCTGTGATTTCATATTAGTTCAGTAAAATAATACATGTAGTATAATGCATTCTGTTAACGGTAAAGGCACATTTTATGTAAGGACTGGGAATCACCAACCTGCTTAATTGTGTTAAACTGTATTACAGTATACTGCAGTTTTGATAGACCAAGGCTGACTGAGAAATATGTCCGGGTTTGGTCTGTGGAAAAGGTGGCAACCCTACCCTGAGTACTACTTCCTAAACATGAAAACGTTACAATATACTAAATGACCAGATCAAGCTTATTATGATAGTTTGCAAAATCAGATGAAAAGTTTCAATACAATCAGGATAATACATAATCATTATTTACAAACTCTGGCATGAAAGCTACAGCGTACCTGTTTTTACCTTGTTTTAATGGATAAAGTATGAATAATTGACACACTCTTGGGATGTCGACTTATTTAGCTTGAGTTGCTGTCTTTCCTCTTTGGTGCTGGCAACATCTAAGAAGTGTTTCCTATTTAACGTTTCCTGAGATGAAGCACCTTGTGACTGATTAACTGGACTGAAACATCTCTGCAGTGCATCTATATAATATAGGGTAAAATCACAACTCTGCATCTCCTTCCACTGTAGTAACATACCCACAAACCTGAAACCTTTGACAATCACTTATCAAAGTAGGCGTCTGAGAAACAAAACAGCTGTATCAATTTGTTGACAATTCACAGAACAAAACTTGGCAAGAAATACATTTTTTGCCAAATAAAACAATTAAACCCTGACATCATTTCCTCAACCACCAGGCTGAGCAAACAAACAAAGCACACAGTAAGAACAGTGAATGTTTTTTTATTGCTGTTCTGCTGCTGGTCAAGCATGACAGGATCTGTAAGAAGTTGTATTTAAAATTGTCCGTACTGGGAATGCTCTTCACTTAAACTGTAATAATATCTGCAGGATATATATATATATATATATATATATATATATATATATATATATATATATATATATATATATATATATATATATATATATGTATTCTTATCCAAACGACTTGCCTTAAAAATGGCACTTGTGCGGACTTAAAAAACTCGATTAACAGCCAGACTGACTTAATGAGCCTTTCTTTTTACTCCAGCAAATGATGTGTTGCACACTTAAAATATCTGAACTCAAAGTTTGTGTTGAAAAAGACATATATCTACCACTAAAACAGTAAGGAGAAACACACACAAGCCTACTGCAATCTTGTTCCTGCGTCTTCCAATGAATTCTACAATGTGCGCGCGTATTTTACTTTCACTTTCGTGATGTGATCGTCTTTTCAAATAATACAAAAAAACACAAACAGGATTATTTTACATCTGTATTGATAAGCAATTCAATTTCCTATCAATACTCTGCAAACATTGTAAGCCATATATATATTGGAATGTATAGCTAGAAAAGTGTATTAGTTTGCCAGATATACATGATGTAATTAAGAAATAGAGATGGTTAACAATGCTAATTACAGCTTTAAAGGAAGTAGATGACAGAAATAAATGTCAAAAAACTTTTAATATAGCTTACTAAAGTAGGTTATTTGGAAAAAAAGTGCAAAGTTTCATTTTATACAAAGCTGCAGGCACTTATCTAAATAAACAGATCACCGCAGTCTTGTTTCTTAACAGTACAACAAACGTGGACATGCTACTTTCTATATATATTGTAACACAGCAGGGAGGGGGTTAATATCCTCCCTGCAGAAAACATGTGCGAATGCACATTTTGTTTAATTGTTTTGTTTCAATTAATTGTTTTATTTGTTTAATTATCACCCGCACCTGGTAGGTATTATCAATTAGTACCAGGTGCAAGGGTATATAATGGAAGCAGCCAGTCTGTTCACGGCTGCTGAGTAGAAGGAGGCAGAAGGTGCGCTCTGCGTCCGAGCAGTCAAAGTGCTGTGTTAAACCTGTGTGGTTTCCAGTGTTTTTATGACAGGTAAACGGCTTAGCCGTCCTGCGAGCTAGTCAGGGACCTGCATAAAATGTTTAGTCAGTGCTCAAAACGGAGCTAGGTGTTGTTTCGTTTTGTTTGTTTATTTTTGTTGGTGTATTAAAAAATAGCGCGTAAGCGCTTTAAACTCCATTTCTTGTGTCTGGGTCTACCTTATAGGGGCAAACGAACGACCGTGAGTGCCGGCCGGGTTACATATGGTGGCAGCGTGTGTGGGCGCCCCTACGACCCAAAAGAAATGGAACTAAAAGAGTTGATCGAAAGGATCAACAGAAACACCGCTGCTCAAGTGGAGCAGAATAAGGCGTGGAGACTAGAGCTAGGGCTGCCAGAGCGGGAGCCTACAGAGCTGGAACTGCTGCTCCAGAAGTGGGAGCTGGAGTCGGCAAAAGAAGCCCAGCAGTCTCCTGAACCAGAGGAGCTGGTGCTGAGTCAAGGGCGGGAGGAGGAGGAGTCCTTCCCGAAGCCAGAGGAAGTGGAGCCGTGGCTGTCTCTGGAGCCACCGGCTGCAATCAAGGGAGAGGAGGTGCTAGCTCCCGAGCCAGAGGAGTTGAAGAGCACACCTCCACCACAGCTCCAGCCCCCAGCCCCAGAAGCTTGTCCGGCGCTGGTCAGTGCAGTCCCTTGCCCCTTGCTCCTGGACACCCTGCCGGTCTGCCTAGACCTCCCTGCGCTAGACCTGGAGCCCAGGAGTCTGCACCATCAGCCACAGCTCTGCCCCTGGTTCCCTACTCCGCTCTCCCGAGCACCCAGATGTCGCTGGGCTGCTGCCAGACGCCGCTGGTGCTCCCCTGTTCGCTGCTTCGCTCCCCCTGGGTGATCGGACATCGCTGCGCCGGTCCCCAGGTGAAGACCTCTGCCCGCTGCTGCATCCTCCTGTTCCCCGGCCGTCGCTTCGGTTGCCCCTGTCATCCCGGTGGGGTCCCGTGTCGCCGGTTCACGGTCCCTTCTTAGAAGCGCCGGATGGACCGACCCACCCTCAAGCCCGTCCGTGGAAGAGGGCGAAAATTGACATTTGTGGACTCGAGGGTGGGTGGTTGTGTTTTAGGGGAGGGGGTGGCCTTGAATGGCCGATCAGTGTTGCACACTTGAGGGGAGGATGTGTAACACAGCAGGGAGGGGTTAATATCCTCCCTGCAGAAAACATGTGCGAATGCACATTTTGTTTAATTGTTTTGTTTCAATTAATTGTTTTATTTGTTTAATTATCACCCGCACCTGGTAGGTATTATCAATTAGTACCAGGTGCAAGGGTATATAATGGAAGCAGCCAGTCTGTTCACGGCTGCTGAGTAGAAGGAGGCAGAAGGTGCGCTCTGCTTCCGAGCAGTCAAAGTGCTGTGTTAAACCTGTGTGGTTTCCAGTGTTTTTATGACAGGTAAACGGCTTAGCCGTCCCTGCGAGCTAGTCAGGGACCTGCATAAAATGTTTAGTCAGTGCTCAAAACGGAGCTAGGTGTTGTTTCGTTTTGTTTGTTTATTTTGTTGGTGTATTAAAAATAGCGTAAGCGCTTTAAACTCCATTTCTTGTGTCTGGGTCTACCTTATAGGGCAAACGAACGACCGTGAGTGCCGGCCAGGTTACATATATATATATATATATATACAGTACTGTGCAAAAGTTTTAGGCAGGTGTAAAAAAATGCTGTAAAGTAAGAATGCTTTCTAAAATAGACATGTTAATAGATTATATTTATCAATTAACTAAATGCAAAGTGAGTGAACAGAAGAAAAATCTAAATCAAATCCATATTTGGTGTGACCACCCTTGCCTTCAAAACAGCATCAAGCATCAATTCTTCTAGGTACACTTGCACACAGTTTTTGAAGGAACTCGGCAGGTAGGTTGGCCCAAACATCTTGGAGAACTAACCACAGTTCTTCTGTGGAATTAGGCAGCCTCAGTTGCTTCTCTCTCTTCATGTAATCCCAGACAGACTCGATGATGTTGAGATCAGGGCTCTGTGGGGGCCATACCATCACTTCCAGGACTCCTTGTTCTTCTTTACGCTGAAGATAGTTCTTAATGACTTTCGCTGTATGTTTGGGGTCGTTGTCATGCTGCAGAATAAATTTGGGGCCAATCAGATGCCTCCCTGATGGTATTGCATGATGGATAAGTATCTGCCTGTACTTGTCAGCATTGAGGAGACCATTAATTCTGACCAAATCCCCAACTCCATTTGCAGAAATGCAGCCCCAAACTTGCAAGGAACCTCCACCATGCTTCACTGTTGCCTGCAGACACTCATTTGTGTACGCTCTCCAGCCCTTCGGCGAACAAACTGCCTTCTGCTACAGCCAAATATTTCAAATTTTGACTCATCAGTGCAGAGCACCTGCTGCCATTTTTCTGCACCCCAGTTCCTGTGTTTTCGTGCATAGTTGAGTCGCTTGGCCTTGTTTCCACGTTGGAGGTATGGCTTTTTGGCCGCAAGTCTTCCATGAAGGCCACTTCTGACCAGACTTCTCCGGACAGTAGATGGGTGTACCAGGGTCCCACTGTTTTCTGCCAGTTCTGAGCTGATGGCAATGCTGGACATCTTCCGATTGCGAAGGGAAGTAAGCATGATGTGTCTTTCATCTGCTGCAGTAAGTTTCCTTGGCCGACCACTGCGTCTACGGTCCTCAACATTGCCCGTTTCTTTGTGCTTCTTCAAAAGAGCTTGGACAGCACATCTGGAAACCCCTGTCTGCCTTGAAATTTCTGCCTGGGAGAGACCTTGCTGATGCAGTATAACTACCTTGTGTCTTGTTGCTGTGCTCAGTCTTGCCATGGTGTATGACTTTTGACAGTAAACTGTCTTCAGCAACCTCACCTTGTTAGCTGAGTTTGGCTGTTCTTCACCCAGTTTTATTCCTCCTACACAGCAGTTTCTGTTTCAGTTAATGATTGTGTTTCAACCTACATATTGAATTGATGATCATTAGCACCTGTTTGGTATAATTGTTTAATCATACACCTGACTATATGCCTACAAAATCCCTGACTTTGTGCAAGTGTACCTAGAAGAATTGATGCTGTTTTGAAGGCAAAGGGTTGTCACACCAAATATGGATTTGATTTAGATTTTTCTTCTGTTCACTCACTTTGCATTTAGTTAATTGATAAATATAATCTATTAACATGTCTATAGCATTCTTACTTTACAGCATTTTTTCACACCTGCCTAAAACTTTTGCACAGTACTGTATATATATATATATATATATATATATATATATATATATATATATATATATATATATATATATATAATACATGGGTGAAGGCTATATTTGCATCCTGAGCCATTTGAACAAAAAGGCATAATCCCACAGTAGTGACGTCAAAAAGTGACAATTCCTCTAGAGGTAAATATACTTGAACTTTGACCCATTCGACTCCTCGAGACCATCGCTTTCAATTCAAACACAAAATGTCTCGTTTTCAATCACTCGACAACACCCACAGTACAGAAATGTTCATTAATGCTCAACACAATGAGAATATGTTAAAAAGAAAAAGATGTAAAGCTGGTACCTTCATATCTCAGAGAAACTGTAGAAACGGATAATGACATAGAACATCTGTACAGCACTGAAACACTGTTTAAAAAAAATGAACTGTACTGCTGAACCTTGTCTTCTTTAATATTAGCATCACCAGGGTATCCATGTATTAGAAAAAAATAATAGATGGGTCTCGTCATTTATAACATCACAGAAACCCTAGATGAAATTAGTTTCCTGTAACTCACTGAATCCCATCGATTATATATATATATATATATATATATATTAGTGACAAAGTATATGGAATCACAGTTAATCAGGATAGTGCCTGTTAGTTTATTATCTCTGTGGTCCCAGGCAGATGGGTTGTTGGGTTGGATAGCAAAGTTCAGTACTCCAAGCAGGCTATCATACAAACAGGGTCTTACAGCCGACAGAGTAGTCCAAACAATCCAAGTAATGCACAGGTATTCAATCATTTCTCTGTTCAATAATTTCTCCTTCTCTCTTAAACCGATCCAGCAAAAGCTGTCTCACCTCCAAAAACACACACTAAATGAGGTTTTAGCTGTCCTTTAAATACAGCTGGCTGGGTTTTGATTGCCCTATCAATGACCCATTAATAATCCATTAGCACCTCATCACATTCCTCCCAAGACACCTGTCTCCGGGTAGTCTTCCCCGTCTGCCAGTTTGTGACTGTCGGCCATTTTGTGTTCAGTGGTCGGCCACGCGTATATACAGCGTATACCATGGCTTGCATACTAATGAGACACTTCACATTGAATAAGTCACTACGCACCACTGCATTCTAAATTCCATGGCAAACTGCCATTTTATTTGTTATTAGTTACAAAACCACTGCCAAAAATGAGTGGCATTCCACCTATTTCCTTTAATATACTTGGGGATGAAACTCCGCTTCTATACTGTATCACAAGATAATGTAGTAGTCGTCCACATCGGTACAAACAACATTGGAAGAGACAGGCCAAGATCCCTGCAAAACAAATTCAGAGAGCTAGGAAGGAAATTAAAAGACAAGACCAAACCGGTGGTATTTTCTGGGATACTGCCGGCACCTTGCAAAGGAGCATACGGACAGCTGGATATGCATAATCAAAATGCATGGCTGAACTCGTGGTGCACAGAGGAAGGCTTCACCTTTCTTGAACACTGGAGCACATTCTGCAACAAGGGCTATCTATATAGGTGGGACGGACTGCACTTAAACAGAAAGGGAACCAATCTACTCGGAGAAAGGATCCTTGAGGAGGTCCAGAAACATTTAAACTAGAAAGGAAGGGGGGAGAAATCAACAAAAAACAGAAGGGAGACCACATCAAAACAAGGGCAACAACTCAGATAAGACAGCTATTAAATGTATTTATCTTAATACTAGAAGTCTCAGAAACAAAATGTTAGAACTTGAAGTTACTGCACTAACAAGTAACTGCGATGTGATAGGTGTTACAGAAACTTGGTTGTCTGAGAGTGATGGAGACAAATATAATATTAGTGGGTATACACAGTATAGGAAAGACAGGCAGGACAGAAGAGGCGGAGGGGTAGCGCTATACATAAGAAATAGTCTTGAAGCCCAGGTGTTAAATCTGGACGAAGAAAACAACACAGAATCAATATGGGTCAGAATAATGGACACAAATTCAAAGGGCATAATAATAGTAGCATGCTATAGACCGCCAAATTCAGACACCAAGCAAAATAATCTGTTATTCAATGACATTCGAAATGCATGTAGCAAAGGAGAAGCCATACTAATGGGGGATTTCAACTTCCCCCATATAAAATGGGAAAACCCGGTGGGGAGCACGAAGGACAAAATTAAAATGGTGGAAATGACAAATGACTGCTTCCTAACGCAATTTGTCAAGGCACCGACTAGATGGGAGGAATGCCTTGATTTAGTCTTTTCAAATAACGAAGACAGAATAACTAAAACAGAGGTCAGAGAACCATTGGCAAACTCAGACCACAACATTGGTCTCATTTGAAGTGATTTTTAAAACCCAAAAAGTAAAAACTGAAGCTAAGGTTTACAATTTTAGAAAAGCAAACTATGAAGGTATGAAACAGAGACTAACAGAAGTAAATAGAGAAAACATTCACAGAAAAAGGATGGCTGTTTTTTAAAAATGTAGAACTAGAGGCGCAAAACAATTACATCCCAAAAGTAGACAAATCTAAATCTAAAACAAAATGGGCAAAATGGTTTAATAGATCAATTAAAAAAAATATTCAGCGAAAAAAGGCATTTTACAGAGCGTTTAAAAGGGACCAAAAACAAAGTACACAGAAAGAGTACTTGCAACTGCAAACACAAGTCAAAAAGGAAGTTAGCAAGGCCAAGAGAGAGAGATAGAAATGAACATTGCTAAGGGGGCTAAAACCAATTCCAAAATGTTTTTCCAATATTATAACAGCAAGAGAACATTCAAAGAGGAGGTTAAATATCTAAGAGATACAAATAGCAAAATCATAGACAAAGAAAAAAAATAGCAAATTGTGAGGCGTGTGAGTATTAATGGAATGTCCAGACAGCAATTTACGTGCAACCAAATTATGTGCAACTCTCTCAAAGGTGATTAAGAAAGCCTCGAGATCATCTTCCGGAGTCATCTTCTGCAACTTGGGTTGAGCTGCAAACATCCGGGCAACTGCTGTCTCCAATGTTGATGGAGATGTTGAAATCTTCTCCACCAGCTGTCCAAAGAACTGGGCAAGCTGTTCCTGGCACCGCATTTCTCTCTCCTCTCGCTTCTCCTCCTGCTCCCTAAACATTGCCAAGACTGTAGCTGGATCCATATCCCACCGCTGACACCACGTGTGAGGCGTGTGAGTAGTAATGGAATGTCCAGACAGCAATTTACATGCAACCAAATATTTTTTTATTATTATTTTTAGTTACACGATAAAAAAAAAACAAAAAGAATGGCGTGAGGGAGGGGGGTGCTGGAGTAAATAACAAAAGAATGGAGGGTTCGGATTTTCCTCTTCACGATATCCCGGACATGGAAGGGATAAAAACAAAAGAGACGTTATTATGTATTCCAAACACTGTGATAAAAACAAACAAACCAAAACAAACTATACAGTGTCTCCCTCAAGCCCAGTAACCCCGCCTATGCTTTCAAGGACCAACCCCGAACACAGTAGCACGTTTCCTTTAGTATGCAAAGCCCCGCCCTTGTAGTCAATGGAACACCAATCCCAAACTGACAAGTGTCCTTACAACTCACTTGACTCAAATGGCCGGAATTTACATACTCGCACTTCCGCCCCTCACCAAGGTGACGCCCCTCATAAAGATGACTTTCGTCATAGTCATGAGACCTTGGTAAGGGAAGTCCCGAGTTGGCTTGATGCCTTCTACTGTCGGGAGGCTGAATTACAGACAGAAACCCCTTTGACTCATCACACAAATATATTAAATGATTACTTTTCACAGGTTTTTACAAAGGAGGATACAGACAACATGTCCCACATGTCGACCTGTTCCTATCCAGTTTTAGAAGATAAGAAAGTTTACAAACGAGAGGAGGCCATTTGGTCCATCTTGCTCGTTTGGTTGTTAGTAGCTTATTGATCCTAGAATCTCATCAAGCAGCTTCTTGAAGGATCCCAGGGTGTCAGCTTCAACAACATTACTGGGGAGTTGGTTCCAGACACTCACAATTCTCTGTGTAAAAAAGTGCCTCCTATTTTCTGTTCTGAATGCCCCTTTATCTAATCTCCATTTGTGACCCCTGGTCCTTGTTTCTTTTTTCAGGTTGAAAAAATCCCCTGGGTCGACATTGTCAATGCCTTTTTATGATTTTGAATGTTTAAATCAGATTACCATGTAGTCTTCTTTGTTCAAGACTGAATAGATTCAACTATTTTTGCCTGTCTGCATACGACATGCCTTTTAAACCTGGAATAATTCTGGTCACTCTTCTTTGCACTCTTTCTAGAGCAGCAATATCCTTTTTGTAACGAGGTGATCAGAACTGAACACAATATTCTAGATGAGGTCTTACTAATGCATTGTAAAGTTTTAACATTACTTCCCTTGATTTATATTCAACACTTTTCACAATATATCCAAGCATCTTGTTGGCCTTTTTCTAGCTTCCCCACATTGTCTAGATGAAGACATTTCTGAGTCTACATAAACTCCTCGGTCTCTCTCCTAGAAGCCAAGTTAGCAGAAACAATTGGGACTATTAGCTTTGTGCTGGGCAAGGTTGCCCCAATGGTTTCTTGAAACTTGTCTTGTGTTTTTGGTATCTCTACTTTAAATGGCTGGGCACTTTTGATAACTTTTTTCACATTTCCAATGTGTTTTTGTTTCAGATACAAGTAACAATCTTTCTATCCAATAAACTGTCAAAACAATTTCAACAGTTTCAAAACAATAAACTTCCCATTCATAAGTCCTTCACTTTTAGTGTTTCGCGCCATAATGCAGTTCCGTAACTAACTTTCTATTCAAACGACGACTGTACTTATTGCGTTGCATGCACTCGAGTATATTAAAATAGTACAGCAGGGTTACGGTATGCTTAGAGGGTCAAGACAGAGGGTGATTAACGCGTGTTAAAAAATGTATATAAAAAATGAACACAGAAGTTAACTGCGATTAATTGACAGCCCTCATTTTTATTCTAAACCTGATATCTGCCACTCCACTGAGTTAACAAAGTCTGTGCAAGCCATGTTTTAAAGTAGTGTTGCACTTCCTTGGTCATCTGGAGGGTGAAATTGTCCCCACATCTTCAGTGCCTTCTTTCCTGTCATTAACCAATCAGCAGCTTCCCCTGTTGATTGACATTGCCTGTGACACTGAAGACACTACTTAGATGACCTAGGAAGTGAAACAGTAAGAGACTTTCTGATTGGAAGACTTTCTTTAACCTCGTGTAGTACCTGATATCAAATTTCAAAGGTTTGCCATAACATGCATTTCTATAAAAGCTGCACATTTGACAGTTATTTAACGATAGTAAGTAAATAAATGACAAGGTTTATGGAATTGTTTTTTATCTACAATCATATTACCATTGCAGTGACACAATGTTCAGTGAATGATCTACTTAGCCGTTCAAGTGAAGTGCACAAACAGCCTTGTACTTTGAATTGCAATATACTTGGCTGACACAGAAGTTAACCACTCAATAAAACATGTCTTACACTGCAAGGAATCGAACCTTGAACTGCAGACCCAGGCGTGCCGAACACCAGTGTGTGAACATGCAAGAGCATTTCTTATTTCAACCCGTGTTTCTCCAGAACGTAGACTGTCCAATCAGGGCCTCACTTAGGTGTCTGCTTTGAGCTCACCGCGCTCTTGAAAAACAATAGCTGTAATAAGTGGCTGTTACATGTGGGTTTCAAACGTGTACATTTGAGACCGTCATTAACACACACTACTCCTATACTGTATCACAAGCTAATACTTTCCAGCATAGCATACTTCTTATAGCAAAATATGAACAAAATACTGTAAAAAGTACCTTCACAATACTCACATATCAAATATTTTAAAGATCTCACATTCCTCCACTTTCAACCAGTCGTATCAGTATTCTGTGTGTTATATTACTGTAAACCACAAAATACTGAGGCAAAACTATAAAGATGTCATTTTAAAACAGATTTGTGGAAGTTTAGAAAAAAATGTCAAAAATCAGACTTCCAAGAGACCAAGTATCACCTCCCTTTACTGGCTTTCAGTTTTTAAAGTTTATGAGTGTTTTGAATTTATTTGAAGTTTTTGAGTTATTTTAATATTATCTGCAGCCACTGGAAAGTGTGAGAAGTGTACAAAACAAAGCTTTCTGTCCTTTCTGAACAACGGTACAGTCCACTAAAGGCCACGCCCCTCTTTTATAAACTATACAGGAGTGTCCCAAGCAGGGGTTGCTGGGAAGAAGAGATGGATATTTAGCGAGAGAGCGAGAGAGAGAGAGAGCATGAAAAGAGTGGAGACTGTCTTTCCAAACACAGGGTGAGTACTATAGGGCCTGTGCTGAGGTGGGAACAGGTTATCTGAGACAGGTTGTGTCAGGTGAAATGAGGTGTATCTACTAAAAGAGAGAGGGAGAGAGGGAAGGAGGGAGTGGGGCTAATTATAAACAAGGACACAGGAGGGAATGGAAAAGCCAGTTGGAAAAAACTGGAAAAACACTGGTCTAGATGCTTAGTATTGGGTTATTATTTTATTATTATTTATTTATTAGCAGACGACGTCATCCAGGACGACTTACAGTTGTTTCAAAATATCTCATTACAGATTATGAAATACACTATTGGGTATTTAGTATTGAGACATATCAAAAACCAATTTTAAATTGTGCAACATGAATACCAATAGAGACCAGTGCCAGCATTCTCTATTATTTAATTATTTAATATGATATCAACATTTTTTGTTATTCATTTTCAGTATCATGGTCAGACATCATAAACTGTCACTTTGTGATCTGAAATCATTGTTATTGGCATAAATGCCCTACAGTGACCCAAGTTAATTATTTTGTATGTGGTTTGGTGATTATGGGAACTACTGGAGCTGTGAGCAACTTTTAAAAGGGAAAACTAGAGATAGGGAGTTCTGTGAACACCCGACAGAATACTCTGAATAGTTTTAAAATGCCTGTAATGACAGTGTGCTGAGTGGCACAGGAAACCTGGAATGACAGTGTGCTGAGTGGCACAGGAAACCTGTAATGACAGTGTGCTGAGTGGCACAGGAAGCCTGGAATGACAGTGTGCTGAGTGGTACAGGAAGCCTGGAATGACAGTGTGCTGAGTGGTACAGGAAGCCTGTAATGACAGTGTGCTGAGTGGCACAGGAAGCCTGTAATGACAGTGTGCTGAGTGGTACAGGAAGCCTGGAATGACAGTGTGCTGAGTGGCACAGGAAACCTGGAATGACAGTGTGCTGAGTGGCACAGGAAACCTGTAATGACAGTGTGCTGAGTGGCACAGGAAGCCTGGAATGACAGTGTGCTGAGTGGTACAGGAAGCCTGGAATGACAGTGTGCTGAGTGGTACAGGAAGCCTGTAATGACAGTGTGCTGAGTGGCACAGGAAGCCTGTAATGACAGTGTGCTGAGTGGTACAGGAAGCCTGGAATGACAGTGTGCTGAGTGGCACAGGAAGCCTGGAATGACAGTGTGCTGAGTGGCACAGGAAGCCTGTAATGACAGTGTGCTGAGTGGTACAGGAAGCCTGGAATGACAGTGTGCTGAGTGGCACAGGAAGCCTGTAATGACAGTGTGCTGAGTGGTACAGGAAGCCTGTAATGACAGTGTGCTGAGTGGCACAGGAAGCCTGTAATGACAGTGTGCTGAGTGGTACAGGAAGCCTGTAATGACAGTGTGCTGAGTGGCACAGGAAGCCTGTAATGACAGTGTGCTGAGTGGTACAGGAAGCCTGTAATGACAGTGTGCTGAGTGGCACAGGAAGCCTGTAATGACAGTGTGCTGAGTGGCACAGGAAGCCTGTAATGACAGTGTGCTGATTGGCACAGGAAGCCTGGAATGACAGTGTGCTGAGTGGCACAGGAAGCCTGTAATGAGAGTGCGCTGAGTGGCGCAGGGGCAGGAAAGCCCCACCTCTAGGTATTCTATATTCCTAAAATGGCTGACTTGGGTACCACTGCACTTGTGAGATCATACACATCCTTTGCATATTTAAAAAAAGGAGATAATTTTCTATTTAGGGATACCGAGATTTCATAAGTAAGGGGTCTGAGTGGGATAAAAGGGGGCAATAAACATCCCTGATTCTCTATGGCAGGCAATTATAACTCAAAACCAGGTCCTGAACTCAGACTTATAAAAAAAAACAAAAAAAAAAACAGTTTTTGAGTAAACCACTCTGAATGATTGCTCATAACATAGTAAGGGAACAGCTAAACAATATTTAAAGGCTAAATGTTTCTGCGTTTGCGCAATTGTTTAGATAGCTGTGATTTGAATATAAAGCTTTAGTAAGACATTTTAAAACCAATAATATTAGCATGTTTTGTTTCTTTATCCCGTTGTGCAAGGAATCCCCACCCCTCAAACATATTGTACCGGTAACGCTCTGATCATAGACACTTAAGCTCTCAAATCTGAGAATACAATCTAGACAACCTGTTTTGTATCCTAAGGCAGTAGCTCTTCAGGTTGAATAGACTCAAGCTGTGCTCCTCAGTGCTCTGGGTGGGGTGGAGATGAGCAGTGAGGGTGGGGTGGATGTGTTCAGGTTCAGTGGATTGGAGGTGAACAGTGAGGGTGGGATGGATGATGCAGCCGTTGACTTTATTGTTTATATATTGTGATACAAGTCCCTCCCCTACATGACATGCAGATGGACGGATGTACAGACAGACACACACAAGTGAGATCACGTGTTTACTAAACTTTGATCCCAACGCAAATTAAAACAGCAATTATAAATCATTGTGGAGTGACATACAATACATACTCTTGAAGCATGAAACCAAAATACACGTAAACTAAACGGCTGGGCATGTTGTATCTATATACAGTCCTATATTTACTAAGTTTGATGCTAGTGGGTCCTTGTTAAAAAAAAACGGGGACCCTTATGCTTGTCTGTCTGTCTGGCTGTCTGACTGTCTGTCTGTCTGTCTGTCTGTCTGTCTGTTTTGCACCAGTCTTCATCAGACTTTTATAATATATTCCAAGTTTCCTCTTGACATTTTGGAGTGAGTGTGGCTATAATCCAATAAACTCTCAACTTTAATATAAATCTGTACCCGAATATTCTATCAAACATTTCTTGACATGTATTCGAAGGCCAAAAACCAAGTCTGTGTCCGCCAGACATTGCATAATTGATCGAAATTAAAAATGGATATCACAACCTGTTTTGCCTTGAACCAATTTACCACCTTGCCAGAATATGCTTATATAAATACCAGGTTTCATGGATAAACGCTTCTCCAAATATATGCAAAAATGTGAAGTGTGAGATGCTGTACAGACGTACCACTATATCCCCAGCAGGTTCTTATCTGTTACCTATCTGTGTTTTTGTTTCATTTTCATAGTCCATTGGAGTTGCTAACCTGCCCGCTGCCCTGACAAGCTCATTCCAAAGATATTTTCCTTGAAGAAACCATGGCTGACATTACTGAAGACAAAAACAAAATCAAGAGCGGCTTGATAACGGCGTTGAAATGCGTGGAAACCATTTCATCAGCCGCCACAGTGATCAATCCAATATTCGGCATGGCTGGTGCCATCGTACGCATCATCCTACACAATATCGACGATGAGGAAATCCAGACTTTGAAGAAGGAGTTCAAAAGCATCCATGCGGGTTTGGATAAAATCTCCAGAGAAAACCAAAAAACCCTGAAAGGGATCCAAAAAGTAACTCTGGACAACCAGTACTCCCAGATCGCTTCCAACATCGAAATGCAGTTTCAGGATTTTAAAGCTGTCGTCGAGGCTGATCAGGGCTCCAAAGAACGGCTGAAGGATAAGTTTGTAGAAAACTTTAGGAGTAACAAGGCAGATTCCAACTTGCATACTTTGTATGATGGGGTGATTGGAAAGAGCAAGGTTTTTAGTAAGCCCATTCTGAAAGTTTACATGGAGAATTCCAATGGAAACCGCCAAGTAATGGAAACTTTATGCACTCAACTTAACTATCTCTTCTGCATTGGCCTCTATGCTCTCGTGGGCTATACAGCCATTATCAAAGATGATGAAAAAACCCTAAGTGAAGAATGGGCAAAGAATATGGAGAATGTGCAGAAAGAAATGGCCCGGGTTCTCAGCGAATGCCATTAAAGTCCTTTGAAGAAACTGCTAAATGTGCTACCAGGTTGCCTTTCCCAGTTTTACCTGGTATTTGTATGAAGGGCTCTCGATTTACCTTCACGCTTCTAAACCCTTCTCTGCTGCCTAACGTACCTGGCCCATCCGAAAAAATGCTCGCACAGTGCTGTCTTACATCCTAATTAAAAACATTTTTATAATAATAATAATAATAATAATAATAATAATAATAATAATAATAATAATAATAATAAAATCATTGAGAAGTTCCTACAAATCATATTTGTTCATGGTTCCAATTTCATTATGTTAGTGGGATAAAAATACCTTTGATGTGACACAGAGTTGTGAAATGTAAATGCTAGCGCTCGCTACAGCTGTGAATACATAGAGAGTAAATTAAAAAAAAATTTGCATGCAACTTTTGTTTCTCTGCAATGAGGATCGATAATAATAAAAAATAAGTTTTGCTTTGATTAGGAGCTTTGAAGTGACACATCTGATTATTTTCTGCATTTTGTTTTGTCGAGGCAACACTACAAGAAACTTATCTCCTACTTCTGAGGATCATTTTGACACAATTTAAACTTATAACGTGTTTGGTGAGGTAGTTGACCTGTGTGTCTTAATTTTGCTTTTTCTCCAGTGATGTGTCAGCGATCAGAGACAAAAAAAAAACATTATGAACCACGAGATTTTTTGTATTCCAATTTTCGTTTGTACTTGGAACCTTGTATGTTGTGTCTGATTTCTCCCTATCTGTAATAAAAAAAAGTGATTTAATTGTAATTATTGATTTCTTATTTTTTTTGGTCTCTTTGTCCATTTAAACAAAAGTTTCTATAATTATTTGATAAGATTTTTTCCTGTTCTATTTGGTTAATAAATTGTTCCTTCGGCTGAGTTATCTGCCTTTTAAGTTCAGCATTCTCTTGTTCAGTGAACTTGTTATCAGAACCACAAGACACTGCAGTAGTTACTGCTTTCTTTGTCCTGCCCTTCAACTTTTTTTCCTTTGATTTAGAAATTTTACATTTCTAAAATGCCAATTGAGTGTCAGCATTTAATTTTGCATCAGAGATTCTTTTTTATTCCCTCTATGAGATCTTTAACATCGCCTTGTAACCTGCTATTTTTAAGCTTCTGCGCATTCTGTCTGCACTTTGTAACTTGCCTGCAAGCCCAGCAGTGCAGTAGCTTCCTTCCCTTTTTTCGCTATTGGTATCCTGGGATCATTCTCAAATGAAATTCAATACCCACAAGAACATCTTCTTTGTCACTTATTCTGTCTGCCTCTGAATCTGACTCCTCAGACAGCTCCTTTATTGTCTCCTCCTGTTTTTTAACTACCTCCTTAAGTTTTCGAGTGTTGCCCTGTATTGGTTCAGCTTTCTTTTGATATACTGAATTGCTTGTCTGCAAGCCCAACAATATCAGCACCAGTTTAGCCTTCTTAGTTTTTGGACAATTTTTTTAGAATCTCCAATTATTTTTCCACCCTGATTTTCTCTCAATTTGGAATGCCAATTATTATTATAATTTTTCTCCTTCACCGCAGCGATTCCCCACACAGCTCAGGGACCCGAGGCTTAGTGGACGTCCTCCGATCCCACGAGCCAATCTGTGACTTTTTTTACATCCAAAAACTCGAGAGCGGCTGTCTGCAGGCCACCGGTCTCTGGAGGACAAAGATCAGTCCAGCAAATCTCTGCCCCCAAGCTCACTTGGTGTCTGACCTGTAGGGGTCGCCGCAGAGCGGAGAGGAAAACAGTCTAAGCCAGATCTAAACATTCACCCTTAAATCCTTCAGTACAATCAATCAATTTAGGATTCAATCAGTGAAAAGAAAATTTATAATAGACAGGGAGAAACAGGTAGAGGGTGTTCCTCCCAGGGAAAACAAGATGAAAACAGACACAATATATATATATTAGCTCAAAGAGCCAGCTGCCCAACGTTTCGATATGTTGTACATATCTTTCTCAAGGGAGTACATACATATATATATATATATATATATATATATATATATATATATATATATATATATATATATATATATACAGTTGTAGTCAAAAGTTTACGTACCCCAATGGTAATTTATAATTTCTAGAAATTACTTGAAAACAAAGAATATTAGGAAAAATCTTTTGTAGCAAAGGTTTTGCTTTTGTGGCTGAGGAAAAATGTTACAAGAAATAGATGTCTACAATTATTTATTTCAGCAATGTTTTTTGCAAAACTCCAAAAATGCTAATTCAAAAGAATTCATACCATTTGATGCTATGATAGTATTGTCTACAAGGTGATAGAAAGGTCAATATGATAATGCAGAACCTAATTCTAGAAAAGTTTAGAAAATGCTGGATTGTAGGTGAACATTCTTAGAGAGTATAAAAGGGTTAGGCACAGGATGACTGCTATCTGTAAAGAGCCATTGGTTCAACTGCGTGATGCCTCTTGAAGCCCTGCCTGTTCATTTTTCTCTGCGGCTTTTAAAAATGAAGAGAGAAAGTTTTATAAAAAAATAAATATACTTTTCAGAATCTGGCTAAAAGTATTTGACAGTGTTATCCAGCCCATTGTACTATATGGAAGCGAGGTATGGTGTCCACTCAGTCAACAAGAGTACACAAAATGGGATAAAAATCCAGTAGAAACCCTGCATGCTGAATTCTGCAAAAGCATATTACAGGTTCAACGCAAAACACCAAGCCATGCATGCAGGGCTGAATTAGGCTGCTATCTACTGCTCACCAACATACAAATAAGAGCACTAAAATTCAAGATGCATCTAAACAAAAGTGAACCAGACACCCTCCAGTACAAGACCCTGCAAACCCAAGAGCTCAGCCCAGAAAAGAGTCCCCTCAGTCAGCAGGTCCTGAAGCTCACGACACTAACCCACACTAACACTGCCAATCAGAGTCAAGCAAATTGAAACACAAATCAAAAACTCCGATTTGGAACACTGGGACAAAGAAACAAAAACCCAAAATAAACTTGATTGTTATCGAGCCCTAAAAAGAGACTTTACTCCAGCAGAATATCTCTTTACTGTCAGAGATACAAAGCAGAGGCAGATCCAGACCAAGTACAGACTCAGTGACCACAGCCTGGCCATTGAAAAAGGCCGACACAGACAGACCTGGCTAGCCAGGGAGAACAGGCTCTGTGGTCACTGTGAGACAGGAGAGGTCGAGACAGAGATGCACTTTCTCCTACACTGTATGAAATTCTCCCAAACAAGGGACAAATTCCTTAATAAAAGTACTATTTCCCTCCCACACTTCCCACAATGGACTGACCCAGAAAAACTGGCAGTCCTGCTGGGAGAGGGACACACAGCCCCACTGGCTGCCCAGTATGTAGCCGCCTGTCACAGCCTGAGGGACACACAGTGAGCACTCTGCACAGGGGCATTGCTTTTCTACCACTACCATGTGTTGCATTCAATACCAGTGGTCATTATTATTATTGTTATGTTAGCATTATTATTAATATCATAATTATTATCATTGGTATTACTTTTGTTGTTATTGTTATTGTAAATATATTTGAATACAATGAAGACACTCGTTGAAGGCTCTGTTATTGGCTACACTACGTAGTCTAGACATGTTCAGGGTTTTCGAGGAGGCTCGTGTCCACTGGGACATACCGGGAAGTGTTCGACACGGACTGACCGATTCCGGGTCCGGAGATTCCAGCAACTCCACTCCGGACTTTATCAGGAATCAGATCACCATTCCGGACGAGGTCTGGATAAAAAAAAGGTTGAAACCAGTGGTCTAGATGTATACTCTTTGATAAATAATACATCAATAGCTAATAAACTATTTTTTAAACTGTGTGCTCTTCATTTTCAGAAGATAATGTAGTCTGAACGTTCGTGTCACAGACACTCATGTTATTACCTCCTCCCCTGAAAGTTCTGAAGCCATTTCAATTGTAATCTCATCGCCTTCTGAGGATGAAGTCCAGTCCAGCGGTTCCGCTGCTTTCGTGTGTCTGGTGTTCGGGGTGTCCGAGGAGGCTTGCGTCCGCAGGGACATACTGGGGAGTATTGAACATGGACTGACCGACTCCAGGTCTGGAGATTCCAGCGACTCCGGAATTGTTTCTGAAGGTATCAGAATTTGAGTGTAATCTGTCTGCCTGTGTGTCTGTATTTCACTGTTACATTTTTAAAATGTATCTAAAGAACCGCTTATCTGCTTTATTCATTTATTTATTTAAACTTGTATTTGCTGGAAAAGCCATCTGAGCTACAATAGGCAAGTTTACAAAGGCAATCCAGGAGGAAGTTAGGAGCCAGTTACAGTTACACACAAGCATACAGCAAGCACAGAGTTTCACAATCCATGCATTACTGTATTCACTTCACTTCAAATACAATCACAAGGCTGGTTCAAATGATCAAACAACAATCTCTTAAAATGAGAAAGCCCCAGGTTGAAATTTGCAGTCAATTGATCTGCAGTTGCTCGCCTGTTTTGCCTTGCACCTCGAATTAATGCATGGATATCACGATATCACGACCCTAAGCATGCTGGGATGTTATTTGCTTAATTAACGCATGAGCCCTTGCCTTCAATATACTTGGTGTCCCTCATTTACCCAGGTGTTTCCATTTTTTTGTCCACTACCTGTAAATCTGCACAGCCAAAACACTTTCTTACAACTATTAATCACCTGACATTTCATATCGCTGACTTGCATCTGTATAATGTAATGTTATGTTTAGAACACAACTTCTACTGGTTTGTCCTTCATCGATGAATTGTGTTCGGCCATTTATTTTCTTTAAAACAACTAAAACTCCCTGAAGCTAGACGCATTTATCTGAGTGCCAGTCGCTGCTTTTATCTGAGTGCCAGTCACTGCTTTTATCTGAGTGCCAGTCACTGCTTTTATCTGAGTGCCAGTCACTGCTTTTATCTGAGTGCCAGTCACTGCTTTTATCTGAGTGCCAGTCGCTGCTTTTATCTGAGTGCCAGTCACTGCTTTTATCTGAGTGCCAGTCACTGCTTTTATCTGAGTGCCAGTCACTGCTTTTATCTGAGTGCCAGTCACTGCTTTTATCTGAGTTCCAGTCGCTGCTTTTATCTGAGTGCCAGTCACTGCTTTTCCTATTACTGATGGGGTTTCAATGTCGACGAGGGTTCTTCATTTTACCTTATGATGGTGACCGGAAGTGTAGCATTGAAGAATGTGCAAGGAATGTTACATAAATATACTTCAATAACCGCTTCAAATAAAATAGCATTCAAAAAATTAAATTCACCTTTTTATATAGGAAAATCAAAACAAACTTCCATCTAATCATCCAATGTATTTTATATAGCACAACTTCTACTGTTTGTCTTTTATTGCTAAATTGTATTTAAGGTATTCTCTCTCAATAATTGAGGCTGTGTGGTACAGCGGTTAAAGAAAAGGGCTTGTAACCAGGAGGCCCCCGGTTCAAATCCCACCTCAGCCACTGACTCATTGTGTGACCCTGAGCAAGTCACTTAACCTCCTTGTGCTCCGTCTTTCGGGTGAGACGTAGTTGTAAGTGACTCTGCAGCTGATGCATAGTTCACACACCCTAGACTCTGTAAGTCACCTTGGATAAAGGCGTCTGCTAAATAAACAAATAATAATAATTGCCATGTTGATAATACTAATACTAAGTTAAGCAATGTGAGGATTGCGAAACGGACTGTGGGACGAGGCGGTAGGTTGAGTTCAATCCTTTCAACGTACACTGAGTGCTTGAGTATTATTTGAACTGTGAAAGAAAATAATTGTTCTAAAATAAGGATGTGCCAATAATTAACTAGCGTTTCTTAAATCAGTTAATTGAAAACTATTGTGGTGACCATTGAAGAAAATAACTCAAGGGAGTTTTAAAGGAAAATAAATGTTCAGTTCATTTTCCCAAGTGGAGAGTAATATTGCTATTGAACAGAGTTCTGGGAAAGTTGCTTGAAATTGTAAAGAAGGATTGACTTGGGCCACAGAAGAACAAAACAGGTGTTGGTTTTATTTGGCTGGTATTCAGAAAGCACTCTTACATTATTGCTGAGTAGACTCTTCGTGAATTGAGCATTTGAGGGATAAGAACAGTAATGACTCCCCTTAGGGACTATAAGTACACTAAGGCACCCCAGTATGGACTATATTCAGAAAGCAAGGTCATTTCATGGAGTGTAACCTCAATACTTGCCATTGCGCTTTTGTTAGGTTTGAAGTAATATGGTTGTCTCATTGCAATTGAATATTATTTTCTGTTAAATTTGGATAAAACTGTTCAGAATTTAGAAGCTACTCTTCAGTTTAGTTGCCTGCATAAACATATGTAACATGATAGAACAGCCACACTCTTTAAAAAGAGCCAGGACCACCCTGTGGACAGCAATTTCAAGATTTATATCACACTGTTTAGCACTAGATGGCGCAGGTGCATACAAATATAGATTTACACTATACATAGGTTAACAGAATGTGCACACACATCATTTCAAGAGTTTGTTATAGAAGAGAATGAAGTACTAAGGGAGATAGCAACACTTCAGATAAACAAATCCCTTATATTTAAAATGGGGGATAAATTTGACCCTGGGAACTACAGACCTATCATATGTAAAATCAAAGAAACTATAATAAGGACCAAAATGGAGGAATATTTATATAGTAACAACATTATAGGAGACAGCCAGCATGGCTTTAGGAAGGGTAGATCTTGTTTAACTAATTTACTAGATTTCTTTCAGAAGGTGACTACTGGAGTGGACAAGGATAGTGCGTATGACATCATCGACTTAAATGTTCAAGAAGCATTTGACAAAATACCGAATGAAAGGCTATATCTAAAGATTAAATCAGTAGGGATAAATGGTAAAGTAGCAGCATGGATTCATAACTGGTTACAAGATAGAAAGCAGGGAGTTATAATTAGAGGCCAGGCATCAAACTGGAGTAACGTAACAAGTGTGGAACCACAGGGATCAGTATTGGGACCGTTGCTATTCCTAATCTATATAAATGACCTGGACCAAGACATAATCAGTAAATATGCAAATTTGTAGACGACACAAAACTGGGAGGGGTAGCCAACTCCCAATCAGCAACTTTAATAATACAAAGAGTTTAGACAAGATTCAAGCTTGCGCTGACACGTGGCAGATGAAATTTAATGTGAATAAATGCAAAGTCTTGCACATGGGGCGCAGAAACATTAGAGGCAAGTACAGCATGAATAGTAATGAAATAGTGGAGGCTGTGTATGAAAAGGACTTGGGGGTTGTCGTGGATGAATCTCTTAAGCCAACTAGACAGTTCAGAGAAGCTATACAAAAAGCAAATAGAATGTAAAGGTTATATAGTCAAGACAGCTGAATTCAAATCTATTATATTAATTATATAATGCACTGGTATGACCACACCTAGAATACTGTGTACTGTCCTGGTCCCCATATCATAAGAAAGACATTGAGGCTTGGAGAGAGTACAGAGGAGAGCAACATGATTAATCCCAGGATTGAAGGGCATGCCATATGAAGATAGACTGAAAGAGCTGAATCTGTATAGCCCAGAAAGAAGGAGAGGTATTTCAAATTGTCAAGGGGTTTAACAAAGTAACTGCTGAGAATTATTTTCATAGGTCACAGAGAACAGAACCAGGGGCCCTGGGTGGAAGCTGAAGAAGAGCATATTCAGAACTAAGGGGAGAAGGAGCCCCCCTGCACTCCACTCCACTCCTCAAGCCGTGCGAGCCCCCCTGCACTCCACTCCACTCCTCAAGCCGTGCGAGCCCCCTGCACTCCACTCCACTCCTCAAGCCATGCGAGCGCACCTGCACTCCACTCCACTCCTCAAGCCGTGCGAGCCCCCCTGCACTCCACTCCACTCCTCAAGCCGTGCGAGCCCCCCTGCACTCCACTCCACTCCTCAAGCCGTGCGAGCCCCCCTGCACTCCACTCCACTCCTCAAGCCGTGCGAGCCCCCTGCACTCCACTCCACTCCTCAAGCCATGCGAGCCCCCCTGCACTCCACTCCACTCCTCAAGCCGTGCGAGCCCCCCTGCACTCCACTCCACTCCTCAAGCCGTGCGAGCCCCCCTGCACTCCACTCCACTCCTCAAGACATGCGAGCCCCCCAGCACTCCACTACACTCCTCAAGCCGTGCGAGCCCCCCTGCACTCCACTCCAGTCCTCAAGCCGTGCGAGCCCCCTGCACTCCACTCCACTCCTCAAGCCGTGCAGCCCCCTGCACTCCACTCCACTCCCCAAGCCATGCGAGCCCTCCTGAACTCCACTACACTCCTCAAGCCGTGCGAGCCCCCCTGCACTCCACTACACTCCTCAAGCCATACGAGCCCCCCTGCACTCCACTCCAGTCCTCAAGCCCTGCGAGCCCCCCTGCACTCCACTCCACTCCCCAAGCCATGCGAGCCCTCCTGAACTCCACTACACTCCTCAAGCCGTGCGAGCCCCCCTGCACTCCACTCCAGTCCTCAAGCCGTGCGAGCCCCCCTGCACTCCACTCCACTCCCCAAGCCATGCGAGCCCTCCTGAACTCCACTACACTCCTCAAGCCGTGCGAGCCCCCCTGCACTCCACTCCACTCCTCAAGCCGTGCGAGCCCCCCTGCACTCCACTACACTCCTCAAGCCGTGTGAGCCCCCCTGCACTCCACTACACTCCTCAAGCTGTGCGAGCCCCCCTGGACTCCACTACACTCCTCAGGCAGAACAACTGTGCCACCCTGAGTGTGTACAAGTGTAAAAAAAATAAAAAATGTGCTAAGCTCTCTGCACAAATCAGTGACCATCGGGACTGATGCTAAAGGAAAGCCAGTGACTGTTGCATTATACAACGCAATGAAGCCCGGTGTGGATATACTGGATCAAATGGCACGGCTGTATTCTGTCAAAGGTAGTACTCGCAGGTGGTCTGTGGCTGTTTTTTATAATGTTTTGGACCTGGCAGCCATCAAAGTCTCTGATTGTGGCAGTTGTGTGTGTGACATGCTATACAAATGTATTGTGGTTTGTTCTTTTTTTCCAGCAATGTACTGTACAGTGCTTTGTGATATATTTGTATAAAAATTGCTATAGAAATACAATAAATAAAAATAAATAAATAAATATAGCAAAGTGTGATGTATATATATATATATATATATATATATATATATATATATATATACAATCCTGTGCAGAAGTCTTAGACATGTTGCGTTTTTCTATTCTGATGCATTATGAGCATCAACAATTTACTCAAAGCCTCCACTAGTGTTTTCTACTATTATAACAACCTTGACTTGCATATATCTGATCATTTTCAATATATAGGGGTCAACAGAACAGATAAGTGCAATGGTTTAGCAATTTAAAATGCCTGTTGTTGTGCACTATGTTTCAGATAGTGTGCAAAAATAAGTAACGAAACACAAACATGATAAAATAAAAGTACATAAATCATAAAAATACATACTGTATTATCCTGTTTGTTTACACTAGGGCAATGCTTCCTCCTGCTTTGAATGGCACTGTGTAACTCAAACAGACCTGCTCTTAATATTACTTTCAGCAGTGACAGCTGCAAACTCTGCTACAAGGGAAGGGAAGTCAAACACAAATGTATTGTAAACAGGAGCCAAAACTGTAAGTATTGCTCTCCAGCTGGCTTTCATTTTTCATATTTTTATAGAATTACCAAAGAAATATCTCTGTTGTGGCTGAAAAAGGGGTGCAGGTCAAACAAAATGTATTTTCTGCTAATAAATAAAATAATAGATATTTGGGAGATACTGAAATTGAAGAAGGAATCTATGAAAAAGACCTAGGAGTTTATGTTGACTCAGAATTCATCACGTGATCACAGGTGTGTTCAGTTGATTAGACAGTACGGTTGATCAAAGATCAGATAATTGACTGCCTGCTGCATTTCATTTCATATCTGTTTAGTATTTTATTACAGGTATGTCAGATTTATGGGGCCCTGGGGAACCTTCTGCACCTGAAGGAGGGGATCCAGTGCACTGGGGGAGACAGTTAACAGAGTAATCAGGCAGAGTTTAAACTAGCGACTTGGGGGGCAGGGAGGCTTGAGACATGGGGAGTTACACTACAAACTACACAGCAAAAAACAAATAACATAACCAAAAACAATATAGATGGGAACAACATTTAAACACACAAGTGCAATCAAATTGTTGCAGATGTTCACAAACTTGAATGCCTATATTTAAATGCAAGAAGCATGAGAAATACATTTCTAGAATTAGAAGCCATGGCCAATGTGGATAACTGTGACGTTATAGGAATAACAGAACCCTGGTTAGCTCCAAACGATGGAGACGAGTTTAACATGGAAGGATATAGATTCGTTAGGAAAGACAGATCCCATAAAAGAGGGGGAGGGGGTCGCAATATGCCTCATAAATGACTCAGAATGGGAAATACTGGAACGTAATGCCAACAACAGTGAATCAATATAGATTCAATTAAATGGAAACAAATCTAAAGGTTTAATAGTGGGAGTCTGTTATTGGCCCCCAAGTTCTGATGAATTATTAAACGAAAACGTATATGCAAGCATCAAAAAAAAAAAAGTAAGGACACTTTAATTGTGGGAGACTTCAACTTCTCAAACTTAAACTGGGACCACATGACTTCAGACATGTGAATGACAGAGTTAGTGTAAGATTGTTTCTTATCACAAATGGTGAATGTCCCGACTAGATAGAATTCATGTCTAGACTTGGTATTAACAAACAATGAAGCAAGGATACACAACTTACAGGAACAAAGAGCCATAAGGAATAAGCAACCATAATATGATAGAGTTTGTGGCAAATAAATCGAGGGCAGTACATAAATCAAAGACGATATACAGAGTTGTTGAAGCAGAGACTATCGGATCCATTAAGAAACGACTGGATGCTGTCGTGAACAATATTGTGACCACAATAATACAAAATTGTTCAATACATTTTCCTTGCCATGCACATCCATTCATTATATAGGTATCAAATGTGCAGTTTTGAATGAAACATGCATGTATTGTCATTTTATATCATGATATCTGGTACTACACTAGGTTAAATAAATCTCTGTTGGCAAGCCATGCTTTTAGACTGTCTTGTACTTCCTGGGTCATTTCACCACCCCTTCACTGGCTTTTTTTCCTGTTGTTGACCAATCAGCTGCTTCCCCTTCTGACTGGCATACTCAGTCAGTAACATGCTTTGACCCAGAAGACACTGCTGAGGTGAAATGAGGTGAAATGTTTTGTCTGTAGTGAAAAAGACTATTTAATTATACTTGTTGTGTCACATGGGAGTGGGTATATACAGTATTTGACAAAACAGAACCTGTACCCCTTTTTCAGCCACAACAGTGATATTTCTTCATTAATTCTATAAATATATGAAAAATGAATGCCAGCTGGAGAGCAATACTTACAGTTTTGGCTCCTGTTTACAATACATTTTGTTTGATTTCCCTTCCCTTGTAGCAGAGTTTACAGCTGTCACTGTTGAAAGTAATATTAAGAGCAGGTCTGTTTGAGTTACACAGTGCCATTCAAAGCAGGAGGATGAATTGCCGGAGTGTAAACAAACAAGATAATACAGTATGTATTTTTATGATTTATGTACTTTTATTTTATTATGTTTGTGTTTCGTTACTTATTTTTGCACACTCTCTGAAACACGTGATAGTAAAGGTATCTAGTCCAATAGCATGCCTTGATTATTGTTGAGAATGGTGCTGTGTTTTGCCTGTTGGGTTAAGAGACATACTGTGGGTATTCTGGGGGAGAGACAACGGAGACGACCAAAGAGCAGAACAACAGGCATTTTAAATTGCTAAACCATTGCACTTATCTATTCTGTTGACCCCTTCACCTCTGCAATATATTGAAAATAATCAGATATATGCAAGTCAAGGTTGTTATAATAGTAGAAAACACTAGCGGAGGCTTTGAGTAAATTGCTGATGGTCATAATGCATCAGAGTAGAAAAATGCAACATGTCTTAGACTTCTGCACAGCAATGTACTGTCTTATATAAGACAGTACTGTTCTCATGTGTGCCTCATACAAGCAAACTCATATGAACCATATATGCATTATGGTACAAATATGTCCACTTCATTAAATGCAAGTTGTATTGTGAAGGAAAATCTTAATCGTGTGCACTGAACGTCATATTTTGTAGATTGTTTGGCTACCCATCAGAAACCTTGCCTCGACCCATATTTGGGTCACGACCCCCACTTTGGGCTTAGAGACACAAGAGTGATGTAACTCTGGGGCAGTCCCTCATTATTGAACATTATTGAACATTATTGAACATTCTGTGAGGAGCGGATCTTGTGATGTCATAGAGGAATACGAATCTTTGAGTGTCTCAACACAGCAACTCACAAATAAAGCAACGAATTTGGAAGATTAAACAGGACAGCCTCCCAGAAAAAAATCACTACCAAATGAAATAAATGCATTAATATTGCACCTCTGTAGTAATGCTGTGCGACCCCTGAGGGAAGCTGTTGGTCAGGAAATTTACTGTTGAGTGAGGTTAAGCTGCTCTAAGAATAATCTCAGGTAGAAAATGGGATATTCTCACCCAGAAATGTGTTAGCTGTATGCCTGTCTCAGATATTTCAGCACATGTTTCAGTGGCACTTGTTTGACAGTGCATTTTGGTCCTGCCCAACACCCTTTCTTTTCGCTTCGCCATTTAGGAATAGCTTAACGGAGTAAGAATCTAAGCTCTTTGATATTTAAAAAGAGAAGTCTATTGGATATATAATTTAAAAACATCAAATGAATATGGATTTTAGTTTGAAATTGGAAGGGGGATATCATATGGCTAAAATGTGTATTCTGATAATTAAGGAATTTAATATTTAGTGTTCATTACAGTACATAGATCCTCCAGGATGTCATCCTCTGAAATTAAGATCAGATTTATATACTATAATAAATAGTACCCTTGATTCAGCGCCTGAGGTATATAAGCAGGCTTGCAATTGAGATGATTCAGTTTGCTTAACAATAATGATTTATTCATACAACATGACGAAACAAACAATGATAGCATTTGAGTAATTAGTCAAAAAACTTCTATAGCATTAAATACAAGAGATTCTCTCAAAATCACTTAGCTTAAACCTGTAAGTTTCATGCAATTACAATAAGAAATCTCCTAGTTCTCCATAAACAAAATAAACGAGAAACAAACATGAAGTCATGGTTCTTAAAAGGCAATGCGCCATTCCTGAAATATCTGATTCAGTATCTAATACTAATATGCGACAAAGGGAACTCTAAGGTATCACATATAAAACAATGACTTCACAATGAATACCGTAAGTTACAATATGAACTCTTTCATAGTTTCCTAAGGACAAATTGAACTGAATGCAATCAGATTAACAAAACCTTAATTATTTCTAGGACAGCTTTTAAACTAACATTTACATGGTATGATACTTGTTATCTAATCACATGCATGCATAGATTTTAACTCTATATCATAGCTCAACCTTAATCAGCATTAATCTAGTATAATACTTGCGTGAAGTTTCTGTTGTATAGTTAGCAGGTAAGCAGTAAGCAGACTTCTTAAGGTAACAAGACAGGTTTCCTCTGTGGAGCAGTTTGAAGGCTGTGGTGCAACAATAACAGCTTGGAAGACAAATTTAGTAAGCTAAGCTCTTGGTTTTATGTGGTTTCAAAGCAAAGGCAGGTTCTGTCCTTTCGTTCTGGTTGGCTAGCCCATATCAACATTTACACCATTGAAGTGAAGGTGCTGACGTAAGGTCATTTCTGAATGAGTTTCCTTCAATCAAGGAGACCTTTTTTCGTTTTGATCTAATTACTTTGATTACTTATCTGTCTGTATTGTTAAAATAAGCAATATGACCTACAAAATGATTTTTATAATCCCAAATGAATTGGTAAGAAATCTGTGAATAAGTGTCTTTAATTCAAGTACAAACAATAAAAAGAAACTATATTAAAGTTTTAAATGTGTTTCTACATATACGTAAACTGACTTAGAAAAGGTTTTACAATATATATCAATTCTGTCTATATCAATTATGAAAATGATAAATAAGAGGGTATGGTCTGAATGCACCTGCTTATAATTAAATTACCATGCAGCTTTTGAAGACATTGAATAAACAGATTTGTTTATTTTATGTATCTTGATGAAGGTGTTCTATCAGCATCGAAACATTTTAAATGAACTTTTAAATGATGAACTTACACATAGTTACAATGTTATTATGCAAAGTTATAATGTACTTAATGTGTAAATCTTTTTGCACGATATATGGAAGTACACAATTGTGTAAGAAAATGGTTAGGGTTAGGCTTAGGTCATGCAAAAAGATGTACACATTAAGTACATTGCAATTATGTGTAAGTACACATGGATTTACTAAGTAACTACTATGTAATAGAGACAGTAATTAGAGACACTTAATGTAAAATGTTACCTTTGTAGTGTATGTTTAAAAAAAGTAACACTTTTGAAATGCTTGCTATACCATTTTGTATTTTTAAATAAAATGTCATTGAGTACATTCTAAAACAGACATTAAAAACTAAAAGACCAAGAGTAGGTGTCCACGACAGGTGGAGGCTGTGGGCGGCTCCAGTGATGTGGCATGGCAAAGAGGGGGTTGGGTTAACAGAGGGTGTGTCTTTTTGCACAGAAACTCGATCCTGCCAGGGACCAGAACATTTTCACTGCCTAAAGATCTGCAGCATTCTTCAGAGAGGAACTGTGTTGAATATTCCTAAAGGTAGGACTTGTGTGAAGTATTTTTTTTTGCCATCTTTCACACATTTTAAGATTCAGATGTGATTTTTGAAATGTATTCTGTTGTAGTTTTATACAAGCTTGTCTTACTCACTTTTAATGGAACATGTTATTCAGTTTTAAAAAAAAAAACCTCTGCATAGTGACTGTATTTTTAGGGACATTTAAGTTTGAAGGGGGAAACATAATCCAACTTTTCTTTCTTTACATTATTATTTTTTCAATAAAATTATTTTTTTAAAAGTACTGTTCTGAAGATTTCTCATGCGCAATGGGTTGTGTTATTGACAGGTTGTTTTGATATACAGCAGGTCTTACTTTTCAGGGGCTGTAAAATAAATCCTGTTTTAGTTTTTGTTTATATAATAGATACAGATGTTGTGTCTGTCTTCTTTCAGCAGCATCTGCAATAAAGAAGCTGTCCCGGAAGGACCTGTTATCTTTGTTTGGAAACAAACAGCGAGAGAGTAAAATGATCAGTGTTGCATCTAAAATAATCCGACATACGTTTTAACAGCCATAGTTTAATTTATAGTGTATTATAGTCAACAGTGTAAAAGTAATATCTTAAACTATTGTATGATGTACTATTGTTTTGGCCATAAATTGTGCTGTCTTGATTGCTATATAAATAGCTCGATGATGAAAATGTATGTAAAGCCATGTGTAAAATGTATTTAACTATTATCTTTTTTCAGTGTAGTTAAAATGTTTTTTTTTATCAAGTTAAAGTTTCATATGGCAAAATATTTCATTTACTGTTGATTTATTTATTTGTTGGTATTGTTCTTATTATTTGCTTAAGCCTATCACATAACTAAAACTACTGTTTCAGAATGTATGTCTGGGTTATATTGTAAACCTGAAGTTTGGGAGACCATGGGAATTAAGCTAAATCTACTCACCCATAACATAAAAAAACTTGATAATAAATTTAAAAAAAAATAGTTAGATTTCCGGCTGATCCCTTCATCCATAACACAGCAGAGAAAGGGAACTTAAAACAACACTCATATATTTTATGTTTTTTATTACACTCATATATTTTATGTTTCACCCCTGGTGTTAAACAGGCTTTCTGATACAGTTAAATAAATTAGTCACACACGTCATATGAGGAACAAGCCAACTGTTGTTTAGTTTTAAGGTCAAACTGCATTTCTATTTAAGCAGTGTTCCACTGCTATCAAGCTCGACGTTAGCACTGATGGGATGCGCTGCAACGTTCTTGCAGGTCCCCTGGACAGCAGCGGCCGAACCATGCCAGTCTGTGTTCTGGATGCAGACTGTGGCTTCTTGCCCGCAGCCTTTCCCAGCCTTCCCGGACTTCATGGAGGAGGTATGCTCCTCCTGGGATCGTCCGGCCTCGCTGCTTGCCTCTTTGGAAGGTGTGGAGAAACTAGGCCTGGCAGGATTTCCCCCAGTAGACTCCACCATTGCAGCCTTGGTCAAGGCTCCGCCGGTGGGTGGATTGCCCAAAGACCCTGTGTGCCTGAACCCGCAATGCAGGGTTAAAGAGACACACCTGAGAAGGGCATATGCAGCAGAGGCACAGGTAACCTGCCTGGCAAACACGGCGGGTATACTGATGGCCTACATGGACGGCATACTGCGAAATGCCTCGCTCTCGGAACCGGTGGCTACCGAATTGTGTCTCCTCTCAGGCACGCTGCTCCAGATCTCTTCAAGGGCAAGCCCTGGGCCGGAGCTGGCAAGTCCTATAGCGGCTCACAGACAGCTGTGGCTGTCGCAAGCGAGGGTCCCCGACGCGGATAAAGCTGCACCGATATCCCCGGGGCATAATTTTGGGCCAGCCGTGGAGGAGATCCTGCAGCGATCCCACAGAGTCTACTCGAGGTATTTTCTTGTGCCCAAGAAGGATGGCGGCTTTCGGCCCATCCTAGACCTGAGGCTCCTCAATGGGTTCTTGAAAGAAAGAAAGTTCCAGATGCTGACTCACCGTCACATTCTCCAGTTGGTCCGGCCAGGTGACTGGTTCACCACCGTGGACTTACGGGACGTGTATTTTCACATTCCTTTACATCCAGAGCACAGGAAGTACTTCCGCTTCACCTTTCAGGGAAGCGTTTACGAGTTCTCCGTGCTGCCGTTCGGCCTCTCGCTAGCTCCTCATACGTTTTCAAAGTGTGTAGACGCTATCCTGGCCCACTTATGGTTGCAGGGCATCAGAGTAATGAACTATCTTGACGACTGGTTGATCTGTTCCCATCAACGATGCAAAGAGTCGGCTCACACCGGTGTAGTGCACAACGTACTTGGGGCTCCGGCTGTCCCTGGGGTTGCATCGCATTGCCTTCTGGCTTATGACGTGGGCTCAAAGGAACCTGCTGTCCCTACGGGTGACACATATTCCTGGAGTGGTGAACTGGGCAACGGACCTCCTCTCGAGGGAGGGTGTGCATCCGTTAGAGTAGCGGCTCCATTGGGGACGATTTGGGAAGGCGCAGGTCGATCTCTTCGCCTCGGCGAAAATGACACACTGCCCCCTGTGGTACTCCCTCCACCGCTTAGGCGGTCCACTTGGCATCGACGCCCTAGCCCACAACTGGTCCAGAGTGCTCCTATATGCGTTCCCACTGATACTGTTCCCGGCCTTTCTGGAAAAGGTCCGGTTAGAGAAGGTGACAGTTCTCCTAGTGACCCCCAGGTCGCCCAGGAGAATCTGGCTCTCAACCCTGTGCCAGCTCTTACAAGGCCAGCCCTGGAAGATCCCACTTCGCCTGGATCTCCTCAGTCAGGCGAGAGGTACTCTCTGGCAGTGGAAGTATTTTCAGAATTGGTGTCTGACTAGAAGTCATGACCCAGTCTTCTGCCCCGTGCCAGTCATCTTATAATTTCTGCAAGAACTGCTTGATGCTGGTAGGTCACCTTCCACACTGAAGGTGTATTTAGTGGCTATTTCTGTGTGCCATGCCCCATGCCCCCGTAGAAATAGCTGGTTTCTTTGATGTCGCTCCAGGCACATACATATAAACTGTAACAAAACGAATCCTAGAAAGAAACTGTTCTAACTGGATTGAAATTGACTAGCATGTAGCTGCCATCACCTTTGATACTCTGGGACGGTCCGTACAAAATAAACCCACGAAGAAATTGAATGAATTACGGTAACTAAGGAACAGAGTGAAGCACCAGGAAAACAGCTATATTAAAAAGGTACTTTACTTATAAAAAACAAAGCCGGACATTCAATCAAGTAATACAGGGGTAATGACTGTATAGCCATGGTTACAATATTCAGGATTTTCTAATAGTCATAATAGTCATTTTCTAAAAGTCATAAAGTTTCAAAAGTAACCTGTCTCCATTTAAGTATACGCACAGCAACTACTTGTTTTAATCAATTTCTAATGTTTGCTTTCCCCTTTTCTTTTAGTAACTTCAAGAACATTTTACTTGAAATCCTCTTGACAATGGCAGCCCAGCTAAATAAAATGGTGGCAGACAACAAAGAAACAATAGAAACAGTAATGGAAATATTTGAGCAGGGAGCTGAAATCATTGCTAGCGTAGTGGGAGAGTTCTTCCCAATCTTCCAGATAGCCGCTCCGATTGCGAAACTCGCCCTAAACAATGTTGAAAGCACCGAAGCAAAGTACATGAAGGAACAGTTCCAGAAAGTCAGGGACAAGTTAGACGTGGTTTCCGAAGAGATCACCAGCATCAACAATGAGATTAAGAAAAGCGGGATGGACCAGCAGTACTTCGGAGTTGAAGAAAACCTGACGAACCAGTTTCGGAAGTTCATGGACATCCTAAACGCTAAACCGGAGTTCAAGGAGGTCAAGAAGAACGAGTTCCTGGACTTCTTCAGCAGGACGGATAAAGAACGAAATCTTGAAATCCTCTACCGTGCTGTCATGGGGTCAGAGTTATTCACAGAATCCATTCTCAACATCACTCTGGTTTACGAGGAGAAGAATCGTCGTGTCATGGAAGATTTCTGCTCTCGTCTGAAACAGCTCTTCTGCATCGGATTGATTGCGTTGATCGGTCACGCTGCCCTTCTTGATGAAGACACAGAGGAATTAGGAAGGCAGTGGGGGGAGAAGATGGAGGCCGTTGAGACCAAAATGAAATCGGTCATAGAGGACTGCAAAAATTTCACAGAGCAAGCGGAGAGTGACATCCAGAAACGTCTGAAAGAAAAGACCGACAGAACCAACCAGGAATTCTCGCAGTACATATTCAGTTTCTTAGTGAAGAAATATGACTGGGTGAAATGGTCGGTTAGGGTGTACAACCGTTCTGAAAATTTCTTTTATAACTGGTTGGCTGGTAAAGTCTACCACAGTGTCAGTGGAGAAAGCTACTTTCAGTTTTTTGACAACAACACCCATGTTGTCGTGTCCTACAGTGTCAAACCAGAACCTGTAGATAAAGCTCAAATTCAGCAGTTGATGGAAAGACTAAAGAAGACAAGGAACATGAAGGAGGTAGCTGAGGATGTCTACAGTCATATGCCTTCATGCGTTGTGCATGCTGTCAGTCGTTACAGAGAGGTGTCCGAATCAAAGAATTTCACTGATGAATGTCACTATTTCAGAACACATAAAAGTGTTACAATATATATTCATTCAGGGTAATTACTTCCTAGGGGTAGAACGACTACTAATTTGTCAAACTGTCGAATAGGTCAACTAGTCGGCATTTAAAAAATATATTAATAAATCTTGTTTGGTTATGCCTGTAATTTACTGTTTGTAACACTTTCCTGTTTGTGAATCTGAGAACATGTTTGAATGAGATGAGGCCATTAGACCCATTTAAACATGACAGGAAAAGCAGAGATTGGTACTCAAAGATGAGCCACTGAATCTAGCTTCTGGGAGCTTGAGTTCTTTTAAAGAAAATGAAAAAAAAATTAATTTTTTTTTTAAAAAGTTTTTTGGGAGAAATATATACACCCAGCAACGTCACCCTCTAAACCAAAACAAGTCTAGTGTTTCCAACAAGAACTGAAACTCCCAGAAGTACCTCACGTGTGTGAGCTGCCATCCTTTTGCTGCAGCATTAAAAAGTCCACATTCTTTGTAAAAGAAATTCTATGAAAATAATCGCATTAAAAATCAAATACACGTTTAACATTCATATAGGAGACCTGCGAGGTGATGGTAACAGGTATTTGTCTGTTCACTCTATATAAGTTTTTATGTGACTTTAAGACAAACAACACACATATCACACCATTTTGTCCAAAGGTGAATGCTGTTATGAAACTGAGCATATGTCTTTCTATTCTGTCTCATTAATGACTGACAAGAATAGGATCTGCCCCCCCTCTGCTACATACTCGATCGAGCCAGTGAAATGGGTTTAAAATGTTTTTTAACTATAATACTGTGTGCCGTTTTGGTGAACTTGTAGCGATTTATTTTTTTAACATAAAGCTAAACTAAAATGTAGGTTATGACTGACAATGCAAAAAATAATTACATGTGCAATTGAAACAGAAAAACCTGAGCTACAGCAAAATAAGACATTTAAAAGGGTCACAACAGAGATAACCAAGTAAAGTGAGTTTATTGCCATGTTCAAAACAAATATAGAGAACATTCAAAGAGGAGGTTAAATGTCTAAGAGATACAAATGGCAAAATCGTAGATGAAGAAAAAAAAATAGCAAATATATTAAATGGTTACTTTTCACGAGTTTTTACAAACGAGGATACGGACAACATGCCCCACATGTCAACCTGTTCCTATCCAGTTTGAAATAACTTTAGCATAACAGAGGCAGAAGTGTTAAAGGGACTAGGAGCTCTTAAAATAAACAAATCCCCTGGGCCGGATGAGATCCTCCCAATAGTACTCAAAGAAATGAAAGAAGTTATTTACAAACCGCTAACCAAGATCATGCAACAGTCTCTTGACACAGGGGTTGTACCGACAGACTGGAAAATTGCAAATGTAATACCGATCCACAAAAAGGAAGACAAAACCGAACAAGGTAACTACAGACCAATAAGCCTGACTTCTATTATATGTAAACTTATGGAAACTATAATAAGATCCAAAATGGAAAATTACCTATATGGTAACAGTATCCTGGAAGACAGTCAGCATGGTTTTAGGAAAGGGAGATCGTGTCTAACTAACCTGCTTGATTTCAATATCGACAATGGATAATTGCAAAGCATATGACATGGCTTATTTAGATTTCCAGGAAGCTTTTGATAAAGTCCCGCATAGAAGATTAATTCTCAAACTGAATGCAGTAGGGATTCAAGGAAATGCATGCACATGGATTAAGGAGTGGCAAACACTGTTGCAGCAGCAAAGCTCATTCAAAATGATCAAGGCAACATTCAGAACTGGGCAGACACATGGCAAATGATATTTAATAGAGAAAAGTGTAAGGTACTGCACGCAGGCAATAAAAATGTGCATTATAAATATCATATGGGAGATATTGAAATTGAAGAAGGAATCTATGTTGACTAAGAAATGTCTTCATCTAGACAATGTGGGGAAGCTATAAAAAAAGGCCAACAAGATGCTCGGATATATTGTGAAAAGTGTTGAATTTAAATCAAGGGAAGTAATGTTAAAACTTTACAATGCATTAGTAAGACCTCATCTAGAATATTGTGTTCAGCTCTGGTCACCTTGTTACAAAAAGGATATTGCTGCTCTAGAAAGAGTGCAAAGAAGAGCAACCAGAATTATCCCGGGTTTAAAAGGCATGTCGTATGCAGACAGGCTAAAAGAATTGAATCTATTCAGTCTTGAACAAAGAAGGCTACGCGGTGATCTGATTCAAACATTCAAAATTATATAATGTATTGACAATGTCGACCCAGGGGACTTTTTCGACCTGAAAAAAGAAACAAGGACCAGGAGTCACAAATGGAGATTAGATGGGGCATTCAGAACAGAAAATAGGAGGCACTTTTTTACACAGAGAATTGTGAGGGTCTGGAACCAACTCTCCAGTAATGTTGTTGAAGCTGACCCCCTGGGATCCTTCAAGAAGCTGCTTGATGAGATTCTGGGATCAATAAGCTACTAACAACCAAACAAGCAAGATGGGCCGAATGGCCTCCTCTCGTTTGTAAACTTTCTTATGTTCTTATGTTCTTATATATTTTGTTATCAGAAAACAACACAATTAAGGTAGTAAACATATGAACATTGAGAAGATTAAAAAATAAATAATGTAAAACAAATACCAGAAAAAAAGGCATGGAAGGGTAGTATGAGGCAACCACACTGTAAAATGAAATGAAATGCTAGGGCAACACATGAAAAGTTAAATGGATCATGTGGAAAGGTGAGGAATTCACTGACACAGGAGACAGAAATTTGCAGTGCTAAACACCACTTGGTGCACTATTTATTTATGTCCACTAGGTGGCACAGTTGTCCTATTTTTACCAGCAATGGTAGAAGGCTTCACAGAGTACCTTGGGTACACAAAGCTTCTGCTGGCTCGTGTACGTCCTATAGGGGCAGGTCTGAGGGAACAACAGAGTGTTATTTATAGAGAGAGGGAGAGACCACACACCCTCTTCCCCACTTCTCCGTGTCATTGCCATGACTGACAGGCCGATCTTACGAGGCTGCTGCCCTCTTCCTGCAGAACCATGCATGCGTCAGACAGTCAGCATAGATCTCCCCTGTTACATATCCTTCCCGTCAGCATGTCACCACTGGAGTTATTGAGCCTGCCTCTGGCCCATGGGCATTGCCAATTGTAATCCTAAAGAAATCAGACGGAGAGCCCAGTTTCTGCATCGACTATCTGAAGCTCAATAATATCACAGTCCGGGATTCAGAAGGAAAATTCATCTCAACCTTTGATTTATCAAAGGGCTACTGGCAGGTAGCTGTTGCAGAATCATCCCGCCCCAAAGCTGCTTTTGTCTCGCATTGTGGACTGTATCAGTTTCGCATGCTATCATTTGGCCTCAGCAAACGCACCAGCAACTTTCCAATGGTTGATGCAGTCTGTTTTGGCTGGACTGGTGCACAAGATCTGCGCTGTATATTTGGATGACATCGTTGTAGTTTCCCGGCCTTTGAGGAACATCTACGCGACCTGAGAGAAGTATTGTTGTGCCTCCAAGATGCTGGTCTACAATTGAAGCTACAGAAATGCCCATTTTTAAAGAGAAGAGCTGTGGTTCCTTGGCTACATGGTGACTTCAAAAGGACTTCATCCTAACCCTGCTAAGATTAAAGCTGTCACTGAATACCCTGCCCCCACTTCAGTTACCCAGGTTCGACAGTTCCTAGGCCTGACTGGGTACTACAGACATTTCATTAATGGATTTTCTAAGATTGCTGAGCCATTGATCTCCTTCACCAGGCAAGACAACAATTTCAGTTGGGATCACGACTGTCAGAATGCCATGAATGAGTTGAAGGCCAAACTGACTTCCCCTGTTCTAGCCGGACTTCAACCACCCTTTCTTTGTGCATACTGATGTTTGCAACATTTACCAAGGAGCGGCCCTTATGCAACAAGATGGCGATGGGAAGGATACAGCTATAGCCTTTGCTAGCAGAACACTGCAGAGAGCAGAACGACAGTACTCAACCTCAGAAAAAGAGTGCCTCGTGATTGTGTGGGGGTTGGAGTATTTCCATCCCTATGTGGAGGGATCTCACGTAACCATTTTCACAGACATCTTACAATGGCTAATGTCTAGCCCCGACCCCACTGGCTGTTTAGCCAGGTGGTGTTTGAGGTTGCAGGAGTTTGATTTTAAGATCATATACAGACCTGGAAAGGCAAACAATGTCCCAGGCGCCCTCTCCCGTAACCCACTGCAAGATGATTCTGACGCTACTGAGCTATTGCCTGCTCACGCTGTTCTGGCTTCTCAACCTCCTGTGATCCTTGAGGACAAAGAACACTTCAACACGATGATCAACAGATCAAATTGAGTTGTTGAAAGGGTCACAGCCTACTGATGACTTTCCTCAAAAACTCTCTGTGTGTTGTACTACCGAGTAGGGTTGTCACCTTTGAGATACGAAAATACCGGACGCCCCCCTCCTATTGTCTACTTCTTCATTTGTCTCTGCCATTGTGACTAACGTTTTTATTTAATAGTTTCGCGCTTAACGTTGCAGTATGCTACTTAATAGTTTTGCGCTTCTTCATTCAAAGGGCTGTCAAACTTAACAGCAGCGCGCATGCTCATACCAGATAACACACAGCGGTGAGCTGACAAGAAAAACATAACGGTACAGCGTTTTGGTGGCTTACGTTGTTACCTCAATTCTTTCTGGTGCATTTACACACCGCTGTGTTATAGTATTTGAAATTCACTCATACAAGCACAACATGTTATATTAAATTGTTTATTGTAACACATTTTTTAAGAACATATCCAATAGATTAGAATGCTTAGAATTACCGGACATCTTCCAAAAAAAACGGACAGGGGGTCAAAGTACATAAAAATACCGGACAGTCCGGTAAAATACCGGAGGGGTGGCAACTACCGAGACCCCAAGGTCAAATGCCAGTTGCACCCTCAAAGACACCTCAGACGTTACATTCCTGCCAAACTCCGTTCAACCATACTGGCCTATTTCCATGACCACCCTCTTGCAGGTCATTTGGGCATTTCTAAAACCCTACACATAGAGTATCATGTATAAAGGGTTTCGCAGCCTCGGAAACAATAACAACCTTATGCACAAAAGTAAGAATCCTTGATTGCAAAATTGTGAAAAATCATGAGTTTCATGGATAAACCTTGAGACTTGACATCCATGCATACAGAGCATTTTTAAACATATGCTGGCAGTGTGTAACACTAACAGTTAAGTTTATTTGAATAAACTAAGATGGGCTACTGTTTACTTTATTCTGCTGGCAAGTGGAGAATATGAATTAACAGCCCAGATAAAATGTTAAGAAGATATGAAAAGTGTCAGAATACAAAAATAAGATTGTTCTGCTGCTGGAGGCTTAAAGAGTAAGCAGCGGGGTTCAAAAAAATCTAGCGTTCCACGTCCCCACATGTTGCTACAACTGTTTAAATAACATACCTGTCATTTTTCTTATCACTGTTAACATCCTGACAACTTTTTCCACTTCTTTTTATTGATCCTGACAACTTTTTCCACTAATAACTTTAAAGTCTGTTTGTTTCAAAGCTCTTTTCAAAATGTCTGCTCTAGTGCACTCTGATTTGAGATCTGTCCTCTAAATCACTGCATGAAGAGTGATTAAAAAAAACCCCAAAACATAAGAAGTGCTCAGGCTTTTCTGTCCCGTACCACATCATGGATCGTTATTGCTGTGTTACCTGTTTGACAATGCAGGCAATAATCCTTACACTACCAGTGCACTAGAGCGGACATTTTGAAATGAGCTTTGAAACAGACTTTAAAGTTATTCGCGGAAAAAGTTGTCAGGATCAATAAAAAGAAAAATTACAGGTATGTTATTTAAACAGTTGTAGTAACACATAGAGACGTATAAAACTATATTTTTCAGAAACCCCGCTACTCTTTAAGGGGACCCCCAGCCCTCTGCCTTTTCTGCCTCCCCTATTTTTTTGGGCCACCAGACACCACTGCTGAAAGGTAATAGAGGTGTACTGTATTACTAAGACCAAAAGGACAATTACAGTACATACGTGTCCCTCCATCTCCTCACTGCCAGGGATATGCACCCCTGCAAAGAAAAAATAAAGAAAAGAAACACATACTATACGAGAACTAAAAACGAGCTTCTTTTATTTGATGTCTTTTCCTTCACTGTTTGCTGTCCCCTTATCTGCCACAGGGACCAAGTATATTTTGTTGCTGTACTCTTTGGACGACGGGAGGAATTAATGTTGTAATTTAGAGAGACATACTGTAGGTGGCGCTCATCGTCTTTAAAATGGTTGGGGGGTGCTCGCAAGGTGGCGCTGTAACCTAGCAGGTGTGCCGTTCTCGTTTGGTACAGTTTCACAGCTGCAGGAAGTGGTGTGTTGTGGGATGACACTCTGATAGGAAGTACTTCGGGACCGTATTTACTACATTTCTGGTTACATTTTAAACGACAATACTGCACTGTACTGAGATTGGAAGCGCTGGCCCGAGTGGTTTAATTGTTTTTAGGACATTACCGTTTCTTTCGGATTGTGTTATCCACAAACCACCCTGGTTGTGTGCATGTGTCGACTTCCTGTTTAGTTTCTTTCAGTGAGTATTTTTCTATTTTGTTAGAAAATATGAATAAAGGACCAGGTTCGCGTCTCGCCAAGCAGCCAAGCAAAGGTCTTCTTTGTCAGAATAGTTCAAACGCGAAATGCGTGTCCCAGTTCGAAGAGGAGCTGCGGTTGCCGTTTTCTGACTTTATAAACAAGTTGGACAGGAGCATTAATATCGGGGTGTCTTTTTCGGAAGAAGAACGAGACTGCACCATCGATTACACGGTGAAAACCGCCGTGGAGACGGTCGTTTATGTCATTAAAAAACTCGACAACGCCAGAATTCAGAACCTGCAGACCAGGACCTCTGAAAAGGAGAAAGAAAACGAACTACTCCGGGTGAGATTGGAAACTACCGAGAAGGAAATGCTAGCGATGCGGCAGTATATAAACAGCGTGCATACAGATATGAAGCATTCTCCGGTAAACACACATTTAAATGTAACATGCGCTCAATTCGATAACGCCCGTCATATCAGTCCGGACACTGTGCAAATCGGTACTAGCCGGCATCGCAGTGAAGCAGGTCCGTCAAAGGGGAGCTGTGCTCCACAGAAAGAGTGCCAGTATGGGTTTGAGAGTATTCCTGTAAATCGGGGATTAAACTACAGTTCGACAACAGGTAATATATGCGAGAAGAGGCTTGGCACATGGACAAGAAATGAATGGGGAAGCGAGGGAACAGGTAAATAACGACTACGCTACCCTATGTGTATTTAACTGTGCATTGCGTGTGGGAAAGAGAGGGGACAGGTAAACACTGACCACTTTTATATTCCTAACTTGTGTGTTTAACTGTACATGGTTATTGAAAGTTAGAGCACAGCTTTTTTTTTTAAATAGTTTTTAGTAGAAAAACGTAAAAAGCATACGAATTTTTTTTAGAGAATTATTTAGGCTAATTTGTTACACCCTGATTATTTTTTGACATGTTTGTTGAATTGGGCTTAACGGTGTTTAAAAAATGTACCATTGAAAACTACATTTTCTTACAATAATGCAGTATAGGCTATGTGTTTAACTCTTAAGTGAAAATAGCTAACAAAATAATTATCTAAGTCAAGCACTACCATTCGTTATATATATACGCCATGACTGTACAGTTGTGATATTATGGGCCACATTATCAAAGCATTTACTCCAGTCTTTAACCTATCTTTTGAAGGTTAAACATTAAACAGTAATTTACAAAACTGATAAACTTTAGAGTGCTTAAGTGATCGTGGATTATACTTAGATAGCTATTTGATACTAGTTTTCTAAAGTCAATAGAAATTAATTAACAACTGGAAAATGTGGCCCTATATCTCATACTACACTTGGTTAAAGAAATCTCTGTTTGCAAGCCATGCTTTCAGAGAGTGTCATTTCTCCTAGAGGGTTAAACTTAAACCAACCTGCTCCCCCTATTTATTGACATGCTTTTAGCCAGTAACATGCTGTGACCCGCAAGAAATAACCTAGGACGTGCATGTGCGAACAATTTCCTGTGTATAAGGCATGGTTAACTTTCTTCAACTTAGTGTAGTACCAGATATTATTTACATGGTTGCTTAAACATGTGTTTCTTTCATAACTGCACATTTGAGACCTGCATGGAAGTGCAAAACAGAATGATTTTATGGATTTCGTTTGTTAGGTGCAGTCACTTTAAAAAGCAATAAAAAGGTGTATGTTAAACTTTTACAAGGAATAGAAAGCAGCTTGTTAAAGACTTTTTGTATCTTTGTAACAGGCCCAGAAAATATCAAATCTGTGTTGGAACCTCTTTGCATTAAGGAAGAAGTTTCGCTTCGAGATTGTTCTGAAATTCCAAGTGAAGTTCCCAAGCAGGATTCTGTACAGTGTGATGAAGATTCCTTACAGCAGGGATTATTTGGGAATCGATATAATGTCCCTGCACCGAAATCAGCTAACACTCAAGAAGAGGTCCCTGAGTTTGAGTCTGTCCAGATTAAAGAAGAGTCTCCTGAATTTGACACTGTACGCATCTCCTGGGAAGTGTCTGAAGAAAGCCATTTTAATGTACGGAAGGAGAACACTGCCTTGGGGTCTGAACAGTGCAACGCGCTCCTCTTTGATCAGGTGAATCCAGACAGGCATGGCAACAAAGAGAGTGGCAGTCACAGGATTACGGGAAGCTTTGAGCAAAACTTGGCCAACATTCAGAGGGGTGAAGAACCGATGTCTTCCACATCCAATGTACTATGTAAGTAAAACTAAAAAGTCCCATAGTGAAAGCGTAGCAAATTGTATTAAAGGATAGGAGGCAGTGTTTAAAGTCCAGGGCTTGTAACCAGAAGGTCATCGGTTCAAATCCCACCTGACTCACTGTGTGACCCTGAGCAAGTCACTTAACCTCCTTGTGCTCCGTCCTGCAGATGAGATGTTAAATCAATGTCCTATTGTAAGTGACTCTGCATATAATGCACAGGTCACAGCCTACCTCTGTAAAGTGCTTTGTAATGGTGGTCCGCTATGAAAGGCACTATATAAAAATAAAGATAATAATAGTTCAAGTGTGGTAAATCATAGTAAGCACTGTAAAGCCCAGAGAGGTATGGTAAAGCATATTAACATGGCAAACCATGGTAAACTATGCATAGTAAAACAAAGGCGAAAGCATTTGGAAACTGCAAAGTTACCATTAAAATTTTCTGTGGTTAAACTGTTTAAGGTTTTATACAGGACTGGCATAAAGTCTTCAGCACTGGCACATGCTGTGGCTTATCTAGCCTACACAGAGTGCTGAGTTTCGGTACTGGCATAGACCAAGAGGAACTCAATGATCCAATACAAAATGCCTGTAGGGGGCGCTTTTGCAGTCTGCATCATGTTTAATTTAAAGTCTTATTGCTTCAAATTCCATTTTATTTATGTATTCACCTTTACCCTGTCCTTTCATGGTGTTACAATCAGTCGGGGTGTTCTGGGTTCTGTTGCTCCATACTGAGTTATCATTTTTCTCTAACTCTGCCTTTTATTGCTTTGAGCTTGGCTCGAGAATTCTGACTTCCTTACAGACTTCCTCATTCCAAACCATGAGACTGTGCTTCAGAAGCAGCCCCCTAAGGGCTTTGTTAATTGTGTTCTGTTTGTTCTGTATCTATACCTAAATACAGCATTGATTAGAGAACCCACAGTGTGGATACACTATGCAAGCCCTGTACAACAGACAGTGGCAGCATTATACTGAGGATCCAAGAATGCAGCTTCATTGTGGCAAGTTGTGAATCTGGCTGGTCAAGTGATCTCAAACGGACACCCAGAGGGCTGACCTTTGTCCTTCAGGGGCCTGTCGCTTGCTGACATTTGCTTTGGAGCTCTTGGTTGGAAAGAGGTGGTTTGCTTTGGGATCGGAGGACGACCTTCAAATCTTATTAGCTGGGTAGTTACTGTGGTGAGGGCACACCATGGAGAAATGCAACAAATCAAAAAATGAAAAAGAAATATGTCGACCTTAAGTTTTTCTTCCAGCAGATCCCTATACGTCCACATGTTATGCATCGTAACACCATTGAGCAAAGGGCTGTTTGAATAAGAATTATTTTTGGTTTCAGGCAGGTCTTTGGCTGCAGAGAAACAGCGGCGCTACCGGGAGAGACTCAAGGCAGACCCAGAAAGAGCAAGGGAACACCGGGAAAAGGATCTGATGAGGTATTTGCTATGGCTGTGAATCAGCACTTAACCACCTATATATATAAATAAATAACTCAAAGAGATTTTTCATTCTTGGCCCTCAAATATGCAATTTGGACAGTTTTCAAAACAATTTGCCTTATTTTTAAAAATACACACTTTTTTATTGTTCTATGAAAAACGGAAATATATTATTTCAAAAAAACATAGATAACAATGTGTTTAACGTTGTAGCATTACAACAATATAAATCACAAAATAACATACTGGTCTGTCAAGCACATTTCTGAGGGACTGCTGCCAACGAAAAACAAAACTGCAGTACGACATATTCTGCTTATTTATTTACTGTACCACGTCGAAAAGACGTGCTAAACTTTGCAGGTGCACGGTGGAGTTTAGAATTGATTTTAAGATTTTGCTGCTAACCTATAAAACCCAGAATGGCCTGCCTCCCATTTATTTACAAGAGTTCCTCACCCCATATGTACCCAGTCATTCACTTGGATCGCAGGACGCAGGTCTTTTAATTGTCCCGAGGGTGAATAAAATTAAAACGGGTGGAAGTGCTTTCTCACACAAAGCAGCACAGGTATGGAATGCCCTTCCTACCTTTGTTAGGGAGGCTGGGACTGTTACAGCTTTTAAATCTAGACTTAAGTCTTCCTTCTATACATTGGCCTTGCTAGTGTGCCTTTACTGTCTTTTTTAAACAAGTTTTCCTACATATTGTTTTTGTCTTTTGGATTGTATTTGACTATGAATTGTTGCTGCTGTACAGCGCCTTGAGATACTTTTGGTCTGAATGGCGCTTTTATAAATAAATTGATTTGGTTTGACATATAACTCCCTGCACACTATTCTCACAGGAGTGACAAATTTTGACTCGCTTGCGCTCCACGTAGAAATCAGGGGATAAGCAGCTGGGTGGTTAATAAGATTACAATAGCTGGACAGTGCTAGGACAAATATTTGAATATTCAAACAAACACTGCTTTAAAAAAGGTATTTGTTCATGTAATATCATTTATAAATGGCTGGATCAAAAAAAATGCGATGGAAACGCATGCAAAATATATAACACACATTCTACTGTACAGAAGAGTGTTAAGTTTCATTGAAAGGTAATTTAAAGGAGCACCGGCTTTATTTAACTCTATTTGTGAACATACTGTTTCGTAACACTTTTCGGTTTGGGCTCTATAGCTGCAGTTCTGCCCATCTTCACAATTACTTTGCAATCACGTGATGTGTGATTACTAGCGGTTTCTGAAGTCGACTGTCACTTCTATTTGACTAGTAGACTATACCGGGCTACCCCTGCTTTGCCATTCATGTTGATGTACGTGTTTTTGCAAAGTGTTGTAATGTGGTAATCGGGGCTAATTTTGCATTAGGCAGGCTAGTAATACCTTCTTTTGGCAGGAAAGGTTCACAGCTACATTTATCACATGAACCTCATTACAAGTTCACACAGTAATCCGTTTCTAGTATTTTTTGTGGGATCCCGGAGTGGCTCCGATTCAGCATAATAACGACCTTGTATGCAGGGCACTCAATCAAAATGTGTTGTGCAAATGTCTTAAATTCTATCAAAGCTTGGCAAGTAGTGTTTAGATCGTTCTTTTTAAAGAAGTCTGTTACAGGGGTGTTCTATTAATGTGCGGGTATCCCCTGAGAGACGAGAGAGACACAGTGGGTGGTGTTGAAACGCAGTTCAAAAGTCCAGGTTTTATTAAACAGTTACACACAGTTGCAGTGGTAGGTGGCCACCATTAGGGTACCAGCAATGGTAGCCGTAGTGCGGGAGGACATACACACAAGTGTACATAACTACAAATTGCAAAACAAAACATTGTTAAAAAAACAACTAGAAAATAATATTTAACCTACAGACGGCAGAGCGCTACTGTGGTAGCCAACTGTTTGTATTCAGTCCCAAACTGTTGTAAAAAATTATATATTAAATAAACGGGGGTGTTAATCAGATTATTCTGCCTTTTATTGCAACTGTGGTACCATTGAGTGAGCAGGAATTGTAAAGGGTTCCATCTTTAGCTGAAACCTCCAGACAGAAGGGATACAGTTAAAGAAAACAAGATTGTTGTACAAAATCCCTGCCGAGGGCCATACAGTGTTGTAGCAGACAAGAACACGTACACCTACTACAGTAAAGAAAATGTATTTGGTATTGTTGTCACTAGGTTTGGCTTAAATAGCCAATCTCGTGGAAAATGTGAGGCTACAGAGGAGCTGGGAAATTCTATGCTGTTGTTGTCAAGCAGCTTAAACTCGTGCTAGTACTAAGACTAATAATAGCAATAGGTAAATTTATTATTAATCGCCATCATTAGTTTCTCTATCAATGTATTTAAAATATGAGTAAAAATAACAAATTATGAAATCTATGAACTCTATCTTTAAACTGAATTTCTATCAGAGCGAAATTGATGGATCAATATTTATAATTATATTCCATTGCAGCTAAATATAGGTGTGCAATCATCATAAACTTATCGTTACAATTTTGGTCACAAACCAAAAAAAGGTATTTACGATTCCTGTTGTTACTGGGTTTGTAAAAAGTAATACATTTATGTTGCTTTAACAAAATGTAACGGGGGTGGGGATGGCAGCTATGTCCAAACTAAATCACCATCGCTTGCTGTGTAATAGTCCAACTACGCCAGATCTTTAAACAGCAACTCCAATTTTTGGTTGTCCAATTTTACCTCATTAGGTACGGGATAAAAGATGTGTTGAATCTGTAAAAAAATAGTTACGTTTCGAGTGCCTTTACGGAAGCGAAACTGTGGATTATTTTCTTACTGTTTCAACACATTTCTACCTAACTGATGCTTGCTCGATAACGAGATTCAATTGATGGGTAATTTGGTAATCGCTCTTTTGTTTCTCTTAGTTCAAACAGTTAAAATGTTTGTCTCTCACACTGCGGTAATGCTGGCTTGAGTTCCTGTGGGTCTGAGTTTAAAACCCCACTGACACAGACAAGTGTCTGTTTGTAAGTGAAATAGTAGCTAGGTCTATGTTTTAGATGTGGAACATGAACGCCGTATTAGAAATATAAAAATGCCAAAAAAAAAGGAATGTAGTTCTTGCTGTTGAAACCGGAAAAGAAAAACTACATCTCCAATAACACGAATTGACTGACAATCAGTTAAACTAATACACCTGTTTGTAATTTAACAAGCCAGGCAGGTATAACAGGACAGGTTTGAAAGACAATCGCTGTCTGTGGGAAGGTAGGAAACCCAGAACTGTTCAAAGTTATACTGTAAATAAGGAAGCGCTGTCACAATTTGTAATTATGAAAACATTTTTTTACATTGTTACTGTATAATTGTATTTACCCTACTTTCAGCAAACAATATAAAAATGCTAAACTGAACTCATAAGCCCCTCTCTAAGTGTTACATTTGAAATCTGTAATACTAATTAACTAATTGTTGAAATGGTTGTTGCATTATAAAATGGTATTCGCTTTTCTGTTTAATTGTTCTGACTCACACTGGTTTCGTTAACGAATCCAGTCTTTTGTGGATTCGTTAATCAACAATAGATCTGCCCTGTGCTCCCCTTCTCTTCAAAGCTACTTTGTTAGAAGATTTGTAGAATTCATGAATCAAAAGATCAAAGGGTGATGTGATACAATCATGTATATCAGAAGCTCAAAAGGCGAAACTCTTTTCTTCAAAACAGCAATACAATCATAAGAAAGGGACATAAATTAGAAAGAGTCTTCAAAGAAAGAGTGAGGGAGGTGAAATCGCTTCATTTGACCTGGCATAGTCTGGGGTAGGGGGGTGGTTTCAGTTGTGTACATGAATAGAAGTGGCACAGGGTGGGGTATTGTTTTGAGACTTTTACACATGAATAGAAATGATGGGGGTTAAATTGCACAATGCAAATTTATATACAATTTGTATACCAGTTTATTCTTTTGTGTATTGCAACATCGTCATTTTAAAATGTTGCATCCGGTTTTAATGAAAACATTGTATTGCAACTGTTTGTAATTGAGACACAGGCATTAATTAGGTTCTAAATAATGTTGTGACATTATTTAATTAAAAAAAGCTACTGTTTTGCAGTCTGAAGCCACACATTAGCTCCATTTGTATTGACTACAACAATCAGAAACGGCAAGTGATGCTTTAATGTAACATCAATTAAAATGTGTAAACCACGTAGGGCTGTATATCTTAATGGGAAATATATATGTTTGATTGTCAGGGATGTATTTCACTGTAAAAAAGCTTATTTCACGGCATCTATAAAAACAGGTATTTCATGAGTCACAATTTTTATTAAAGCAAAAAAAACTTTGTCACAACAAATGTTCCTAAATATTTAAAAGCTTACCTGAAAAAATTTAAATGCTAAATTTGTAGAATATGTTGTTTTTTTATGCCCACCTTTTAAAGGTTCAACATCAGTGTATCAAACAACACAAATTAAATTTAAAAAAAAAACATGTAAAATGCCTCCTCCTTGTACTAGACAGAGCATTATTGAGCAGAAATATTTCTGACCTGGTGTCTCTTTCGTTGAAGACATTTTAAAAGAAATCGTGCTGCTATTGATTTTCATAAAAAAATAAAATAGCTCTGAAAAGATAAAGCTTGTCATGAAAAGTTCTATTGTATAAAAAATATTTGCACAAGACATGTTTTCCGTATTTCCTGAAGTAATTTAGAAACCTGTGTTTTATGTGCTATATGATTTCAGTAGCCTTCAGAAATAATCCTGAGAACAATACATTTCATACTTTAATAGGGGGCGGGGTCAATGCTAGTTTTGTGTAACCAGCAAAATAAATTTCATACAATAGTTAAACTAAATCAACAGAACAATACATAACATATAATGAAGTACTGCACTCACTAGTAGTCCTGAATTTTAATTCTTCCTCTATGTACATTGTAGACTTTTGTCAATCTTAAACGTGCACACAGCAAGTGAAAATAAATGATTTATTTACAACTACTGTGGGTTGCAAAAATACACACAAAACATGTCAGTTGAGAGCAGGATATTTATTTATTTGCTCTGTGTGCAGACACATAAACAAACATTTATTTTTTTTACTATTCGGCAACGTTTAGCCAAAATAGATTGTTCAGTTTATGTTAAGTTGAGCTGTTGCCAAATCGTACAGTGCAGTATAACAAATACTTTAACTCAATGTAAGCTTTGCGATATTCACAAGCTCTAGCGTGTGACATCCTTTGGTGAAACGCTGTGTTGCTGTAGTAATCTGTAACACACCGGCATATCGCATTGACTTCAGTTTTACCGTGCCATATTTCAATATTTTTCATAGCTGGCTTTGGCTGCCACTGTACCTCCGCTGAAAGGAGGGTCATGCTCTTGGAACCTTCTCCCTGACACACATTTAAATAAACTTGGTGGGATTCAAATCCCCTAAATTAAATCCCTATTTAAAGCACTGGAGCCCTGGTATACGTTCCTTTCATTACTATTCATTACTTTTGTATTTTTGTCACCCTGGTTAACACACACAGTGGCGAGGATCGTGCAGCCCAACTCGCCTTCCCAGACAGTCTGTATCCTTGTTTGTAGAAAAATGATTGTAGGGAATTCTAAACTCTCAGCCCTGCCATTCTAAAACAAACTTTATTTGTAATTTTTTTTTATATTGTAATATATAGTCTGCCCTGATATTGATGTGATACAGCCATCTGAAATGTCTTTGTATCGGAAGGAAATTGTCACAATAAAATACAATAAGCTATGCTATTATTATTCTTATTTAACTACCTATATATTTAAATAAAAATGTGCAGATTTTCATCCACTCAAGTTCAGAGCGTCCAGTAAGCCCTCTTGGGTAGCTGTTCTTACCCCTCAATTTGTGGAGTGGAGATCTGCTTGTATCGTACAGCACCTGAGACAGTGTTCTCTGTATTCAGGTTTTCAGTGCCTTCATTGTTTGTCTGCTTGATCTTGCCATGCTATAACTCCAAACTCATAATCATAAATCTGTTTAGAAGTTTCCCTGAATGCAAAAAAGTTTGTCTGTGTGAATTGATCAACCTTTGACTCGTGTGTTGTTTGTTTTTTTTAAGCACCAGGGAATTTGCCTGGATTGAATCCAATGTCAGGGTATAGATTGATCATTCTGATTTAGTTTAATAAACCCAGTAAAGAAAATGAACTCTCACAAGCTGACCAATCCTGTGCAGAATGCTCGTCGCCAGAAAGCATGCCTTTTTTTGCACTAAAATAAAGCCATTTCTGACTTTCCTCCAGTTGCTTTTACTTTCGTTGATCTTATTGGAGCAAGATAATTTTTCCAGAACGACCCATATTCCTCTCCTCTCTCTGGTTATTTTTCTGTCGGTATCAGAGAGACACTGCAGTGAAGAAAACACTTGGATTATTGCTATGGTAGGTTCTCAAATGTACTTATTATGTTTCCTGTTAAAGGAGTGTTTTGTTTGCCATCTCCTGCTTGTTTTTGATGTCCCTTCCTGTACGGTAGATCATCTGACTGCAGCGAGAGGGAATGTGACCTATAGCACAGGAAGCAAAAAAAAAAAAAAAAAAAAGTTTGGTTTCTAGCGTTTTACGGTTGCTTGACAGCCTCTCTGTTCTGTTCGCAGAGCAGTGCTCAACTGACGCTATAAAATCAGTTAGGACTACAACAACCATATTCACCTGTGATTGAGTGTTTGTAGTTGTTGATAACCTTGTGTAACATTTTTTTTATTTGAAATGATGACAAGTGGAATGTCTCTGCCACTCATGTTAGGATTCCAAATCTGTGTGTCTTGCAATATTCAAGACACATTTTTCCTTTATTTCAACTGTCCACTTTTGAAGTAGAGAGTGACAAAGGCTTCCTTTGTAACTAACAAAATAATTCCATAAATCCTATCCATTTGGCACTTCCTTTGGCTACATAGGTGTGAAATGTGCAGTTTTGAAAGGAACATGTTATTGAAAACATGTACTTTCATTTTAAAACAGACTACACAAAGTTGTCAGTTTGCTTGCCTTTCCTTCCAGGAAGTCTGTTACTGCTTTACTTCCTTTGTCATTTCACTCCAGCAGTGTTTTCTGGTTCATGTTACAGATTGAAAGCATGTCAGCCAATAGGGGAAGCACCTGAATGACCCAGAAATGACCCAAAGCATGGCGTGTTTCTTTCAAAAGTGCACATTATGAGACCTATATAAATGCAATTAATTTAATTGTATGGTCTGGTGACCCACAGGGGGTGCTGTATTGGCATTGCGTTTCTGCTGGGTTAGGCAGAGACTCCCCAGGTTTATATCCATTGCATAGGTTAGCCGACAGCACATAGCTGCGCACACTTTAATTAAAATCTGTTAAAAACAGGAAAGACTAAAGCACGACTCACTCATGAGGATGCTGGCCTAAAAACCTCAGATCTGTCTCTGATTTCTTTTTACACCCAGTGTGCCCTGTAGTTCCCTAAAAGTTTACCACAGTCATTTTGCAGTCTCCTTATGCTTTTCCTATACTATTCATCTACCATAGTTCGCGATGTATTTTACTATTTTTTTCCCCATACCTCTCCGGGCTTTACAATGCTTACCTAATGCGTTACTATAGTTTTGACTGTGCTTTAGTACAATTTAATATACTTTTGGTATTGGACACTTTTTTTATAAGGGCTATCATTATCATAAAATGAATTGTAATCAACAGGCCTGGCTGTCTTCCCAATGGGATGGAGTACACGCTGTCAAATCAGGACTCTGCTGTTTCTGTGGGTGCCCTGAGCCAACAACAGCTTTATCGACAGACATTACAAAAAACAGGACGCTATGAAGAGTAAGAACAAATGTCTGTTTTTTTTTTTAATTTGTGAAATAATTGTCTTTTTGAGTGTTTTTGTATTTAATTAATTTTTATTTTTAGATACAAGATGAAGCAAGCAAGAAGAAATGCAGCCTGGCGTAGGAGAGAGAAGACAGTGGAACAGAAGGAAAGGGAGAGAGAGCTGGGAAGGATAAGGTATGCTACCATTAAAACCAGCATTATAAGTGCTTATGAGGAAGGATGTTAAGTGCCGGTGTAAGTTTGTGGAGGCAACTATAATCATTTTACTTAATCTTAATGATCTTAATTAAGCCATGTTATTAATGATACTTGACAACAGGGAGTAAATTCAAACAAGCTTGTTTTATTATACATACATTATTGAAAGATTAGCATTCAAAGATTGTTTGTAATACAGAAACACACAGTTATTGCAATTATACCTCTAGGCACAGCATAATAGCCATCTAGCTTAGTTACATGAAATAGTTGATCAAAACTACCTAAACTGGAGGCCAGTCTTTCAGGACAGGAGTGAATGATGTCATTTTGAGTCTCCTGAATAGCACAACGATTTCTGAGAGTATTTATAGGCTAACGTTGCAAACATCCACGTACTTCCACCTTATTCTGCTCATTTTGCCACATACACAACCTTGATCAGACCAGTTTTAGCCAGACAGTGACTTTTTATTGGGAACCTTCATAACCCTTATTTTAAACATTCAGTTTAACTCTTCAATGGCAGGATTCTCCAGATAAAGTCAAAGCAACACAAAGCCAGTAAAGGCAGATTTAGAGAAAAATAACTCCAATATTGGAAGAGCAAAAGAACTTAGAAGCACTCAGAATAATTGCAAGCACCATAAACTAAGAAATTTACATATGAAGCTGCTTGCTCTTTAAAAACCACAACCGGTGCCAAACTAGGCTCTAATGTTTGCATGGCTTCTTTTGGTTTTTAGTCTGTGTGGCATGTGTAGTTTCACAAATTGAGGGGCCGATGTAAGGATACCTGCAAAGTGATTTGCGGCTGCAAAACAGATATTGCTGCCAAAAACCATTTAGCTGATGTAAAGTGGGACTTTAGCGGTCATTAAAAATGCACTGTATGTAAAGAATGGTTTTCACCTGGCGTTGTGCACCCGCTATCAAATTAGCACTTTGCCATCATGAATCCATTTAATTGGTATTGAAATGTATTCAAATGAAGAAAACAGCATGGAATTGGGTGCAAACATCATAATGAGATGTAAGGATTTAGCCTTGAACTTTCTTCAAAAACTTTGCACCTCCTTTTACAGGGGGCAAACCATTGTAGTAGCGAGTAATTAAGAGCTCACCCATTCTGTTTTGTCGGAGCACCTGTAAAATAAATGGAGATAATTCACTGTAAAGAACATATTAATTAAATTAGGACGGGACAGGGGAAAATCTTAAGGGTTTCACACCGCAGTGATTCTTCATGGACACGACGCGGCTGTAAATGCAATACAATGACAACTGCACATATCAAAATGGATAGTATTAAAATAAAAGTAATACAACCAGTACTTGGCGTTCTGAATGCTTCATACGCTGCTGCAGACTCGCTTAATTTAAAAAGAGAATAAGTTCAATTAATTGCACTATTTGAACTTGATCTACATGCAGGACTGTTCTGTGTACTTGTTCGTTTACACCTTTTGATAGTTCTGCGAGGTTTGTAGGCTTTAGACAATCTCAGCTGAAAAAAGCATAACAAAAAAAATAAAAGCCACAGCATGACACTCTTCCGTAGAACCCCAGGTGTAAACATGTAAGCAAGCCAAAACTAAATGAGTCGTTTCGCTATAGAGGACAATGTTCTGACTCAGCAACGTCAGATGGTGTCTTATCTATTGTGTGTTTACTAAAACAAATTCTTTATTTCATTATTTAATTAGCATTTAATCAAAGTGTATCTTAAGGAAACAGTTTTAAAAATGCACCAAAACATTCAAAATTGGTTTTAAAAGACAAAATAAAAACTGTCTATACATCATTTATATGGCAACATTTTAATGCAGTATTTTAATGTATGTTTTTAGCGATGGACTCCCTAAAAATGTCATTTTCACATTGTCCCTAATTATTGGCTCATTATTTGAGTAATTTGCATTTGCTCTTAAGCTTACATAGGCCGCTGTGCAAAATAATTGCCTGGCCGCTGGGCAATCTGGATTTTGCATCCGCAAATGTTTGCATAACACCTATCCTTGCATCAGCCCCTGAATGTCTTGTTCTTGGGGAAAGGGTGACCAATGCTTCAATACAGGGTAGCCTTAAAAAGGCACAAACTGTAACATGTGGAGTACCTGTGTGCTTAAATAAAACCATCATTTTCATAATCTTCATAATCTTTTGCTGTGTTTTAACAAAATAGTTCTGCACTGATAAACACCAACAAATCAGATACATTGTAGTTTTAACAATATATAAAGGATACTGAGTGATCGTTCATGGTAAACTGTTTGTATTCGCTGCAGGAGGATGCCCCAGTAAGCCGCAAGCCTCGACAGGACATCCTCCTGCAGTGGATAAAAACCCTATACCACGAACAATCGTTCAATATTATGTTTATACCACAAACATATTTACAATAGCAATACAATTTGTAATTTTTTATTATATTAAATTAATTCATTCAGGTATTATTTGACCTGGTGGATCTTTACTTTCATTCTCAACAAACTATCGTCGTTTCTGTTTACTGGTAAATACCAGTCAGAGACGGTTTTCAAAAGCTAGTTGACGGGCAGAGACTGAAGCCGTCCGTGTGTTTGACTGGCAGCAAAAGGTCTGATGGGCAGCTAGAAACACTGACTCACTAACGAGCGAATGCGTGTGCCTCTAGTCTACACCCTTTAAAGGCACAGGCAGTCGAAGGAGAGTGATTTGGCCGTTTCTACCTTAGTGCATGCTTGTTAACAAAGCAAGTCACTGCTAGGCTGATTCAATCCTTTCGTTCCTCCTGGAGGGGAGGATTTGTTTATTTGGTTTGAATCCATGATTCTGATTGACTGTGCCTCATGTTTGTCGAAATGAAAGCATAAAGCAAGCACAATTTTATTTATGTGTTTTTTTTTTTTTTTTTAACGTGTTCTCAAGTCTTAATATGTCAGTCTGGTCTTATGTAAGTTTGCACACCCTCCTATTTTTTCAGTACAAAATGCTTTAATTCACGTTGATATTTTACCTGTAGTTTTCAGTTACTCTGAGAAGTATGGTGTAAAATATTTGAAATTGAAATTATAAAGTGAAATATGGATGTCAAATTGTTCTAGACTATTTTCTTTCATTTTCTGCTTAATTGATAAAACAAGGCTTCTAAGTGAAAGGAATCCTTTATTTTAATTTTTTTTTACTTTTTCACATAAGCCTATTTATTTTTCATAACTAAATGTATGTGTATCGCTTTAAGAATGGACAGGTGTCACACGAATGACGATGATGTTTTAAATTGTGACCTGGTAAAACATTTACTGACCAGTCACTGTGACGGGCAGTAGTTTTTCCTAACAGAAACGCTGGACTGTGCTTTGGCGCAGATTAATTTCAAACTCTGTTTATGGCCTCTTGCAACCGTCTTTTTAGATAGAACCTTGAGGCCGGTCTCTGTTTCCTGCTGTTCTCTGTGTTAGGGAGGGGCTACAGGCTGTATGGATAAGCCGGACGCAGGCTGATCGGTTGCTGGCTCGTTCAAGGAAATCGGGGTCCAAATCAAAACAGTAAAAATATGAAATTATTTCAGCCATTTTTAAGTTGTTATAAAACACATGTCGGTGGCAGTATTGATTGAACTACCGAAGCTCAACTCCGTCCTGAATTTCATCAGCACACCCTGGATTGGAATGTAGCAAAGACACATTTGAAACCAGTCCTGGTAAGCATGTTACTCCACTTGTAATAAAAAATGTATCCCACCCAAGATGTATCCATGCTTGTGGTATAAATGTGTGCATATGAGACACTGTAAAATGTCAGAAAGTACTGAAGTTTAAGCAACTTCAATTTTGTTTAAAAAAAAGGTTTTCCCTTTTAAATAAGCTTATGCTGCTTTTTTTATTTTAGGACGAGGCGTTACCGAGAGAGACTGAGAGCTACAATAGGATATATGAAAAACAGAAATGGAAATGGGCTGGATTCATTTGGTTTTGATGAAAAGATTTTGTTGTCTAAATAAAAAAAAAATGTAATTGATTTTGTTTATTATAATAATAATAATAATAATAATAATAATAATAATAATAATAATAATAATAATAAAAACGTCATGTTATGGTGAATGATCCATTTTCTAAATCTGTATTTAAATTATACTTTTTTTTTGTCAATGTATTCATTTTTTTTGTTTTAAGTTCTGTTTATTTATAAAGGTTTTCACACATACGAAATCAAATACAAAACATTTATCTGTTCAGCATCCCAAATAATTCTAGGGTTGAAAGTGCTTGTGGGAGGGGAGGAAGCAGGATCAGAAATGTACAAAAGAAGGTCATCAGCATACAACAAGACCTTCTGCGTCCGCCCCTCTCTGACTACACCCTGTATGCCATGGTTGCTGCGCAGTGCAATAGACAGAGGTTCAATTGCGATGGTAAATGAAAGTGTAGAGAGAGGGCACCCCTGCCTGGTCCCACGGTGGAGAGGAAAGTGTTCTGAATGTGTGTTATTGGTACGTATTAAGGCAAGAGGAGATACATGCAGTAGTTTTATCCAGTTAATAATATTGGGACCAAAACCAAATTTCTGCAAGGTCATAAAAAGATAATTCCACTCAACGCGATCGAAAAGCCTTCTCTGTGTCAAGAGAGAGAGGATCTCAGGCACAGACGAGTCTGAGGGGAATATAGCATATCAAAGAGATTGAAGTACAACTGTCTACCCTGAACAAAGCCTGTTTGGTGTAGAGAGATTTAGCTCAACGCTTTAGCGTCGAGCTAAAGCTTTGGCAAGTACTGTAACATCTGCATTAAGGAGGGAAATGGGGCGATAAGAGCTACTACAGTCCTGGTGGTCCTTGTTGTTCTTTAGAAGAAGTGATATTGAAGCTTTATACAGTGTAGGAGGTAAAACTGAATTAGAGAAAGATTCAGCAAACACAGAGCTTAATAAAGGAGAGATATGATTTTTATAAAACCCCACAGGGGAACCTGTCCAGACCCAGTAATTTACCACTTTGCATCGCCCCTATTGTAGAAGCAATTTCATCATTGGTGAGTGGTTCTTCCAAGCTAGCCTTGGACAGTGGATCAACATTGGGGTACATTTTCAAAAAAAGCATTAATTAGAGTATCATCCTTGGGAGAATCCGACGAGTAAAAATGTTTAAACTGATTGTTGATCGACAGTAAGTGTGCCTGATTCAGTACGAATTTCACTGATAGTACAGGAAGCTAGAACGGCTTTGTCACCATTTTCATAGTCATTGTAGTGCGATTTAGTCAGGACCAGTTAAACGCACACCACACAAGTCTTCTCTCCTGTGTATATGTGGGTGGGTCGTATGAGTAGTCCAGACCCAATGAGAAACTATCATCCTCTATGGTTAAGTAATACAAATAAATAAATTAAACAAGCATACTGGCGCCAGCATTTAAGGTTGCTGGCATTTTACAAGGTACCCTGGTGCTAGAATCTAGCACCATAGTGCCAGATTTGCCCCCCTGATGTAGCATATTGATGTAGAATTCTCCCAGGCAGTGCCAGAGACAGGAACACTGAACTTCGTTTGTTTACATGGGATCTCCGCCCAGCGGTCAGCGGTCAGCATACTATTTTGCTTGAATTACTGAGTTTGCACTCTTTGCATGAACATGTCCAATACAATGTGGTAATGTATGGAACACCTCCACAGAAGTGGTGTAGTTTATAAGGAAAATAAAATCCTCAAAAAGTTCTGCAGCCTGAAGTGGGTGTGCATGTGTTGAAGTGTACATGTATATCCATGTCTCTTGTGTCGTCTGGAAAGAGTTGCATGTTCTATGTCTTACCTGATGATGGCAGTCTGCGGTTGCTTGTGTTGTCAGGTTCCTTTGGCTGCTTGTGTGGGGGTGGGAATGATGAGTTAGGGTTAAAAACCCCACGTTTCCTTGCTTTTGTGGCTATGAGTTCAACCCTAACTGCTGAATTAAAGTAGTTGTTTTTTTTTTTTTTACAATGTATATATATATATATATATATATATATATATATATATATTAGTGAAAGAGTTCCATTGTCTAAGGTTCGTTTGCATCCTTTAGACAGAGACACAGAACAGTACTTTATAGCACTTTCGTGCACTTTTTATTCTATACAGAAATAAAAGAAACATAACAAAAACAAAAGCCTGTCTCCACTTGGAGACCTAGACTACACACAGCTTCTCTTAACTAAAGGGTTGGGATGGCTAAGCCGTTTCCCCAACAAAAACACTCTTTACCTTGAACCACACCAGACAGCTAAGCTGTTTACCAGTCACACACAATTACTTAAGATATAAACACACAATCTCTTTCGACACACAGTACTCCTTGGCTGAACTCCCACTATCAGCTCCCTGGCAGTCCTCTCCAAATGGAGCTTCAAACTCTCTTTTTTATTCTCTGTGGTTGTTCCCAGTTAACACCAGTTATCTTATCTCACATGTATTTGGCAAGGCTAGGGATCCCTGCTAACCACCACCAAAACATAAATAAACACCACATTATTTACAGGCAGGGATCTGCCACAATACCTACTGTAAAAATAGCAATGTTGTTTATGGAATAGCCTGTGAAAAATGTGATGAAATCAAATATGTTGGAGAGACTGGAACTACTTTATATAAAAAAATTCAGAACCACCTTTCATTAATTAGAAATAAGAAAATGAATGAACCAATAGTACAGCACTTCACCAGTCTAGGACATGACATAAATGAAGTTTGTAGTATTAGAACAGCTAAAATTAGACAATGCGACATATAGAAGAATAAAAGAAAGTAAATGGATAAATAGACTGAACACGATTATGCCAGCGGGACTCAACAGAAAACAATGAACTAATTAACTTCAATAAATATAAAACATTTAAATAAATAAACAAAATTCATTCAAAAGTTGTGCATGCTGATGCGCTGGGGAGGCCAAATCAAGACTGATCCTCAGAGCCAGCATTGCATGATATAATAAAAACATAAATGTATATAAAGTAATGTTAATTAGAATTAAAACAGATTCAAAGATAGAAGTAAAAATGATGTCACAATATATAGAACACCATTACATCATGTAAGAATAAATCATGGATTTGAATGTAAACAATAACAAGTAGTTGTCATGCCGTCAAAAACCTATAAATACCTCCAATGTTTTGATTCAAACACAGGCTCCCTTGAGAAAGATATGTACAACATATCGAAACGTTGGGCAGCTGGCTCTTTGAGCTAATATATATATACAGGCATTTTTTGCTGATTCAGAATGGAATTTCCTCTGTTCTATGTATTGCATTTAAATTGCTTTGTTTAGCTCTTTTTCAAATGAAGTGATGTCACACCGGCACTTGGATACATGAAAGAAGGATTTGCTGAATCAAAAGCAGACAACTGCTGGAAAAATATCCTTAATATTTTGGGACCGACTCGTTGATAAATAGTGGCCGTAATAGCCTAACATTAGTTGTAATGTTACCTTACTGTGTCGTTTCTTTAAAACTGAAGTGATTTTGTTGTGATATGCTGCTGTATTCAGGAGGTCATTAGGTTAGCAGATCAAAACGGTGAGGTTTTTTATCTTTGTACACCCTTTTCCACATTTATTTTTTATTTTTGCATGTCCTGCTAAAAAAAAAGCACAAGTAAACCCCAGGAATGTTGTTAATACTTTATCAAAATGTGTCTTTTGTCACTGTGTTTATTATGAAGAAACTACAGTCGAGGATTTAGCGAGGAATTGTGCAGCATGTGAATGGAACAGAAAGTGAAAGTAGTTTTTGTATTTATTTAACTTCAATACATTAATGTATAGCTTAGGTGTTGTATTAATTTATATCATTGTATATGATTGAATAACTTCATACATTTGACATGTTGTCACAGCAATAAAATAAATAAATAAATAAAATCTAGCAAAGCATCTGGTTTGTGTCTCCAGTTCTTTAGTAGAAGGGCCTGAGAATTGAGACCCAGTACAGAGTTGAGAGAGGCTGCTGTATGCTGTTTGAGACTCAATGGTCTAGAGTATTGCCTCACATTTCCAATGAGTTACTACACATTATATAATAGGACTTTTTAGCACACACTGTTACAAAAAGTGCCCTTCAGAGTTAAGGACCCCAAAATAGTTTTAAATTACACTTGTTTGCCAAAAGGCCCCATTATAAGGAATAATAAGTTACTTAACAGCAGCATACACTGCTTCATACATATTAAATACTGTGGAAATTTGTGGCAGTTTATGAATATGCTTTTTTAAACCACTATCATCGATTACAGTGATGTCATCACCCTGTCAGAATTCTAAACAAACTAAGAAAAAATGGCAGGCTCAGGATTTCTAGCTGTCAGTGAGGCTGAGGTGGCTAGTTTTATTTAGGAACAAGAAAACAAAGGCACACAAAGGAAAACAGATTTAAAAAAAAAAAATCAGATTTACAATGAATGTTTGTTCAAAAAATTACTTTCTTGAGCTTTACAATATTTGTGTTTGTGTGTTCTGTCGATTACAACGCTCCATATGTAATAAAGAATGAAGTATAGGGAAGTGTGTGTAATCAAGCCTGTTAGGGGTTTCTGGGTTAGGGACTTGACCTACGGTCTTGATGATGTCTCAAAACCCCTCGAAGCCCTTAACAGGCGTATTACACATACTTACCTATAGTTAATACTGTATATTAATTTAGAGTCAAAAATACACATTTAAGTATAGTACAGCAATTGAAGAAGACATGCCACGTGGAATTAATTTTTATTTTTGCTTGTACTGCCTTCTATATTGACCTCAAAACTCTGCCTTGCAAAATGTGTGTCACAAGAACCATGGAATCTCCTTTATACTTGCTGCTCTTATTCCAGCTCCATATCTGGTCGTCCTGGTAGATGTTGACTCATGGATGTAAAATAAATGCAAAGTAGACCGTCTAAGCTTTCTGCCAGTTTAGGCTCTAGTAATTTGGACATGTGGAAAGATCGCATTTCCTTTATTTAAAAACCTAAACCAATCAGGTTTTCTATTGATCAACCCCCAAGACCCGCCTCCCGACCACTCGGAGAGATCCACGTGACACACCCTCACCCCGCCTCTCTGTGTCATCGCCAGCACAGATCTCCCCCTGTCACAATCCCATTTTAAACAAGACTTTAACAATTGTGTTTTGATATACGTAAACAAAACCCATGCCTATGAAAGTGACACATATGCATATATCTGCAGTCTGAATTTTTACCATAAGAAATTACAATATTTCTTTAGACCCCAAATATGTCGGGATGCGACTGCGGTTAGACATCGCAAACAGTTTCATTTTCTTAGGGTTTTTCTACCTGCGTTATTCTGTGCTTTTGGTAGGTGATTTAAGAATAAAAACGCTTGCATCTTGTACTCGTAGTGATTTTAAATCAATATGATGTGAAATTGTCTTAAATCGCTTGTTTTGTTTCAGTTGGTTTAAAGTGGTGGTGTTTGTTTTTTCTTTGCTGCAGGCTTTGTGCTAAACCCCCCTTCCCCCACTAGACGGGGTGGTTCCACTGTGATTAAATCTCAAAGGACGGGTTTGATTAGCCTTTTGTTTCCTGAGTGCCTGGAGTATTCAAAGTGTTAGATAGATCGTTATAACCAAGACAGACATATTAGACCAGATTTAATTAGATGTAGTTTTCTACGACATTTGCAATATATCAATCAATCAGTCCATCTTTATTTTATAAAGCACCTTTTATAGTGGACCACCATCACAAAGCGCTTTACAAGATGCAGTAACAACAAGAAAATCCATAATACTTTAAATACAGAGAAATGCATAATACATGATATACAGTAAAAAAAAAACATGCATAATATATTAAATACAGTGGAAAGTGCATAATACATGATAGTAGCATAATACATTATTATTATTTATTTCTTAGCAGACGCCGTTATCCAGGGTGACTTACAATTGTTACAGGATATCACATTATTTTTACATACAATTACCCATTTATACAGTTGGGTTTTTACTAGAGCAATCTAGGTAAAGTACCTTGCTCAAGGGTACAGCAGCAGTGTCCCCCCCACCTGGGATTGAACCCACGACCCTCCGGTCAAGAGCCACAACCACTACTCCACACTGCTGCCCATGAAATAGTAGCAGCAACACAGCAGCTTATAACAGATATCAGGCTGCTATTACATATTTGTGATGAAAGTCCATGTGACCTACACACGCGAGACTTCTATACACAAGATAAGATCCTTAACGGTTGACTGCATGATTTGTTCTTCTATTGCAGTAGTATTATATAAAGATTAATCTTATCAACAGATTTGTCTGTCTTCCAATGGCTATACAAGACTGCACACACAAAGAAGCTTCACTTACCCCAGCAGCATTGCGACAGAGGCGATACAGACTGAATTTACAACGAAAGGGACGATATGAAGAGTAAGAAGGTTTCTTTTTAAAAAAAAACATTCCCTGTATTTTTCAATGCATTTTTAATATTCAAATATTTGGTATTTTTAGTGGCTTTTTATTTTATTTTTTTAGATACAAGAAACGACAAGCCTTACAACAGGCAGCCAGGCGTAAAAGGGAGAAAACAGTGGAGGAGCAAGAAAGAGAGAGAGAATCTTCAAGGCTTAGGTACATTTCAGAAGCAGAAATGTATGCTTATACAGTCAATTCTCATTAAAACGAACTCGGATTAGACGAATTTCCTAATACGACTCTGTCCCTGCAAAATCGAGTCTGCTGTTTCTAATAGGAATTCACTTCAAATCTGAATTCACTTCTAATAGGAATTCACTTCGAATCCGAATTCACTTCTAATACGAATTCACTTCGAATCCGAATTCACTTCTAATAGGAATTCACTTCGAATCCGAATTCACTTCTAATAGGAATTCACTTCGAATCCGAATTCACTTCGAATCCGAATTCACTTTGAATCCGAATTCACTTCCAATCCGAATTCACTTCCAATCCGAATTCACTTCTAATACGAATTCACTCAACACGAATTTCATGTTAGTGCAAATTATTTTGGACCCTCCCTCAGGGAAGAAAATTTGAATCAAACTAAACGCCCTACTTCCAACAGCTGAGTGCAAAGGATATTGGAAAATGTATTAACTTGCATCCACATTAGCGCCTCTGTACTGTATTTTAACGCTGTTTGTTTGGGAACTACAGATCCCATGATGCATTTTGAGTTCCCATAGTGCTCCCACAAAAATGTACACTATCCTTGTAGACAAAAGTGGAGGTGTTGAAAGTGTTGGATAATGCAGCAGCATACAAGAAAATGAAAGGTATTGCTGCAGATTTCAACATTACCACAAACACTTTGTCAACCGTTCTGAAAAAACGCGATACAGGCTATGAACAGCAAACTGTGGATGCAAGTCGTCAATGTTTCTGATTTGCTCAATACCTGATGTTGAGGACGCCTTGCTTTTGTGGTTTAAAAATGTCTGTGATCAGAACGGGACATGCAGGTTTCAAGTGCAGTTCATTTGCAATGTATACTTTTTAAAACTTATTTTCAATAAAAAGCATAATATTTTTAAATGTATAATACATTGTTCTGTAATTTTAAATTTGATTTCAGTGTGATTTCTGTAACTTCAATAAAAACTGACTTGATGCATTTGGCTTTTGATTCCTGATCATACGAATTACTGATAAGATTTTTTATTTTTTTTTGCTGGACCCTTGAAATTCGTATTAACGAGAATTGCCTGTATATATAAAGAACAGATCCAATTGTCCTGAAATGTGTGAAGCAAAATATTATTGAGGGTATGACAATCTGGGGATATAGGTAAGCCTGCCGGCTTTTGACATTTATTTTTTTGTGAAAATTGACATTTATTTTGAAATGCGTAATCCAATTTTTATTGATAGAAAAAAAGCAAAACAACAACAACACCGAGATGAATACAAGCCCAAAAAGTGTTTTCTGTGTGCTATGTATAGAATGTGTCATTAAAACTTAGCCAAAACAAACTAATACACATCACAACTGGTAAACATTTATTTTAAAAAAGACATGGCCGTTTTCTTAGCTTAAAAACAAAAAAAATAAATTGTGAACATGAGCAGCTGTCAGTTTACGTGCCTGCCTCACTGTGCTGTAACTCATGCGCATTCCCAGACTAATCCCGATGGCAGGCCTACATACACTATAGGGAATGTCTGTCACTCTTCAGTTCTTACATCTGTCTTGACAACCCCTTATCTAAGTTTTATGAAACCTTAAAGGAATGCTAAGCAATGCTTAACCAATGTTTCTTACCCATTGTTAGCTTTATCAGCATATTTCTGATCCCTTTTGTTGTGGAATGTGTCATTTCAACACATGTTACCATGTTTTATTTAAGGGCAAGGCGTTACAGAGAGAGACGGAAAGCCGCAATGGGATATACAGTAATCAGTGATGGAAACCAATTCATGAACAGTTAATAGTTGTTGCAACAAACCGAGTAAGTAATATTTGGGCACAATTATCAAAATGATTGATCCGCTAGGAGCACTATTTAATATGTTTATGCTTTATTATTATTATTTTTTATTATTATTTATTTCTTGGAAGACGCCCTTACCCAGGGCGACTTACAGTCGTAAACAAAAAATACATTTCAAGAATCACAGTATAAGTATTAATACATTTAAGAGCAAGATAAAATACAATGACTTCAGTTCTAGTAAGTACAAGTATATGACAAAATACGATTCAATATCGGAGCAGATAACGCTGTCAGTGATAGTTACATCAGGATACGATTAACTGCAAAATACTACAGATTGAATAACACTTGCGGCAGATTACAGTACAGTACTCTGTGAAGTCCAGGATTAAATGCAGTAAAATAGGGAGCAGATAAGTGCAAGTAAAGCGTATTACTCTAGCTTAACATTTTTGAGGTGTCATTCTGAATAGCTTGAGAATATAGTTTTTTTTTTTTTTTATCGTTTCTTTCTGTTACCTTTAAGCTTACCATTCAGCAGGCAACAGAGTCACTATTACTTTTTTTATTTAGAGTGCCCATTTATTTTCTCCCTCACCAGAGCAATTCCCCACAACAACTCGACAGAACTGAAAGTCAGAGGGTGTCCTCCAATCCCCTCTTTACACCCAAGAGCTTGAGAGTGGCTGTCGGCTATCTACCGGCCCTTGGAGGACATAAGGCCAGCCCTGCAGGTGACCGCTTGAGCTCACCAGGCGCGTGGCCAGCAGGGGCCGCTGTAGTGCGGTGTGGAGAAACAGTCGCTGTCGGTTTTGCCTCCTTGACCTAGTGCCAGAGCCAATGCTCCCTCTTGACACAGCCAGGAACCTGCGCTTCTCTGACTGTGTGACTCACCTGCGCAGCCCCTGGAACCTGCGCTGCCCTGACTAACACCGGCATAGCTCCTGGAACCTGCGCTCCCCTGACTGTGACTCACCTGCGCAGCCCCTGGAACCTGCACTCCCCTGACTGACACCTGCATAGCTCCTGGAACCTGCGCTCCACTGACTGTGTGACTCACCCTGCATGCCCCCTGGAACCTGTGCTCCCCTGACTGGGTGACTCAACCTGCACACCCCCTGGAACCTGCGTTCCCCTGACTGTGTGACTCACCTACGCAGCCCCTGGAACCTGTGCTCCCCTGACTGTCTGTCTGACTCACCCTGCATACCCCCTGGCCTATACCTGGTGAGCCACTTGAGGACCCCACACAGGCTTGCCAGCTAGATGGCATCCAGTTCGATTGAAAATCTTAATTTTAGGGCATCTTGAAATGTAAGGGATGGGTAAAAAAAAAAACTTTAGTGACATTGTGTAGCTGTATGTACTTGATGGTATTGTGTTGTAATGTTTTTTGAAATAACAACTAAGCTATCACCTAAAGAACAGACAACAACCCCACAGCTGTGTAGAGCCTTGAATAGGGCTGTCAGGGATTTTAGGAATCGATTATGTTCTGTCAGCAGTAAAATATCTGTAATGGATCTGTTTTCTAAATAAATTGTGCTTCTTTGTATTGTAATGGTCATGAGTCTTTGTTTTTTCTTTCATATTTTCCACTGGTGGTTTTTGTTGCTATCCCCTATTGGGGTGTAATTTATAATTGACTTTTTTTTAAATTTAAATTAGATATTTGTATATTTTTCACATTAGATTATATGGCTGTGACTCAAATTGTAGCAGTAAAAACAAGATGGAGTTTGACAGACATCCCATAATTCATGTAATAAATTATTTGTAGAAAAGACAAAACTAACTTGGCACTTTTTTTTTTTTTTTTTTTTTAAACATCCTTTATATATTCCACATGTGAGAGTGTTCCTAAACGTTATTGAGCATCTGTGGATGGGGAGCATTGCAGTGAGGCAGGCAAGAGGCAGGAGAAGTGACATGTTTGCTCTTTCTGAAAATAGAGTACAAGATCTAACTCCAGGCAAAATATAGACACGGAGATCCATGGGGAATTCAGTGACATTATCTTTTGAAAATTACTTGGAAAAAATGTACATACCTTCAAAACACTGAATCAGAATTGTAAAACTATCCGGACAGCTCTCTTTACACCTCTAGAGCACTCATGATCACCCATCAGCAGCATAGCTTTCACAGGAAAGGGTTGTACCTTTGTAACTGATCTAAAACTACCAATATAAACACTTCCTAATAAATGACAAAATCATTCCAGGAAATCTTCCCTGATATATATTGTCATCATTTCGTAGATCTCAGATTTACCCGTATGAAAAACGCACACATGGTAAAGGACTGCTACATAATGGGAACTAATGCATATAGCTTCTGGGAGTTTAGAGTTTTTTTTAAAGATATAATATGCTCAGGTTCTTAAAATGTTTTCCCCAAGCTCCTAGAAGCCACTGACGTGTGCAGCAGTCCTTCGACAGGGTGCAGCAAGGAAAAGGGTGCAATGTGGTCACCAGTTTTATTGTTTGTAAATACTATTAAAAAAAAGTGAGATCTGCAAAGTGATGGTAATACATATTAGAGCAGATTTACTGGAATTATGTTGTTCTCTATACATACTTTAAGCACGCTGAAGAAGGCACTAGCCTACACACTGGTCTACTTGACTTTCTTATAGTCTAACCCTAATTGATATCAGATGGCTGTAGATTGAAGCAATTTACTGTTTGAAGATACTTTGATTTTATGTTATTTGTTTAAGATGTATGATACTGACATTCTTTTGTTTCTTTTTTAAAATTCGTTTTCAGATACCATGAAAGGAAGGTATCAATCCGTGATCTTCCAGAACAGATTCAACTAGAAAAAAGGGAGCTCTGGAGAGAGGCTTCAAGACGGTACAGACAGAGACAGAAACACAGCCCCCAAGCACCGCTACCATACTCCATACATCCAGCTTCATAAAGACAGAGACAGAAACACAGAGCACCGCTACCTTACTCACATCCAGCTTCATAAAGACAGAGACAGAAACACAGCCCCCAAGCACCGCTACCTTACTCACATCCAGCTTCATACAGACAGAAACACAGAGCACCTCTACCTTACTCACATCCATCTTCATAAAGACAGAGACAGAAACACAGCCCCCAAGCACCGCTACCTTACTCACATCCAGCTTCATAAAGACAGAGACAGAAACACAGAGCACCGCTACCTTACTCACATCCAGCTTCATAAAGACAGAGACAGAAACACAGAGCACCACTACCTTACTCACATCCAGCTTCATACAGACAGAGACAGAAACACAGAGCACGGCTACCTTACTCACATCCAGCTTCATAAAGACAGAGACAGAAACACAGAGCACCACTACCTTACTCACATCCAGCTTCATACAGACAGAGACAGAAACACAGAGCACGGCTACCTTACTCACATCCAGCTTCATAAAGACAGAGACAGAAACACAGCCCCCAAGCACCGCTACCTTACTCACATCCAGCTTCATAAAGACAGAGACAGAAACACAGAGCACCTCTACCTTACTCACATCCAGCTTCATACAGACAGAGACAGAAACACAGAGCACCACTACCTTACTCACATCCAGCTTCATACAGACAGAGACAGAAACACAGAGCACCACTACCTTACTCACATCCAGCTTCATCTCCGCACGGCTGAATTTGGAAATACGTGTCCTGGTTTGTCTATAATTTCTTACCAGAAATCTCATGAAAAGCAGCATTCCTTTTGATTTTTTGAATGGGGAAATAATGGTCTAGTAAATCTAATAAGCCACTGTGAACAAAACAGTTCCAGTAAGTCTTACCTAATTTGTATGACTGACATTTTCCCATATGAAAGATGCTCACATTATGTTAAACGTGTATTTGAGTTTTGATGGTTTTTTCTTTGATGGTTTTTTCTTCATTTTTTAAACACCTTTTGAACTTGTTTCAGTGCTTCAGGTACGCAATTGACATTGAACATGTGCTTCTGGGAGCAAAGACTTTAAAAAAGGATCTTGGGGTTATAGTGGATTTAGCATTAAAAGTTTCTTGACAATGTGATGAGGCCATTCATTATGTAGATTATACAAGGCCGTAGTTAGACCCCACCTAGAATACTGTGTCCAGTTTTGGTGATGTCATTATAACAGAGACATTGCTGCACTCAAGAAGGTTCAGAGAACTCGGCAGTGGTTTAGTCGAGCCGGATCGTGGCGAACCACAGTTCCGCAGTCACAGGAAATAAGTTAGCTGGGAAATGAGTTAGCGTTTGCTTTTTGAGCCTTTCTACGCATGCGCGAATCTTAGAACTTAAAGGCAAGGTTTTCTGTGGAGATTCATCAAAAATTACAGGATGCCATTTGTATTTTTATGAGAAACGAAAACAGGTATTGCATTGCAGACAGTAATTTTTGTTTCAATATGCTGTCATCTTATTTATCGAAGTGTATTGCAGACAGAATTTTTTTGTTTTAAAAGGTGACATTTATCATAATGTATATTTACATTTAGTTTGTATTATAAATACATTTTATCTTCAGGAAAGTACTCGCTGTATTTTAGTTGTTTTTTTTAACATAAATAAATATTTTAAAAGCATTATTTTGTCGGTATAATTTATGTCTATGCATAGTTAAAAACTGGCCAAATGTGTATTTCCTTTCAAAAATGTCGTTCGTGCACATGTCATATACTGTGGCGTAAGCAAATAAGTATTTAATTAGTGTTTAAGTAGGCTCACAACTTGCTCTTAACGTTATCTGATTTGTTTAATTATTACGTTTTACACCAGATCTCATGAATGAAAAATAAAGATATTATGAATATAATATAAAGATATCATACAGCATTCATTGCATACCATACAGTAATACTTATGTCTATCTCTCAAAAACAAAGATATTTAAAAATACACTTTTATTAAAACAAAACAATATACACAATACATATACACAATTCAAAATATGCAATACAAAACAATATATGCAATAAAAACAAAGGTGTGAGGGTGGGTAAGGGAAGGGAAGGATATATTTACAGGAGGTGTGGTTTAATTCCATGCTGGAGGTTTTTTTAGGACTATCATTACCAGTGTCATTCATAAGAACATAAGAACATACGAAAGTTTACAAATGAGAGGAGGCCATTCGGCCCATCTTGCTCATTTGGTTGTTAGTAGCTTATTGATCCCAGAATCTCATCAAGCAGCTTTTTGAAGGATCCCAGGGTGTCAGCTTCAACAACATTACTGGGGAGTTGGTTCCAGACCCTCACAATTCTCTGTGTAAAAAAGTGCCTCCTATTTTCTGTTCTGAATGCCCCTTTATGTAATCTCCATTTGTTAAGTATTTTTTTCTAACTAATTCCACACTTTTCAATTTACCGAAATCATTGCCTCCAGCGTGAATCACCAGGATTGGTGGAGTAATGGTTAGGGCTGTGGACTCCTGACCGGAGGGTTGTGGGTTGAATCCCAGGTGGGGGACACTGCTGCTGTACCATTGAGCGAGGTACTTTACCTAGATTGCTCCAGTAAAAACCCGACTGTATAAATGGGTAATTGTATTTTAAAATAATGTGATATCTTGTAACAATTGTAAGTTGCCCTGGATAAGGGTGTCTGCTAAGAAATAAATAATAATAATTATTCATTTAACACACAGAGATTTGTTTACATACAAGTTACACGTATTTATTTCTCTTTCGCTGTATTATTTGTACGAAGAAAACCTAATATAAATATCCGCAGCGATTACAAATTTAAAATGACAACTCTGGTGAGAGTTTGCCACGTCTTTGTAAACTGGGAATTAAATTTAACACCTGTTATTAAATAATAATATGAAAAACATGTTATTAATATTACTCGATTTTTACCCTATATAATGCAGCTTTTAATAAAGATCCTGACAACGTTTTTAAGAGTAAAACAATTTACTAGACACATTGGAAAGATCGCAATAACAGTCTGTTCTGAATTAAAGTTCACAGACAGAAAACAGCGACGGCTTAACCTTGCCTTTAAGTTCTAGGATTCCCACAGAAAGGCTCAAAAAGCCCATTATTTCCCAGCTAACTTATTTCCTGTGACACCTGTCCTATTTTAATAGGCAGCTCAGACATCACCGTTGTGCCACTGACACATAGGCATGTAAAGTGAAACATTCTGACAAGACGGAGAAAGACACTTTGTGGAAATACTTGTAGAAATGTGATAAATTCATTACCTATTATACGTGTTACTAGATGTCCAGTATACAAATAAAATTGTGAATTTGTATAATAATTCTTGTTTAAGAAAATCAAGATTTTAGTGGCATTCCAGTACCTTCAGATTTAGGACCACACCACTGGAACAAGGCTGATCCTAGAAAAAAAGAAGGGAAAGACTTGATCTCTAAAATCCTAAATGGCACTGTGTACATAAAGTTAACCCCAGCCACCACCTCAGACATAGAACAGAGAGTAGAATGAGAGGCCACAAACAGAAACTGAGTAAAAGTAAGCTTAGAACGTAAGGTAGGAAGCACTTATTTGTAGGTTAGATAGCTAAATGTCAAAAAAAAGAAATACGAACGAGAGGCGGTCATTCAACCCATCAACGCTAGTTAAGCCAGGATCCTAGTAGCTTATTGATCTCAAAGTGACGTCCTGCAGGATCTCAATGATTCAACATCAACAACATCATGACTTGTTAACCCAATCCATACCCCTACCCTCTATCCTAAGTCTTTGCTTAGTTTCCAACTAGGATCGTGGTTTCTGTGATGCGCTTCAAGTATTGGGTAGGTTAACTTTGCCAGCTCAATTTTAAAGACTTCAATCGAGCCTCCCCGAATTCTTTTTTGTTCTAAGCTAAATAAATAAATGCAGTTTCTTCAGCCTTGTTCCATGAAGCCCTGGAATGAGTCTGGTTGTGCTGTGTTGGACTCTCTCTAGGGCCACAATGTCCTTTTGGTGTTTCTGGAACTAGAGTTGAACACAGTGGGGTCTCCCCAGGGTGCTACGCAACCTCATCATATCTTCCTTTGATTTGTACTCCACACATTCTGCTTGCTCTTTTGTGTCATTGTAAGACAGAACCTCAATGTCTTGGCTATTGTTGAGTAATCCCCTTTAGTAATAACACTTTAATAAAAATTAAAAAAATGATTGTATACATGTAGCTTGGTTTTGTTGGAACCTGCACTGTGTAGCCTGTACTTTCGATAATTCTTTTGGTAATTTCACTTGTTTTCTGGGTCAGATCATGTCAGTCAATAGGGAAGCATATGGTTGGTTATTATTTATTTCTTAGCAGATGCCCGTATCCAGGGTGACTTACAATTGTTACAAGATAGCACATTATTTTTACATACAATTATCCATTTATACAGTTGGGTTTTTTACTGGAGCAATCTAGGTAAACTACCTTGCTGAAGGGTACAGCAGTAGTGTCCCCCACCTGGGATTGAACCCACAACCCTCCAGTCAAGAGTCCAGAGCCCCTAACCACTACTCCACACTTGGTTAATGACAAGAAACGAGCTGTTAAGTGGTGGGGACAATTTCATCCCGCAGATGACCAAGGAAGTGCAACACTATCTGAAAGCAAAGCTCCCAAACAGATAACTTATTTTAGTACCAGATACCAGGGTTTACAATAAACAATACTGTACGAATTTGCTATAGCATTCTTTCAAAACTGCACATTTGATACCTATGTGAATGGAAAATGAAGCCATCGACAAATGATCTCAGAAAATACACATGCCAAATTAGCTTGCTCCTGCTGCTGCCTACACAGGTAGCTCTGTTGTACACTGTTACACACATGGTGTTTTTATTAAACCTGCCTGCTTTTAAAACTGTAATACATTATGTATTTGTTTTCCCATTAATAAAGCATACTATATAGCATGCATGTTAAAAAACTAAGATCTATTGTGTTTTTGATGTTCTGTATTAGAATTAAATGTGTTCATTATTATTAATTAGACATTTAGCAGATGCTTTTATCCAAAGGACTTACAGAGACTAGGGGGTGAGCTGGCATCAACAACTGCAAGGGAGGAGAGATTACAAAATTACAAGAAGGGTTTTTTCAAACTGTACTTTACCTTTTCATATACTCAGCCACACAATGTGCATCCACAAATATACAACAGGAAAGCAACATTCGTAGCCTATGGTCCAAACAAAAGCATATGGAGTCAAAATGTCCATTAATAGGGATTTAAACAAATGAACGGCTAAGAATGCCAGTGTGATGTGCTGTAGCTCAGTCTGTAGTTAATGCATACCCCTTGTGGTGCTTGGTCATTTGTTCACAGAAAATGGTATAATGAAAGAGAATGAGAACCACGTCATAAAACATCATGCCGATTGGTTTAATGTTTACTATTTACACTACAAAGAAAAATAGAATGTGTCAATCATTTTATTACACAAATATTGTGTCTCCAAAGAGTATATGATATGAACAATTAGCACAGACGCCTAGATGGAATTTTACAAACAATAAATTAAACAGAACCCCTTGAACCCCTTGTGTCAGTTTTATTTCATCTCTGCTTTGCCTTCCTTGTGATATTGGGGTTAACTGTGAGTGATAACTCCAACGCAATTTATTCTGTATAACAATTTGCAACATATTATAATGGAAAATTCGTTGTCTGAATGTCAAGCAAAGAAGCGGTCATACTCCGAAGCACAGCGAACAATATTATACACATATCTGAGAAAGTGACCTAATTCATATGTTGCAACTTCTGTTTTCGCAGTGTTTACCAGGTCATACGGAAATATTTGTCTCGGTCTGGATGCGTTCAACCACCAAGTTTAAGAAAGTTTGTCAGTTTTACCTATTTGGCCTGGTTTTGTAAATGTCAATTAGGCCACTGTGTGTGTGTGTGTGTGTCTATATATATATATATATATATATATATATATATATATATATATATATATATATATATATATATATATATATATATATATATATATATATATATATATATATATATATATATAAGACATGTTAAAAATACAAAGGTATGTTATTAAGGTGTGTTAAACTGTCAGGGAGAATGTGACAGTGGGAACATGTAACACAATAAAATAAAAAGGTCCTTATGTACCCTTTAAGTGTGGTAGTCCAGCAGATATGTGTAAGAATGACTTTGATGATAAAAGCACGAAAATTGGCATACAGTTTGACATTGTCAACTGTGAATTATATGCAGAGTCACTTACAATAGGACATTGATTAAACATCTCATCCGCAGGATGGAACACAAGGAGGTGAAGTGACTTGCTCAGGGTCACACACAGTGGCAGACGTGGGATTTGAACCAGTGACCGTCTGGACTTTAACCACTGGACCACACATCATATCTTATAATTCTTGTTAAACAATAATATATTTACTCAGGGATAACAGAACTATTATATCTACAACCTACAGGCTAGCATAAACAGTAACGTGAGGTGTGTTTACCTTTGATATGAACATAGAGGCACATTATTTATATGATAAAATATAAAACATGTCTAAACTAACTATGTCAATTGAAAAAAGAACAAGAAAAAAAAGAAACAAAACTATGACCATGTCAAGATAAGGTATGACCCGGTTTGTTGTGCTTATCTTTCATTAAACCAGGACATTCAAGCTATTGTCGGTTGACCTATTTGGTAAATCTTTCAGTCTGTCACCACAAACCACATGGTGTCCTGCACTGTGTGTTAAGTCTTCGAAGCGAATGTGTTTGTTGGCTTGTCTCGTTGCCGTCTTCATCATGCAGACCCTGCGCATTCCTCTCTTCCTTGTCTTTTTAACTCACGGAGCACTGCAAGGTACGCTATTTATTTATTTGCTTTTTATTTATTTATTTGCTTCTAAATTATGGTTTCTAAACGGAGGTAAACCCCAATTACACAGTAAACCCAACATAACAAACCTCAATTTTATTATAAACTGCAAACACTTTTAATAACGAATCACCACCACCGAGATTTTGTTTTTAATTTTTATATTTTTACTGACAAACTTAGGATGTTTGCTGTTAATAACCTTGGGCCTTTACATATTTGTTAAAACGGTGGCAGTGTCATAGGAAACTGGTAGACATCGCCTTATGGCCGAATTTCTGAATCGAAGGGGTTTGTTGGAAATTCAGAGTACAGGATTAATTATAACTAAAAATGTATTTTTTTTAATTATGTATAACTTTTTTTGTTGCTTAAAACACCATTGGTTATTTTTCACATGGGGCAGAAAGCATCATTTGTCATCTTATCTATCTAGGTGTAAAGTAATTCACGTTTCATTCATTTGTATCTTCTGGAGATCGACCCTATTGTTCAGTGTTTTTTTTTTTTCTCCATTCTTTAACAAATGGCTGTATTTGAATATTTATGAAATGCGTTTTTAGCAACAAAAAAAAAGTTATAAATAATTTAAAAAAATACATTTTTAGTTATAATTAATATTTGTGTGTGGTTGAAATCGCTCCTTGAAAAACACATACTTTTTGCTTTCGTTCCTATCATACAAGTATTTTATGTAGGCTCCCTTAAACTAAAAGTCACCACAGTAAATTTGCACGGTGATTTTGCAGTTTTCCAATAGTTATCCTGTAGATTTACCATTTTATAAATATGCTGTACCATACCTCACTGCTTCAATATGCAGCATTAAGTTTGCAATACATTTTTCTACAGTAAACTATGAGGCTCCATTAGGGACATAATTCAAAGTGACACCTCATACACTACACACTAAAATTGCATCGGTACACAGTTAAATCTCATACACTACATAGTGAAATCTCATACACTACATAGTGATATATGTAGTGAAATAATATACATATTCCATTCCTGCCCATTCCTGTCCAATGGTATATGGACTTGACATTGGGTAAAGCCTAGTGAACGATGGATAGACCCGGACCCTCTGAAACGAGCATCAGCCGGTGGTTTCAGAGCCTTAGAAATCGCTTTAATAATAATAATTATTATTATTTGGCATAGAGGTATCTTGGTAATTTGGATATAAATGCTAATTAATTATTTTAAATAATTTTTGGGGCTGTGAATCTATTTAGCTTTAATCGCCTGAAAGTCGGTGAAAGCCGGTGAAAGCCGGTCCAAGACAAAACCACTCGGACGAGGCACTAAATCAGCGTGCCTTGAAAACCATGCGATTATCCCGTCTCTATAGTCTACACATTAAAAAGAATGACCAAGACAAAATATGAAAATGCATTTAATTCAATTTTTAATCAACAGACAGAGACGGAGGAATCCTATGTAATAGTTTTCAAGCTGCTTCGCATTTACTTAGTGTTTCCTCCGGGCCGCTTTCACACACTCCTCTCACGCACTTTTTTTGTAACTAATGCAACGAAACAGAAAAAAAATGATGTTATCGTGCAATTAACACATTTCAGAACATTACTTATAATGCAGGTTTGTTTTTGTTGCTGCTTTAATGTTTCTGCAGGCATGGGAAATATTATTATTATTATTACAGTTTCTCCAGTATTCCAATACCCGCCTGTAGTAAGAGCCGAGGTCGGGAGAACAGTGCACTTCACGTGTGATATCGGAGACCTTACCGGGCACTGCTACTCTGTTTTGTGGCTCAAGGTGCAGCCCAGCAGAGCCCCGGCGCTGGCTGTTTATTCAAATATCTCTCCTGATGGGAATCGTGGAAGTGAGGCTGATGCACCGACAAAGAAGAGCTGCTCTTTAACTTTAACTAGCGTACAGGTGAACGATTCTGGGACATTCTACTGTGGGTTTAGCTCCCATATTATGGTGTATTATGGAAATGGAACCAGACTGATAGTAAGTAAGTACGAAACGAATTAAACAATCTTCTATTCTCCCACAATGTGTCTTGGTTTAATTGTCTGAACTCAAATGAGCCTTCCTGTGATTCAGATCATTGTGTTCCACAACATTACAGCACTCTGTGTTCCCAGAGCAAAACATAGACTGTTATTTACCTATCGTTAGTCTGAAATAGACGTTGCAGTCCACTGAGAGAGTTCACTGCTTAGAGCAGGGCTCAAGTGCTTTCAGAGCAGGTGTCGTTACCCTGTTATTGACTTATACCAGAACGGCAGCCTGACCTCCATAGAAAACCATAGCAGAGCAGCGTCTGGCTATAATGTTGGATAAGCAGCTCCCTGTGTAATGACACGTATGAATGAGTCTGACCACTTCTTGAGATCTCCCTGAACAACCTTGTAAACAAGATTGTGTATTTCCATGTTTCTTTTCAGGTTAAACATAAAAAAAACCATAAACACTTTTTGTTTTTTAAAATCAAATCTACCAATAAACAACTTAATAAAAGGGATCTCTATATTTTGGTAACACTTTAGTTTAGGTATCTTTTATAAGTGGTTATAAACAATCTATAAACATGTTATGAGCTATGCTATTAACCATTATAAAGACTGCTATAATACACTTTTACCATTTTTTGTGTTATAACACGTTATAATATAGATTATAACAGTATTTATAATGTCATATATATCATTTGCCCACTAATAACAATATCTTGTGAAAATGTCAAGGTCAATTTATACAGCTATTAATAAAGTACCTTATAAGACTTGTTAATTACATATGTTATAAGCATCCTATTATGTAAGTTATTGTATGTTTTATAAGATTACTTTATTACAACCATATATAAATATATTAATCACCCCAAGAACTGTTCATTCACTATTGTAAAGCATGCCACAAAGCACTTTGGTTCCTTACCTTTATATATATAATTTGTTTCCATAACTGCCAATCCGAAAAGGGCGCTTTCTAAAAATAATTATTGATTGATGATAGCTATGAAAAATACAGCCTTATTCTCCCTGTTTTCATGCTACCTTTTTTTAATTCAGTGTCTGTTGATGTAAATTAAGCATTGCCATTAACAATAATTGTGTTTATTCTTATTGATTAAAGGAATGAAACATGTACGAAACCATTTATGAACAAGATGGTGAAACTATATGGTTGGGGCAGGGGTCTGCAGGTTTGTCTTTTTAAGGGATAAAAAAAAGGTTGAAACCAGTGGTCTAGATGTTTACTCTTTGATAAACAATACATCAATAGTTAATAAACTATTTTTTAAACTGTGCGCTCTTCATTTTCAGAATATAATATAGTCTGAACGTTCGTGTCACATCCACATATTATTATCTTTCCAGAAAGTCCTGAAGACATTTCAATTGTAATCTCATCGCCTTCTGAGGATGAAGTCCAGTCCAGTGGTTCTGTTACTTTAGTGTGTCTGGTGTTTGGAGCAGCCGAGGAGGCTCGTGTCCACTGGAACATACTGGGGAGTGTTCGACATGGACTGACCGATTCCGGGTCCACTCCGGACTTTATCAGGAATCAGATCACCATTCCGGGCGAGGTCTGGAGCAGCGGAGCCATGTGCACGTGTGTTGTGGAAACAGAGAGCGGGCGCAATATGAGCAAAAGCGTGAGCAAACCAGGTAGGGCTACAGGCGTGTTTTTGTTATTTTTTTGTAAAAAAAAAAAAACTGTTATAAAGTGAACATGAAATGCAGTAAACTGTACCATGAACCAGCGGGGGTGGAGGAAGAAGTGAAGTCAAAATTGTTTTTAATTACAGACTGTATCTCAGTATAGATGTATGATTCTGAAATGTCATGTGTTTGTTACAGGGTTCCCTGCAGCTTCCATCGCTCTTCTCTATGGGAATGTAGTCGTGGTTTCACTTTTGCTAATTGCTGTGCTTGTCGTGGCGGCAATGTGTTTCTGTAGAAGAAACACCAGCTCAGGTAACTTGCTTATTTACTTGGTTTTATAGTTAAGGGATAATGGCACGTGTTGGCGTGTCAAAATTGGAGGTGTCTCACCTTGTGATAAGATGTGATTTCATTCTTTTTAATGTAATTAAAAAGTTACTAATTTTGTTTAGGAATTTAAAAAAAAAAACTATTGTCTTGTAATTTAAATTATGTATTTGACATGTATTCATAACGTGATGTGATTTCATTATTTTTCTTTTCATTTAGAACAGTCAAAATACTTCTCTCTTGCGCATGTTGTAAATTATAAATATAAGCGTGACCTAAGGTCCTCTCAAATGCCTCTCGTTTAATTGGGACAGCCACTTATTCTGGATATTTCGAGGCATCTACAGTGCCAACTGCATATTTGTATTCAGATTTTCTTCTTTTCTCTTTCCTTTTCATAGGAAATAAAAATGAAAACAGGCATTCAGGTGCAAGGCACTCAAGCAAATCAAACTTGGGAGAACTGGTACATTATTATTATTATTATTATTATTATTATTATTATTATTATTATTATTATTATTAATCACAAAGGGCACATTGTAATTTGATATCTGACTCACTCATACCATAGGCCTACTATACAGCTAACATACATTATAAACAGTACATACAGCTAAATACATGACTAAAAGTTTTGCATCACCTTATAGAATTAACTAATTTTGCTTCATAGTCAAATGAAACCTGCTGAATAATGTCACATTAACATTTTGAATTACATACCTCTTTGTAGTTTTCCATATACTGACACAAATTAAATGTGACATTTCGAAATCTAACATGAAATACTGTACTACTATTATGGCTTCCAGTAGACTTTTGTGATCTCATTTTGTCGTTTCCTTGATTACGGGAAGTGTTGTTGTGTATTTAATAAATGAATGATGTCTTGGTTAGGAGAGAGAGGAGGTGCAGTATGCCAGTCTGGAGTTCAATGCTAGAGGACGGAAGTGAACCCTGAGCGAACAGCCCTCTGCAGCCCCCGTCCCTCTCTCTGCTCCGGAACAACTGGATCAACAACTGTCCTCTATATGTCCTCTTTTATATGCAGATGATACAGTTACAGTATCCTCGGATAAAGTCTTCATAAATAACTTTTTATTATTGATTAAAAAGATAACTGTTAAATGCGAACTAATTACATGGTCATTTCAGCTTTTAGGATGGACAATAGACAGGGGTTCACATAACTTTTAAAATTAGGTTCTCGTGTGAGTACCAGTAGAAATGGTTTGGTACTCGCCAAAATTAGGAGTGATCATCCAAGCTGTCTAGCTCCTCCTCCTCCGACAGTTCCAACAATTGGGATGTCAAGGATTGGGGTGCAAATTTGGAGCTAGATTCTAGTGCCAGGATACCTCATATAGCACGAGCGACATTCAATTCTGACACCAGAAGACATGTTTAATTTATTATTAATATTATTTTTTATTTTTTTTTAATTCCTTAGCAACTATAAATGATGATAGTTTCTCATTGGGTCTGGACTACTCAAATGACCCACCCACACTCATCCACATACACAGAAGAGAAGGTTAGTGTCGTGTGAGAAATACAAAAAGGATATTGCTGCTCTAGAAAGAGTGCAAAGAAGAGAGAACAGAATTATCCCAGTTTTAAAAGGCATGTCGTATGCAGACAGGCTAAAATAATTGAATCTGTTCAGTCTTGAACAAAGAAGACTACGCGGCAATCTGATTCAAACATTCAAAATTCTAAAAGGTATTGACAATGTCGACCCAGGGGACTTTTTCGACCTGAAAAAAGAAGGACCAGGAGTCACAAATGGAGATTAGATAAAGGAGCATTCAGAACAGAAAATAGGAGACACTTTTTTACACAGAGAATTGTGAGGGTCTGGAACCAACTCCCCAGTAACGTTGTTGAAGCTGACACCCTGGGATCCTTCAAGAAGCTGTTTGATGAGATTCTGGGATCAATAAGCTGCTAACAACCAAACGAGCAAGATGGGCCGAATGGCCTCCTCTCGTTTGTAAACTTTCTTATGTTCTTTCTTATATAAGGTGGTTTTGGTAAGGGCGGTATTTAGTAGGCACCAGTAGGCTTTCTGTTGTATCAAATATAAATTTGTATCAAAATGTCCAGAATTTAGAATCAGTTTAGCTGCCTTCCATAAATGTATGTAACATGGTCAACAGCCACACTGTCTTTATAAAAGAGCTCGCACTAGCTTGTGATCAGGAATTTCAAGATTTATATCACATGCAATGCACTGTTGAGCACTAGATGGTGCTGGTGCATGTATATATATATATATATATATACAATTTGACTGATTTTTCAGCCTTTTTAGCCAGACTCATAAAACGAGCATGTGTTTAACTCCATCTACAGAATAAACCCCTGCTAAACACATTCAATGAATATGGTCCTAAATGTTGAAGAAACATGTAATAAAACAGCCTTATACAAGACTTTAATGTGCCCAGCTTTCTCAGAAAGACAAATACATTGATGAAGCAAATTCATAAAGTAAGAGCTGTGCAGAAAAGCCATTACAACCAACTCATTTCCTGCTGTAGAAACGCAGAAACAGATCATAAATGACAGAGGCACACAGTATGTTGAAGGTGTATTCAGTTTTTGATGGTATTTTCATAGCATTTCATTTTGTATTCCTTCCCATGCTGCACTTGGAGAAATGCGTCCGACACACGTGAGTTACTTCTAGGGGTTTGACATCTTTTTTTTGTTTTAGGTATGCCGCTTTCATTCAGGAGATCAAGATAAATGGCTTATACTGCATATGTAGAAAACAGATTTTTATTGAACTGAATCCAAAGACAAATGCATGTGATCTAAGCAGACAGAGAATGTGTTTATGATGATGTAGAGTATCTGGCCCTCCTCCGGAACTGGGTTTAGAGACACAAGAGTGATGTATCTCTGGGCTTTCAAAACAGGCAAGTTCTGTCCTTTTGTTCCGATTCCTCTGGTTCCTGAATGAGTTATCTTGATCAAGAAAACCTTTTGACATTTCGATCTAATTACTTAAATTACATATCTGTCTGTATTGTTCAAATAAGCAATATGACATGCAAAATCCTTTTTATAATCTCAAATGAATCGGTAAGAAATCTTTTGAATAATTGTCTTTAATTCAAGTACTAACAGTCGTGTGTATGAATGCCCGGCTAGGTAATAAAAAGAATTTTTTTTTTTTTTTGGACGATGAAGGTTTAGGGTTAGGGTTAGGTTTTGATCGTGAAAAAAGATTTACACATTAACTACATTGTAACTATGCTTACTAACATTGTAATTATATGTAAGTACACATGTATTTACTAAGTAACTACTATGTAAATACACAGTAATTAAAGACATTTATACATACATGCCAACAGTCCCTATATGGTTGGGACAGTCCCGATTTCCTCGCAAATGTCCCGCGTCCCGATGCATAGGAAGAAAGTCCCGATATTTACACACAGAAAAAAATCATTTATTCTGCACAGTAGAGTTAGTGAAAACCACACGTTGTGCTCTTCGTGCGGCTGACACATCTGCTGATCACTAACTTATACAAAGGTGAGAACGCTTCATCATGTCTTACTGTCAGTTGGGGGTTAGCATTATATGATAATGAGTGTTTTTGCCTATGACCACTCCGCATGATGCTATGAACACCTTCATGAGAAGTCTGCTTTTTCAAAAAAAAAATTATTGGTGCACTTGTGTACCTGTGTACCAGTTATGTGAACCCTGACAACAGATTATAATTCAATGATCACATTTCATTAACATTAACAGGCGCAACAATAAGCAGAATGCTTTATGGAGTTTTTGTCAGATGTTGTCTTATTTTGACTATGCTGACATTGTTCTCCATTCTGCCTGTAAATACTCCCTAAAAAGCTTTATGTTTTGTATAACAAGCTAGTTTGTGTTAAATGTTTTCATAATTGCATTCTTTATAGTAAATTAGACTGTTACCTTTGGAACATTGCAGTGTGCATTTTTAAATGCTTGCTATACTGTCTTTATGAATAAAATGCCATTGAGTAAATTCTAACAGACAATAGAAACTAAAAGACCAAGACTAGGCTTGCATGAAGTCTTTCTGCTTGCTTTAGAGTCTACAGAGCTATTCATTTTTCTACACATTTACAAGCGTTACACAAACTTTACCAGTGTGGAAGTTGAGAATGGGTTATCTGTTTTTTGCATGCATGTTATTGAGGGCTTTTAAAATAGTATTAACCTCAAAAAACAAAACAGTACAGCTGTGCTGTGGTGAGCACTGAATAAAACTGCAGCTTTCTGAAAAGAGGAAGGCCGCCTGACCTGCTTTATCTGCTGAGAGGAGGAAGCTGTGGGCGGTTCCAGTGACGTGGCATGGCAAAGAGGGGGTTGGGTTAACAGAGGGTGTGTCTTTCTGCACAGAAACTCGATCCTGCCAGGGACCAGAACGTTTTCACTGCCTAAAGAACTGCAGCATTCTTCAGAGAGGAACTGTGTTGAATATTCCTAAAGGTAGGACTTGTGTGAAGTTATATTTTTGCCATCTTTCACACATTTTAAGATTCAGATGTGATTTTACAAATATCTTCTGCTGTAGTTTCATACAAGTTTGTCTTACTCACTATTAATGGAACATATTATTGGGTTTAAAACAATTCTTCAGGGACTTTTAAGTTTGAAGGGGGAAGCATAATCCACGACTTAGTGTGCTGAAGATTTCTCATGCGCAATGTGTTGTGGTATTGATAGGTCAGGGGTCGGTTTTGATTAACAGCAGGTCTTGTTATTCAGGGGTGAGGGTAACTCCCTTTTTCAGTACAATGCTGTGCACAGAAAGTGTTTCACATGGGAAAGGAAAGAGTTTATCTTCACGTTTTCAGGCCTTAGTCTTTGTTTATATAATAGAAACAGATGTTGTGTCTGTCTTCTTTCAGCAGCATCTGCAATAAAGAAGCTGTCCCGGAAGGACCTGTTATCTATGTTTGGAAACAAACAGCGAGAGAGTAAAATGATTAGTGTTGCATCTAAAATAATCAGACATACGTTTTAACAGCCACAGTTTAATTTATAGTGTATTATAGTCAACGTAAAAGTAATATCTTAAACTTCTTAAACTTCTTGTCTGACAGTATTTTGCAGAAGTTGCTTTACTGTTTTGGCCATAAGTAGTACTTATTTTGCTATATAATTGCTATATAAATAGTTTGATGATTAAAATAACTATTATCTTTTTCAGCCTAGTTCAAGTGTTGTTTTATAAATTAAAGTTTAGCATGGCAAGACCTTGAGACCCACATTGCATTTACTGTTGATGTATTTATTTGCTGTTATTGTTCTTACTATTTGCTTATTCTAAAATACTTCTGCTGAAATAGCCGTTAACTAACCTCCCACTACTGTTTCAGAATGTATGTCTGGGTTATACTGTAAACTTGAAGTTTGGGAGACCATGACAACGAAGTTAAATTTACTCATCCATAAATAAAATAAAAAACAAATTAGATTTCTGGCTGATCCCTTCATCCAAAACACAGCGGAGAAAGGGAACTTGAAACTACACTCATATATTGTATGTTTCATGTTAATTGAAAATTACGTTTCACCCCTGGTGTGTGAAGAGGCTTTCTGGCACAGTTAAATAAATTAGTCATACACGTCATATGAGGACCAAGCCAACTGTGTTGTTTAGCTTTTAAGGTCAAACTACAGTTCTGTTTTAAACAATATTACTAATTCCATACATTAATAAAATAATAGGAAGGAATACAAAATAAAAATCATCTATTTGCGCTGTGCTACAACCTCAAAATAAAATGTAAACATTTAAACCGTGATAGCAATATGATTAAGAAACCTCAAACCTTAATAATACTTCAGCAAATACTTTGTGGTTGACAGCAAGGTTAGCTGGGTGTTTAAAGAGTACCCGGGTTCTGAAAAATATAGCGTCATTCGTTCCCACGTGTTGCTACAACTGTTTAAATAACGTACCTGTAATTTACACTGCCTCTGGGTTTCTGATCGCATCATCAGTTCCAGATTTTTTAAATCCTTTGATGGAAATGTCCGGTCTACTTTGAATGCTTTCAAGCAAGTTGGCTTCATTGCTGCCATTCTCAAATCCACTTTGATATCCGACACATTCTTTCCGTCGTCCTGCGCTTCTTTAACCTGTTCTGCATACCAGTCTGCCAGAGGGCGGGATCGCTATGAGCACTGTATGCAACCCCCTGATTGGTGAAAGCATTATTTAACAATCCAATCAAAACCGCCAATAAAGACAAAATAAATTCTCTGCCCGTTATATGGTACAGGTTAAGATTTGTGCTGTAATTTAAAAAAAAAGTGCTCTGGCATTTCTGTGCCGTACCACACCATGGATCGTTATTGCTGTGTTACCTGTTTGACAATGCGGGCAATAATCCTTACACTATCAGTGCACTAGAGCGGACATTTTAAAAAAAGAGCTTTGAAACAGACTTTAAAGTTATAAAAAGTTGTCAGAATGTTAACAATGAAAATAAAAATGACAGGTACGTTATTTAAACAGTTGTAGCAACACATGGAGACGTGCAACGCTATATTTTTCAGAACCCCGCTACTTACTCTTTAAGTAACTCTAAGTCTGTAAAACAACAGTAAGATGTGTGTACAAGTGTATACAAGCCCCTCCTTACACAAACTGCTCAGTATCAATGAACTTGAATAGTCTCAGTAAGTAGCTTATAAATCACAGGACCCTCTTATCCTATAAGCATATAACACATTTTAGTTCATTAAACCTTGCAACCCTTAAATACATTACACTTTAACAATCAACTGTGCAAAATACATATATAATTTCTGTTGTTCTTACCTTCTCCAAATAAGCCTTACTTTACCCCAGTACATGTCACTCCTCTTACACTCAGACTTCAAAAGGAAATGAACTCAGTACACTTAGTTCATGTTTGAGAAACAAGAGGGATCTGGTGTTCATGTGCTGATAATGCATTGATGCTGGAGTTGCTAGCTTCCATGTGTGCGCTATTCTTATTTACCCAACATGCAAAATTCATGGGCGTTGCTCGAGAGCGAGAGGCGTTCCTTTCAAATCAAGAGGGAAATTATCACTTGGTAAAAACTTTGATGTCACTGGCTAACGTGACAGTTAGACACCACGATCAAAGTAAAAACCCCAGCATGCCTTACTCTTTGCTTTTTATTACCGACAGACCAGCTAGTGACAAGAACAAGGCATCTAAAGCCATGCTGCATACCTCCAGCACGTCACTGGAACACTGGAATAGTTCTGTACTTGTGAGCTGCTTGTGTAAATGCTGCATTTGGCACTTTTTGTTTGCTTATGTATACTTTATATGCTGCTGTTATTTTCATATCAGGAAAACCATATGAATGACTCCCAGATTAGGAACAATAATTTGAATAAACAAATACATTTATATACTGGTAATCCTCAATAGCGATATGAGTCTGAGGTCAACTGACAGTTTTTGCTATAACTTTAAAGAAAAGTGTTTTTGATCATACAGATATATAAATTATGAAACAACTATAAGGACATTTAATTTCCTTTTTTTTTAATGAACACATAAGTTTGTTATCCTAAAAAAACATACAATACTTAGGAATACTGGTATTTAAAGATGTGCATCACCAAACATTTCTGGAATAATTTCAGTTAATTTTGGTCAATTTAGAGCACATGAAAAGATTCAAGCAATAACTATGTATTTTAAATACATTTGGTTTTGTTTTATTTCAAATTAAAATGATGAGTCGGTTCTCCTGGTGGATTCCACCGATTCCCAGATTCAGCTCACCCACCCCTGACTTGCTCTACAGGAAGTGAATTTATAATGGGGGGATCTTTGAATGTTTTTTGTGAAGTGTCTTTATGTCCACTGGGTGTAGTTGAGACCATCAAACTCATTTAATGATATGAGAACAATTCCAACACAGGACTCCAGAGGCACAAGGCTAGCCTGCTGTGGCACATAACTCCCACCTCATCAAGGCTAGCCTGCTGTGGCACCTAACTCCCACCTCATCAAGGCTAGCCTGCTGTGGCACCTAACTCCCACCTCATCAAGGCTAGCCTGCTGTGGCACCTAACTCCAATCTCATCAAGGCTAGCCTGCTGTGGCACCTAACTCCAATCTCATCAAGGCTAGCCTGCTGTGGCACCTAACTCCAATCTCATCAAGGCTAGCCTGCTGTGGCACCTAACTCCAATCTCATCAAGGCTAGCCTGCTGTGGCACCTAACTCCAATCTCATCAAGGCTAGCCTGCTGTGGCACCTAACTCCAATCTCATCAAGGCTAGCCTGCTGTGGCACCTAACTCTCACCTCATCAAGGCTAGCCTTTTCTTTAGTACACATGCTTTATCACCAGTATATGAATTCTCTCACTTTACTTTTCTGGGGGGGCAGTATGCAGTACAATTACGCAACACTCCCTAGGGGTTAAGATGCATAAGGAAGTTGGCGGCTGAGTCATCCAACTACTAATTTCAGTTTTGTCTCCACACAGGCTCACGTGGAGGGATAGCTGTCCTGAGTGATAAGGATATCTGATAAAAAGCAGAACAGACAGGCCTGGGCTGTAAAAAAATTTGGGATTACTTTTCAGCAAGCATTTTGCTTTGCTGTGTATTACCAGTCATTTATTTGCCTGAATCGTTTTATGGTTTTATAATATTTTCAGCTCTGTTTGCTATATGGCTGACCCTGCTAAACCTTCCCACCCTCATATGTCACCTGGACATTATGGAGTTTATTAAGATAAAGACAATTATATCTACGTGCTTTTATAAATGTTTACCATGATAACAGGACAGCACAGTGCAGTAAAGCTTTGTGAATGTTTGGTAATGCACAGACAAAGACATCTAAAGCACAAAGATAAAAAAAACAATGCAAACCATGGCAAACGAATAGTGTAAGCTTGGAAAACCAAATGACGCTGCAGATTTACCTGGATAAACGTTTAGAGGGGACTACATGGATACACACCTTTACATTTCAGTTAACAGCCCTTTCTGATAATTGTGATCATCTAAACCTTGTTTTGTGTTACTTGATTAAAACAAATGAATATAGATTTAGTGGCGCTCTTAAGAATTGCTATGCTCTATCAATTTTATTATTGGATGCAACGAATATTGATTTTTAATTCTTGGTCCAAACGTCTCATCTCTGGCTCCGAATTCAATCGAGCATTACTGGACCAAGGTTAAGAGGGCTGTGAGAAGGAGAAAGAAATACAAGCTAATTTCATTGCTATTTAAATGACTTGTAGATGTGTTGACTATTCCAAACCATGGTACTATGTATGTTAATTATTGTCTACATAATTATTATTTATTTATTTAGCAGACGCCTTTATCCAAGGCGACTTACAGAGACTAGGGTGTGTGAACTATGCATCAGCTGCAGAGTCACTTAAAACTACGTCTCACCCAAAAGACGGAGCACAAGTGACTTGCTCAGGGTCAGACAATAAGTCAGTGGCTGAAGTAGGATTTGAACTGGGACCTCCTGGTTACAAGCCCTTTTCTTTAACCACTGGACCACACAGCCTCCTACATTCATTTATTAAGCTACATTCATTTATCAATTTGATAATTCTCCTTTGAAATTATTTCATTTTTTACATAATGTAGTTTCCCTTATAAAAGTTTTCCATAGTGAAAACAAGGCAAAATGTAATAAAGCATAGTGATGGTAGGTGAGCATTATAAAGCTCGGAGAGGTATGGTAAAACATTAAAAAAAACACGGCCATCCATAGTAAACTGGGGAAAGCATAATATTACCATGAAAAATGTAGCTACAAAAATGTAAATGTTAATAAACACTATTTCTGCCTCTGTGTTTTTGGCTGATAATGTTTTAATTCATTTCTAATGTGTGTTTCTCCCCTTTTCTTTTAGTAACTTCAAGAACATTTTACTTGAAATCCTCTTGACAAAATGGCAGCCCAGCTACAGAAAATTGTGGCAGACAAAAAAGAAGTGGTTGAAACTGTTATGGAAATATTTGACCAGGGAGCTGAAATCGTTGCTACCGTAGTGGGAGAGTTATTCCCAATCTTCCAGATAGCCGCTCCGATTGTGAAACTCGCCCTAAACAATGTTGAAAGCACCGAAGCAGAGTACATGAAGGAACAGTTCCAGAAAGTCAGGGACAAGTTAGACGTGATTTCTGAAGAGATCACCAGCATCAACAATGAGATTAAGAAAAGTGGGATGGACCAGCAGTACTTCGGAGTTGAAGAAAACCTGACGAACCAGTTTCGGAAGTTCATGGACATCCTAAACGCTAAACCGAAGTTCAAGGAGGTCAAGAAGAAGCTGTTCCTGGACTTCTTCAGCAGGACGGGTAAGGAACAAAATCTTGAAATCCTCTACAATGCCGTGATGGGCACAGGATTGTTTACGGAACCCATTCTTGAAATAGCCCTGAATTACGAGGAGAAGAACCGCCGTGTCATGGAAGATTTCTGCTCTCGTCTGAAACAGCTCTTCTGTATCGGATTGATAGCTTTGATGGGATACGCAGGTCTTCAGAACGAAGATGAAGAAGAGCTGGTGAAAGAGTGGCGTGAGAAGATGAGAGAAGTTGAAACCAGAATGAAAATTGTTGTAGATGACTGCATCGGCAGTTTTGAAGGACAGGCCAAAATTGACATCCGCAAACTGCTGAGAGAAAAGAACGACAAAACTAACCAGGAATTATCAGACTACTTACTTGATTTCTTAAAGAAAAAATATGACTGGGTCATGTGGTCCGTGCGTGTGTACAACCATTCCACAGGTATCTTAAGTAAAATCATTGGTAAAAAATATCACTGCCTGACTGGCAAAAGCCGCTTTGAATTTTTGGAAATTGATGGCGTCACCAACGTCGTTGTGTCCTACAGTGCCTGCCCGGAGCCAATCAACAAAGAGATGATACACCAGTTAATGGAAGGGCAAGAGAAGAAAAATGATGTTGCAATAGCCGAACAGATTTTCTACAAGGTGCCAGCTTGCGTTGTTCATGCAGTCAGTATAAGCAATCAACTTTGTGGATCATGGAGTTTCCCGGATGAGTTACACTTCTGGGAACAATATAAAAACCTTACGCTGTGTGTCCATTCAGCCTAAGAAAAAAATAACAGCCGTACAATTGCTTCTATAACTTTAGAATAAATAGGGTGCATCTTTGTATTAATCACGCTAGTTGACTTCTCATTAGCAGCAGCAATAAACGTAACTAGCCCATCACAACGCAATTGTCAGCAGGGGATCTTGCACGGGTGAAGAAGATGAAACTAATAATACATTTATCACGGTTAATTTGCATGGTGATTTTTCAGCTTCCCCATGCAATACTAGGCTTTTCCTATAGTTTACCATGGCTTGCCATGTTTTTTAAATATGTTTTACCACACCTCTCTGAGCTTTACTGTGCTTAAGCATCTTTTAATGGTCTTTACTATGAACCTAGCTAACTTTTTACATACAAATAATGAAAAACAGAAACTAAACAATAATTGGAAACCAAATACCAAGAAAATGATTTTATTCTGAACACCCTGTTTGTTGTACCTTTTAAAAGACGGGTCTCAAAGCCATTTATTTCTAAATGTCATTAGCGCAATTGTTTATATAGTAAAAGTATACCCAATACCGTTACTAAATCAGAAATTTAATAGCTCGGACATTCAATTTAGATTTTTGTGAGCAGTCTGAAGTTCTTTCTTATTTGTGTTTTAGAATTGTAATTGTTTTTTGGGTTTTTTTTTTTTTTTGCTTTCAGACAAAAATAATTCTGACGATTTGGAATAAATAGCTTTGAGAATCTAGTCCATTGTTGTATCGAACACAATTGATCTCAGAAATGATCGCCAATACAGGGGTACCAAACGACGAGTAGTACATACTGTAAATACCCACCTCAGCGGTACATTCAAATCTTAAATGTATTGTACAACTGCAGCAGCTGGGATTGCTAAACTACCTTCTCCAGTCTACCAAACCATGTACAATACATTCCAGACATCGCTGCATTTCAAGTGTTTCATTCGAAAAGTCAAATTTGAGGTTCAGGAATCTCACATGTTAGTTCATCAATTGTTTTTGGTCATGGCATTTCCTGTTCCAATGTCCAGTTTTGGTGGGTAGGCTGGTATTCTCAAACCGGAAGTTTGATTCCTCCTTTAAAAAACAAAAAAACAAGAATTGTACTTGACAAACTTTTGCTAGTTAAAGCTAGTGTTATTCAGAGATGCTGTTTCAGTTCTGGATGTAGTTTAGTACCTCCCTAATATTTGTGTTAGAGCAGAGACTCAAATCAGTAATGTCACTGGCAATGAAAAAAATAATGCACTGTTTAATTCTATTCCTTTTTTTGTCTATTTTTTGTATACTAAATGCACTAAATCTAACATTTATTAAAACACTTTTTTATTATTAACTGTCAAGAAGTGAATGAGATTACAAATATAACCAATATTACAACGCAAAATAGAAATTAACTGCTAATATAAGCATCTTTTATATGATAAATGTTGTAATAATAAAATGACTTAATAAAAATGTAAACAACAGATGTCTGTGATCAGTAAATATATATATATATCCAAAGCTTCCATCTAAAATTTTTGAAAGCAATTTTCTCCTGCAGGACCTGCATCATTAGTTTTCCAATTTGTTATCTTGTCAATGCTATACCAGCACAACCTTTTCACTTTCGATATGTTATGATACACTAAAGCTTTTGATTTCTGTCCCGGAAAAAAAATGGAACTAGTTTAAGATGGAATAAGAAAACATTCCATCATTACAGCAATCATGGAGAGGACTGTAGAAGAGAGCAGGTAAAAAGCAAAAATATCTTGATTTATTTAAGAGGATTACAAGCACATGAAAGAAAACAATACACTTTACAAAAAATAAACACTGAGCCTGACTGACACGACACTTACAAAAAAATAAACACTGAGCCTGACCAACACAACACTTTACAAAAAAATAAACACTGAGCCTGACTGACACGACACTCTCAAAAAAATAAACACTGAGCCTGACTGACATGACACTTACAAAAAAATAAACACTGAGCCTGACCAACACAACACTTTACAAAAAAATAAACACTGAGCCTGACTGACACGACACTTTACAAAAAAATAAACACTGAGCCTGACTGACACGACACTTACAAAAAAATAAACACTGAGCCTGACCAACACAACACTTTACAAAAAAATAAACACTGAGCCTGACTGACACGACACTTACAAAAAAATAAACACTGAGCCTGACTGACACGACACTTACAAAAAAATAAACACTGAGCCTGACCAACACAACACTTTACAAAAAAATAAACACTGAGCCTGACCGACACGACACTTACAAAAAAATAAACACTGAGCCTGACCAACACAACACTTACAAAAAAATAAACACTGAGCCTGACCAACACGACACTTACAAAAAAATAAACACTGAGCCTGACCAACACAACACTTACAAAAAAATAAACACTGAGCCTGACCGACACGACACTTACAAAAAAATAAACACTGAGCCTGACCAACACAACACTTACAAAAAAATAAACACTGAGCCTGACCGACACGACACTTACAAAAAAATAAACACTGAGCCTGACCGACACGACACTTACAAAAAAATAAACGCTGAGCCTGACCAACACAACACTTACAAAAAAATAAACACTGAGCCTGACTGACACGACACTTACAAAAAAATAAACACTGAGCCTGACCAATACAACCACCGACCCCCAGGAAGGAGATACAGTTGCAAAAGACCCATGGAGCTAATTAAATTGGATCTGACAGGTTCTGCTGTATTATCCTGTGTTAAATTGGTTCTAAATATCTTTATGCAACTACATGCTTCAAGGCTGTGTTGTCCAATAGAAATCACTGACTAGCCACAGGTATGTGTACGGCGACACCATTTTAGCCACATGCACTAATCGTAATAGAAAACACCTGACATACACTTACTCAATACAGGCAAATGTACTTCAACCCTGCAAAAAAATGGTGCTATATACAACACAATCCTGATGTTCAAACAGGATCATCACGAGTTAATGGTACAATCAATACACAACACTACAATAAGGTGTTTTTAGCACAAGTCTGTGTTTGTGAGTACAAATGCATTTTTGTTTTCAAATGTGTGGACATTTCAACTGTCACAAAATATAATCTTACATTGCTACAATGCTTTTTTTCTATTACTAAAAATACACAACAGCTTTTAACGATTAATTACAAAAATAGAACTTCAACAACAAAACTTCTCATGTCAAGGCGAATGCTAACAAGGTAGTTAGTAAATTATGTCAAATATGAATCACACAAATTGGGTTGTTTAGAAAAGTGAATATTAGAACTCTTCCATAGTGTATTAAAATGGATCGGAACACTTTCATTTTAAGGCATGCATTTCAGAATAACAGTATACTGAACTGTAGAGACCCTCAATGTCATTCATTGGTTATATATTTTTTAATTAACATAACTCCAGAGTTTAAAAGGTGTTACATGTTTTACCAAATAATCTATTATTCTGTGGTCATCAACAAATTCAGAGGTAGATGTTTAGAACTCCTAATACTATCAAGTGATTCTAAAAGAAAAGAAAAAACTGTGGATAAGGTGCTCAAAACATCTTGATTTTTGATTCGCAATGGTAGCAAAAGGCTTGTCTTTTTCATTTTGATAATGTTTTCTTTTGTTTGCCCGTCAATGACACCTGAGCACCTGTGGGCAAATGCCAGATGTGTTTCTTCAGAGGATTTGAATTGCATTGTTTCAAACTCTTGCGGTGCTGCTATTGCGAGCTACACAATAGGGGCCATGGCTGCAATTGTGCTCCCGGTCGACTGCGTGGTGAGAAGAAGCTACAGACATTATTTTCACCCTTTGGAGGGTTCTCAACACCTTCTTATACCTCTCAATAACTCCCACAGGGTCTTTGGATGTAAAGAAGAAGACAAAAAGTTTAAATAATTTAGTAATAAAAAGCATTTGCTATTTTTTAAATAGTGCACACGTTTTATTTTAGATTGCAAGTTATGACATTATGACCTATTCAACAACATTTCCAATAGTGCCATTACAAATGATTGTATTAGTACTATAGACTGGTTGATATATTTAATAACAATAAAGTATAGATATTTGCTGTGTTGACAGAGGTATATATATATAGATATAATTCATTCCCTTCCTGGTCTAAACACCATTGCTAGGGACGCTGTCCTGTCACAACTGGTTGAACACGGCACATAGATTTATTATTTTATTGTTAGTTTTTTAGCATGCTCCAAAGGATGAGGCTGCGCTCCGACTATTTTTATTCTACTTTTCATTTTATTCAACCATTGTCTGGGTTCAATGTTTTTGGAAACCTGTATGATTTTGTATTGCAATAAAGGTGGTCATTTAACGTAAGATTGTCCTGACTGAATCAAAGTTATGACTCAAATGGAATTAGCGCTGTATATTACAAAACAAGCCAAAATGGACTGAAAGCAAAACAAATGCATTAATAAAAAAACAAAATCGTTTCAAAAGCATGTTTCTTTGTATAAAGTAGCTGTGTGTTGTTGGTGACTGGGTACCAATTCGCCTCACTGCAACCAGATTTGATCTCTATTAACTGACATCTGAAATAAATAAAACACATTTTTCAGAATGGAGCTCCTCTTGCTTAGCGGACCCCAGGGAACCAATTTAGCTGACCAACTTGGAAAATGTTTGCCACGGCACAATTTAAAATGAATTTACAGAAAATAAAACTACTTTTAACAGTGGCCACTTCGCAACCAAATATTAGGCCGATATTTCTTCTTTGATTATTACGCCAATGAACCGTTTATCCTGTCGAAACATAAGGAAGGTTTTGGTATCCATTATTATAACAAACAAGAGAGTGTACTGCCTGTGTGTTTACATTTTTCTTCAGCACATGACTCATAAGGTGCAGGTGTATTTTACCACAAACATTATTAACCTGGGAGTTTGAACTGGCATTTAGTGAAGCATTTATACAAGCCCAAGTCTTTGTAAAAGCAAATGCATGCAATGTTTGAGTGGTACAAAAAAGTACTAGCACATTACACCAGTCCTGGCTAAACTGCACTGGCTTCCTATCAAGTATCGAATCTCTTCTTCTGGCTTATCGTTCACTCAGTGGTACTGGTCCTGCTTACCTTACTGAGTTACTTTGTCCTTACCAGCCGGTTTGTACTCTTAGATCCTCCCAGGCTGGCTTGCTCGTTGTTCTTGATGTGAAACGGGTTCGGTCTCGGTGGTTGTTCCTTTAGCCACCTGGCTCCTGTGCTATGGAATTACCTCCCCCATTGACAACAGGAACTGCCAGTCAGTTGATAGGTTTAAAAAAGGTCTTAAAGGGTCCATAAGGATCTTTTTTATTTTATTGTGTTACATGTTCCCATGTGATGCTACAACTGTTTACGTAAGGTGTGTGTATTGTTTAAATTTTTATTTTTTTTTTACATTTTGACCACTTTTTTAAATTTTTAAAATTGCATTCCCTGCCTCAAGATGGCTTCCCATGTACCCGCATGAACCTCTCAGAACTACATTTCCCATCATCCTCCTGCTCACATATGTAACTGAGATGGATTTAACAGTGAGCAGGAGGATGATGGGAAATGTAATTCTGAGAGGTCCATGCAGATACATGGGAAGTCATCTTGAGGCAGGGAATGCAATTTTCTGATTGGCCTGTTTATTTCTCTTTTAGATATTGCATTTTTTTTTTTTTTAAATAAAACTGTGTAAAGCACCTTGAGATGCGCAGGTCTGCACATGATAAGGCGCTATATATAAATCCCTAATTTAGAGTGTAAGGTGGTATATAATGTATAATTATTGTGTGCAGGTGCGTGTTCCTTGTGTAAATTGTTATAATTAATTAAGATAGTGTTTGAATTTTGCTGTGTGATTTATTTTGATTAATGTATTGTTTGAAAATCATGTATGTATTATTTATCTTTTTGTTTGTTTCACAAATTAATAATTGAACGCAATCAGTCATGCACCTTTCCCAGGATCCAGACTTTAATTGCCACAGGTGCGTGCCATTCTGCATCAACTGACAGACTGCTATAAAACCAGAACCATAAATACAGAGGGGAGTTGAGTTGGGCAGGAACGAGGAAGAGGGTGCGCAGGAAGTTGGCCATGCTTTCGGGACTCCAGCAAGGGGCTTGCAAGAGTAAACAACGCGGGCCCTGAACAGAAAAGAAACACGAGAACCATTCAGAAGTGGATAAAGAATCACTTGAGAAACAAGTACCATTTTATTCTGCGTATCTTTCTGGAGTAAAATCATAACCAGCAGTTACTTCTGTCTTTTTATTGATTTTGAGACCATCTTTTCAAATATAATCTCTACATATTCAACTATATTTTGATTAGTCACCTCCCATAGACATATATACCCCAGGCTAGTCAGCACCAACTGGAGTACAGCTGTGTATTGCCAGCGATACAAAATAAAACATGTATTTGTTCAAAAAGTATTTCAGTAATTGCAATTAGAACCACTTAGAATGATTGCACACATCATACAATTCAGAGTCTAACTCGCTCATTTTTTTGTTTCCTCAGGCTGTCATAACAAGCTTTTTGAAGCTGACCTTATCGCAAGGCTTCATCTGATGTTTAAGCAGAATGAACTCTCAATAAGATAACATTCACACCTCCTCTGTGTGGACCAGAGATTTGCAATGCAAACACATCATAAAGGATACAGAGTGATATACGAAGGTTTACCTAGTCATGTTGCTGCTGCTGAATCATTATTTTAAGACCGGACTTGACAAACTTTTGGGATCAATCAGCTACTAGGAATGAGACAAGCACTGATGGGCCAAATGGTCTTCTCTTGTCTGTAAATGTTCTTATGTTCTTTTCTCTATGATACCTAATGTTTTAAATCCATTGTCTTACCTTATAATGAGAATCTCTAAAAATGAATGGTATTGTTACTTAATTTAACAAATTACTATTTTAAAAAAACAATTTCACAATTTGTCACAAGATGGCTGTTTATTTAAAAATACATTTCTCTGGTCCCTGTGTAGGTCATCTGGTAAAGACACTACTGTGTGGTTCAAAGGATGAGACATACAGTTTCTTGTCTGTCTAGTCTCAGGTCTTCACTGGGGATTCCAGAGGGATGTTGCGTTGTCGCTGACACTCCTGCATGGTCTTCACTGGGGATTCCAGAGGTTCACGCAGGTTAGGGAGGCAAAACTGGCTTGGACTGTTTCTCCTCATCACGCTGCAGCGGACCCTTCTGGTTTAGTGCCATTTTTAATTCTGTATATGTTTTGTAATTAAGTTTTCACTGAGGAATTTGACAGCTTGTACCAAGAGTTCCATCAGCAATGGGGGGTCGGGGGGGTTGGTTGGGGTGGGGGCGACACTTGCTGGTCCTCCTTCTCTGAATTCCATTCAGTTCCTTCATGCGTTCTTTGAAACTCAGGTTTTGGCTAGGGTAAGACTTACACATCGTGTTCACCACTGCTACAAACTGGTCTCTGTGGAAAACGATCACACCACAAATCTCTGTACATGCCCAGAAACAGGGATGCAGTTCGGGAGCAGCCACTGCAAGCTAGCTATATGCCTTGCCTTGTAGCTTGTTAGTTACAAAGGTAGATATGAGGTCAAAATCAATGCTGCCTTGACAGCTTGCCCTACCATTGTGTGATTCAAAGAATTAAGGTGCAGTGATAAGCCTCTAGTTCATCTGACTGTTGTAATTCTGGAATAAAAAATGATGTACAAACTAAAGGCTTCTTCTTATTCAAATGTACTGCAGTCTTTCCTACTCGCTGTACTCTTTCTAAACAAGAGTTCCGTATGTATGTAGCCTGTTCTTTTTATGCACTGCACTATCAAGATGCTTATCTGTGGTCCCTTTTCTTTGATGGTTCAATGAAACTTTGTAAGCTGAGTAAAGCAGCATTCCTTTGCCTGAATGCAAAGTCCTCTTTGTGTAACTTTTAGCATGATCATTTGCTGTAAAGAACATAGCTTTTTTTATTTATCAGCTGTCTGCATTTGTAAGTAGCTGTTGACCAGAATAATTCTCACAACTAGTTTTAATCGCCTATCTCGCACATCTTATATTGACCAGTCTTGAACATGCTGTCGTACTGCTTGGAAGGCAGGTGCAATTACCAGGTGTGACAAGCTGGTTATGTTTACTTGTTAATTGTAAAAAAAATGCAATGCAATGTAAGGTAGAATTCATGAAGTGACTGGAGTTTCCACAGTCTCTACTTAATTACACACATTTTCTAGGAACTCTACCTAATATTAATACCAGCAACATTACCTAATGACACCCTCTTTCTCAATTACCAATTCAATTTTTATGAAACTATTCATGAGTTTTTTATTCAGCAAAATGTTTTACATGCTGTTGATATATGTCATAATCCTCAACGTTTTCATCATACTGACAGCTCTAATTTTGAATTTACAGCCGTGGAGGAGGATTTATATTACAGACGTACTTGTTTCTACAAGCTGTGTTTAAGACCTTTTGATTGTTGGTGTTTTGAGATGTTTATTTTCACTGTTGTTATGCTATAGCAAGGCACCCACACCCCTATGGGCATGGATTGGTCTCCAATAAAGTATCCATCAGTATCTGCCTTGATCCACACCTTTGCCAGCTGTTTATGGTAGATCGAGAACTTGGTTTCGTCTGAGCTTGAGCAATGATAATATTGGCTGCCAAATGTCCTCAGGCATGTACTGATAGGCATTCGTTTTCTGATGGGCTGTTCAGGCATTTTAACCATGCAGACATTGCTTAGTACAGGTTTTAGTCTTTTCTGCATTATTCAGACACACAAATCAAAAACATTCAAATTATGTTTAGGTGAGTGTAGTTAAAAAAATAACTCCATATCGCAGCTCCATTACCTAAATAGGTCTAAAAGGTGCAGTTTTAGAGGGCTCCCGAGTGGCGCATCCAGTAAAGGCGCTTTGTGTGGAGTGCAGGATGCGCTCTATAGTCTGGACGTTGCGAGTTCGAGTCCAGGCTATTCCTTTGCTGACCGAGGACGGAAGCTTCCAGGGGGCGCCGCTCAATTGGCCGCGCGCTGCCCAGGGGGAAGGAGGATTAGGTCGGCCAGGGTGACTTCGGCTCACAGCACACCAGCGACCCCTGTAGTCTGGCCAGGTGCCTGTGGGCTTGCCTGTAAGCTGCCCGAGAGCTGCGTTGTCCTCCGACGCTGTAGCTCTTGGGTGGCTGTATGGTGAGTCCACAGTGTGAGAAAAAGCGGTCGGCTGATGGCACACGCTTCGGAGGACAGCGTGTGTTCGTCTTCGCCCTCCCGAGTCAGTGCAGGGGGGTAGGGGTGAGCTGAGCATAATAAAATAATTGGCGATTCCAAATTGGGAGAAAATAATAAAAAATAATTGGCAACGACTAAATTAATTTTTTTTAAAAATGGTGCCGTTTTAAAAGAAACACATGTTACAGCAAACAAATATTTTCAATTTAGAACATGAGATTAGGTTAATGAAAGTTCTCAGTTTCCATGCCTTATTCTCTGGAACTGTTTGAACTCAAGCAGAAGATCTTTGTTTTCAAGGTGCTATTTCCCCAACGAGAGTCAGTGGAGGCCTTCAATCCCACGACAGAGATGATTGTCGCCAAGCTATCAGCCCCTGCAGATGTCCGTTTTAAGCTCACTGGAGGACAAACAGTCCATGACGATTTTACCTCCCTGACCTGCAATCCCCAGTGATGATACAGCCAGGACGCAAACCTCCGCCCTCCACCCCCGATTGTACGAGGCTGTACCTTCACCAGGTGAGATCCTCGGGGACCCTAATAAAACATTCTTTAACGATTTATGACAAAAATAAATTGTGTGATTTTTTTTTAGTTTGTTTCCTGGAGATTATTTTTACTTTTGACTCAGCCACTAAGGAGAATGTTGTTATGCAAATGTGAGCTAAGGACTTGATTACGAATGCCTTTAAGCAAGTGATAAAAGTTACTAAGTGACACATGAATGCTTGTGGTGACTTCAGGGACATTTAACTGCAGACGTTTCGAAATCTCTTTCAGTCTAATAATAACCAACAAAGGAAGGCGTTATATACATTTGTTTCCAAAAAAACATTGTAAGGAAATATTTTAAGCATTCAAAAAAGAGCACTCTAAAAACACATTCAAATGTAAAACCTCCCAAACAGTAATTCATGATTAATAATCTTACCTGTGAAGAATGCGTGGATTATACTCAACTGCATCTGAGGTCTGTAGGAATTTACGGGGCTCCTTATTTGTAGTGTTTATTTTACCTCTTGACTAGAGAGCTTGTTCTTCAACTGAATGGTAAGCAGGCTTGGGCAAAATACTTAGGTCAATGTATTTAATACAAAATGCAAAATTCAAACTACTTTGGAAACACTGCATTTTCAATAAAAGATACAATTGTATTTGGAAAATGCAATTTGAAATGACAAAATACCTTTTAATAAAACAATCTAAGATTCTCATAGGTCATCCAGAAAAAGTGGGTCCTTGTTTGCACAAGGGGACCCAATATCTAACAGGTCAGTGTAGGTCACCTCGGGCCCTGTCACTAACACTGGTCACTACATTTTGATAGATATCTGGTGTAATATTATACCAATTCTCCTTCAAGGCGTTTGACATTTCAGCAAGAGTTGGTAGTCTGATGCCCAAGGTGGCATTTGAAAACGTCCCACAGTGGTTTGATGGCGTTTAAGTTGTCACTCTGTGCCAGCCAGCATTATTGTCCATGAACCACTGTCTAACACCTGGAGTCTTCTGGTCGAAAAAGAGCATCTAGGATCACGTGGCTTGCAAATTTTCAGATGACACAAAACTGGAAGGGGTAGCCAACTCTCAATCCGCAACTCGAATAATACAATGAGGCTTAGACAAGATTCAAGCTTGGGCTGACACATGGCAGATGACATTTAATGTGAATAAATGCAAAGTCTTGCACATAGGGCACAAAAACATTGGAGGCAAGTACAGCATGAATAGTAACGAAATGGAGGAGGCTCTGTATGAAAAGGACTTGGGGGTCGTAGTGGATGAATCTCTTAAGCCAACTAGACAGTTCAGAGAAGCTATAAAAAAGGCAAATATAATGTAAAGGTTATATAGCCAAAATAGTTTAATTCAAATCTAGAGAAGATATATTAAAATGATCTAATGCACTGGTATGACCACACCTGAAATACCGTGTACAGTTCTGGTCCTCATATCATAAGAAAGACAGAGGCCTTGAAGAGAGTACAGAGGAGAGCAACACAATTAATTCCAGGATTCAAGGGCATGTCATATGAAGATAGACTGAAAGAGCTGAATCTGTATAGCCTAGAAAGAAGGAGAGCCAGAGGCAACTTGATAGAGGTGTTTCAAATTCTCAAGAAGTTTAACACAGTAACTGCTGAGAATTATTTTTCACAGTTCACAGTGAACAAAACCAGGGGCCCTGGGTGGAAGCTGAAGCAGGGCATATTCAGAACCAAAGGGAGAAGGAGCAATATTGTATAACCCTCTCTGTTACCACAATATGACCTTTAGCTAGCCTCCTGGAGGAAGGGGGCTCCATCTAGCCACCGATTCCGAGAGGTTTCATTTCCCCTACTAACCTGGTGAGGGGTTTTTTGCTAACGGACCAAGCTGGCACCAAAGCGAGCGAGCACAGGTGGTCCGAATGACCTCTTGTTCTTGAATTTCTTATATTCGATGGGCTGAGATGCCAATCCACTACAAACTGAAGAGCAGATCTTTGTTCCTTCTGTTAATCATGGTACTTCCACTTTAAGCCAGAGCCCTTCCTTTTCTAAGTCCCAAAAACAAACATTGAGGACATTGAAGGCACCTCAACACAAAGAGCACTTGTATTTCAGCTTTTATTCAATGAAGTTACACAGTATAGAGTTACTGTGTTGTTGTTTTGTGTTCTTTTCACATAGCAGAACCACAGCATACACCCTGAGGGCACAGCAAAGCCAGCCTGAGGCAAAACATGAGCCAGCAATTCTACTGTGTGAGTAAATCACACATAACTTATTTCAAAGCCATTGTCAACAAACCTTTATAAATCTATTTTTAAGATGTCCTGCGTCGATAGCATTCCAAAGCATTTCAAACAAAAGTCAGAAGTGTGGCAGATCTGCCACGGTTTCATTTTTGTCATTTCTATACTGTGCTCTGTGAAAATCCCTTAACATGTCTTAGTTTTCCATTCTTTTGACAAGGTGGGTGTCAGAAACAACTAATACATTGAACATTATCCTGTGAAGCAGTAAAGCCTCTGCCTTTACCACCACCCTGTTGCACAACAACACATACAATACTCTGAAAGGAGATATTGAATACTCCTCAAAACAAATCAGAATAATGAAGAACCCTACAGTATTTTAAGGCACACGATTCCGGTTGCAATTATTTAGACCCTGAAAATAAAAATCTGCACTTTAACTGTATACCTTAAAATGTGCTTGTACTGTATACATTAATTTATTCCACTTATTTGAAGACGAAAATTCATGGAAAGAGACGCCTCGAGGCTGGAGATGTGGGAGTGCTGGTTGGAAAATGGTATGCAAATCCACTACCAACCTGGAACAATATTAAGGGAAAGAGATTAAGGGCTGAACCCCCATTAAACACCCCCTGAAACCACAATTAAGGGTTAAACACCCTGTAAAGCCTGCACGAAAAGTGAAGGGAAATTGATGGAAACAAATCACCTACATTTCTTTGGAAACTATGGAATAGATTCTCAAAGATCTTTGGTCCAAATTGTCATTAGCAGAATTTTTACAAAAACTAAAAATCGCCCCAATACAGTAAATGAAACCAGAACTAACCCATTAAAATGCAGCGCCTTGTAAATCGTTATCAGTTGTTTTTTGATTACTTTTAGAATCGTGATTCATGTTTTTTTCCTTTCAGAAAAAACAACCTGAGAGGCAACTCATGGCAAAGCACGGTCGTTTCAACTGCGACACAAATATAGATTGAATATCTGAAGTGAAAAAAAATGAAGTGAAGATTCTTCTTCTCTCTGTAACTCAGTTGCTGCAGTTCCAGAGAAGCCAGACCCCTTTTTATATTTTAGAGTGCACACTGACCCTTGATTCTCTCTCCAATGACGTTCCCTCACTGCAGCCATTCCCCACATCAGCTCAGGGGAAGTGTCCTCCGATCCCAATGCCAAGCCGATCACCTCTGGAGGACAAAAGCCAGCTCTGCAGGTCTGCTTGAGCTCTCCAGGGTCCAGTAGAGTCCTCTGCAGCGTGATGATGAGAAACAGTCCCTGACGGTTTTGTCTCCCTAACCTGCAAGAGTGGCAGAATCAATGCAACGCTCCCTGTAGAATCCCCAGCAAAGACATGTAACTTTGGTTAGTCAGGACACAGATCAGACTGTATGGCCTACCCTGTACTCCATTCTGCCGTGCCTTTACCAGGGGAGATCCTCAGGGACCCCTGTGCTTCCCTGACTGTATGACCTACCCTGTACTCCATTCTGCCGTGCCTTTACCAGGGGAGACTCTCAGGGACTCTTGCACACCTCTCACTCATTCAGCTTTTCAGAAGCAGCCCCCATGGTTAAAAAAATAACTTTTTTTATCAGTCTGGTAATGATCTAAGCAGAAACAGCAATAATGTGCTATATAAAAGACACATACATACCTGTAATAGAATACTAAACAGATAAGAAATGAGATATTCTGAAATATTGTGCAATGGTTTCTGAGCCAGGAGAGGACTTGTTGGGCAAATATTGTCCCGTTGGCTTACGGCTAAATTGAAAGCAAAAAAATTATCATCTGTTTTCAATAAGAGTCAACAACCTGAACAAACCCTGTAACATTAAATCAACAGCACTCCTTTTTCTCATATCTCTCTCGCTAGTGTTACAACCTGGATAGACGACTGAGTGGTAAGGTTCAAAGTACAGAGTGCCAGAAACATATGGGTATCCAAAGACCTCACAACAAACAAGCTGGTGGGAAAGTTTAGCACAGTACAATTGCACAGTCATTTTGCAGTTTTACCATGATTTTCCCCTTGTTATATTATGCATTTACCATCATTTACCATGGTTTGTAAGGCTTTTAAATATACTTTACCATACCTCTCTGGGCTTTACTGTGCTTACTCATGCCTTCACTATGCTTACACTTTGTTATACTTTTACTAAGGGGAGTTTTACTTCAAAATGCAGTACATACATATATATGAAAGATCTTGTGTGAAATCTCTAATGCCGCATCACTTTGCTTGAGCGAAACTAAAAACATGCCTTTGCTCCTTTGTCTCTCCATCTTGATAAGACGAATGTACAGTCATGTTTCTCACAGATGTGCAAGCTTTCTTTTGTAGTGACAGCAAGCCATTTTTTGCACACCAGGTATTTCATTTATACCAAATTGAAATAGCTCCAGGGTGTGGGCCAATGCACTGAAACAAATGAAAGGGTCCAAAAGGAGCTAAATCCATGTGACGTGCCACATGGTCTTGTGGTGCAAGTACATAAGACCAGAGCAGTGATTGGCTGCAGAACGATGTATCAGTGTCTGAAGAAGCTCAACAGGGTCTATTGGTGTCCAATCATATTTCATTGTGTTCAAAATCTGATTTCAGAAACCCAGTGATTGTTTTTAATGTTGTCTTGCACCAGATGAGATCTTGTGTACAATAAGAGACACACACCCTACAACATATTCATGTAAGTAAAGCCCCTTTCACACTGGCTAACCAGGTCACAATCCCGCGTACTGTGAAACCACATACCTGGTTCAGACCCGGGTTAACCTGGATCCCACTGACCCACCTCAGGATGTGGTTCTAAGCGCTTTGACCCGGGTCGAGCGAGACAAAATGCATGACGTGAGCCGACACAATAACAAACAGCCACGCCTGCGTGAAGGTTTCACTTCCGCAAGGAACGTTTCTGTTTATTCTGTTTAGCCATGTCTGTGTTGATTGAGACACAGCATGAGCCAGACTGCAGCTGGGATGTAGAAACATTTGCTCTAATTAAAAATGTGGCTGACGGTTCAATCCAGAGAAGCTTGGATGGAAGCGTCAGTAACAAGCTGCTTCCAGGGCATTGATACGCGCGTTGTGTACTTGCGTCTGTCACCCAGGTCGACCCTGCTTTATCAAAAGCAGTGTGAAATCACGTACCCGACCCACATGACACCGGATCCTGACCCAGGTACGTTCTGACCCAGGTAGAGCATGCCAGTGTGAAAGGGGTTTTAGCAACTCTGCGCACCCTGTGGACCGCTGGGTTATGAGGTCTGAGTCTAAGGAGGGATGGGTGTTGTTTTAAATATAAAAATATTAAAGCATTAAAAGCACTAGGATTATACATACCTTAGCAGAGGTAGCAATGATAAGGGTGAGATCCAGCTGATACATGCAATGATTTTTAAATACCACAGGAATGGAACGGTCTGTGCCAAGGGAAGTCAATTCTTAGCTACAGCAAGGTCATGGTCCGGAGAAATATTTTCACACCTATTGACATATCCACAAACACACAGCTACACAGTTATTACACATTTTCCCCAAGATTTAAAGACATTTTAGGAATGCATTTTAGAATACTACTCCTCAGTAGTCTGAGTTAACTTATTGTCTTAATGGTGCATGAATTCCTTCCCTGACAAGGCCACAGAATCGTACAACTATTCCAATAGTTTTCTTATCTTAGTGGGTTTTAATGTAACTTTAAAATTACTGCTTCTGTATAATTACGTGTATACTGTTATTTAAATGGTCCGACTGTGGCAGTTGCATGTGTGACATGCTGTACAAATGTACCTTTTTTCTGCTATGTACTGTACAGTGCCTTGCAATACTGTTAGATAAAAAGCACTATACAAATGCAATAAATAAATATAAATGTTTCTGTAACAGATCCAAACATTGTGTTCCACCACTGCAAAAAAAACCGAATTGCAGCAAGCCAAACTGAAGCACAAGACAAGAAAATGAACTGAAAAATGATTCATATTATAAATAAAAACCCCTTACATGTAATAAAGCATATTGGAATGCTCCATTCAGTAAGTTAAATAATTGGCAAACACTGGCATTGAGTGGATGAAGTGGCAAGGACCTTGAGTTAGGAGTGAGCGGAGTAAGAATACAGAGACGATGCAATTGTGCATTTGCAAAAAACATGCTAAAGACAGTTGTTTTAATAACCATAGATAAGGGTGAGATTGCCCCTGGCACACTTCCTTACTACTGCAACAACTACTGTTGTTGTACATTTTATGTACTTAATTGCGCCTGCTGTGTATCTACCACTAGGGGCAGAAAGACTACTTATTTGCCAGGGTCGAATAGTTGGGGTAAAAATAGCTAACAACTCACCACTTTTAAAAATATATCAATGAATTATGTATTTGATAATGTCTGGTTCTTAGTTGTGTATGTACAGTTTTGAAATTGCTTTAAAACTGGTTGAACATTTTAAAAACGATATGTTAATGTTTTAAAATGTCATTTATATTGAATGGATTCGGACCATGGCCCGCCCACTGACTGCTCCTGGTCTATACTGTGTGGTATAAACTGATCTAGCTCCATTCTGTTTGTCTAAGCACACCTTGTTAGAGATTGTTGTGGTTCCACAGCTAGGTTCGGTGAAAAGGCTTTTTTTTTTTTTTTTTTTGTAATGACTCCAAAACTTTAACATTCTCCTACTTAATAGTACAACTCATTCCTGAAAAAAAGATCATGCAAATAATTGGAGCTTCTTTTGTTTTTGTTTTAGTTCTGTTTAGACCTGTCTTGATTGATTTATATATCTGTTGAATCTCTGTTTGATTGCAGAGTGAGGCAGTGAGCAAGCTGTGTCAAGCTGTGCGTAAAAAATTACGCACAGTGGAGTTTCATCAGTTCTGGAGGGTGTGGGTGCTTTATTAGGAAGAAACATGTTCTCAATATGAAACAACACACTATGAAGGATTGCAGATTGGGAAGCATTTCAAAAAGACCTTGTAAACATGCATGGGGGCTTCCCATTGAAATGCTAATTTGGATCAAAGTGGAGTATAATCAATCAGTGTGCTATAACGGCTATGATGGTCTCACTCAATCTGTTTTGGGGAATGAGCCACTGGGAAGGTCATTACCCTTTCTGATGGTATTAAGTAGGTGGTCCAGCTGCTGGGAATAAGCCAGCACACACACATTCATTTGTTACTGCCTGTTCCATGTGGTCTGTCGGCATTGTAGACTATTGAGTTATTCGGGACTACTGCAGATGCTCTTATTCCACCTGCCTGCTATTAAACATGTGTTTTGAGCTGATTGTCTGGCCTGTCCTTATTATAAGCTTTAGTCTGAGAAGAATAGTGAAGCTGTGCTTCTTTTATGGGCATTTCTACAGCGCATGTAACTCAAATGCAGGTGTGAGCAAGCTGCGCCAACCTGTGCGCAAAGAGTTACGCGCAGTGGAGCGTCTCCAAATCTTCAAGGTGTGGATACATTATTAAGAAGACACATTTTGCCAATATGAAGCACGCACATCCTGAAGGGTATTACAGGGTATTACTGATTTGGAAGCCTTTAAAAGACTTTTGATTGCACAAACAGATGCTTGGGGGGGGACTCCTCTCCAAATAATAATGGGAAAGAATAACCAACTCCCAGCGTAATTATCTGTTATGATCTTATTAAAGTAAGGTCTGCACATTTCAGAAAGATGACTTCACACTGCAAACTGCATGTTCTTACAAAGCACCAGTGAATCAGGGCCCAAGTCATTGGTGCAGAGAGCTGTTCACAGACTGCTATTGTTACTTCAGGTCTGAACAATCCCTGTTGCTAAGGTGTTTCTTAAACTCGTTCCTTTAGTGTTTGGAAACATGTGGGAATGTTTTCACCTTTCCCCACAGGGCATGATATGACAGAACAGGTTTTATAATCTATTGCTTAGCTTTGTTTGGTTAGTGTCAGGTGGGTACAATGTGATGTGTGTTCCCACAGTCTTTACCTCCACCTTTGCATAGCTGTGGTAAGGATGGAGGTGAACTGTTTGATGTCTGCATTACTGTTCACTGAGGTTTATAGACCTCACAATACATTCTCTTTGTTTGCAAACCACAGCATTCTCCTTTCAAAAGCAACTCAGCTGCCCTTTGAAGGCTACACCTACCATTCTGCGATAGAACAATATAACTGCCTAGTTAGGTTTTCTTATTGCTAGACTGGTGTGCTCATTCAGAATCTATTTAGCCTAGTACCGGGAGGGAAATGATTGAAATGATTGAACATATTTTAAAGAACCCTAATCAATATTTTATGTACAGCACATATACCAGGACCAGAGAGGACAGTTGGAAATTAAGTGGAGACAGATGGAAGGAGAGACTTCATCACACAGAGAGTGGTGAGGGGATGGAATGGGCTACCTAGTCAGGTGGAATCACTTGGATACATTAGATCCAACTTGATAAAATTCTGAGCTCAATCAGCCACTAGGAATCAGAGAGAGCATATATATATATATATATATATATATATATATATATATATATATATATATATATATAGTGTGACAGATTAGGGGGAGGAGAGACATTGGGGACACTACATTTCCCAGAATGCCACGGGAGTGAGCCGGGAGGTGCACCTGGCTCTAAGGGACACCTGCCTGTGATTAGCAGGCAGGTATAAAACATGGTAAAATGTTTGTTCAAGGCAGTCTGCAGTCAGTGTGAAGACAAGAGGCTGTCATTGCGAAGAGACCGGTGTGGTTCAAAGGTGGTGTGTAAACCTTTGTGTGTGTGTGTGTGTGTGTGTGTGTGTGTGCGTGTGCATCTGCGTGCATGTGCGTGTGCATGTGCGTGTGTGTGTGTGTGTTTGTTTATCCATAAATGGCTTAGCCGTCCGATTGTAGTTAGCACTGTGAAGAAAAGTTTACTTGGTACTCCATGTGGGAGGTTTTTTTTTCATTTCTTATTTCTTATTTCTGTAAATAATAAAAATGGCACCAAAGTGTATTAAAAACTTTAATTTTTGTGTCTGGATCTGTTCAAAAGAACCTTAAATTCTGTTAAATATTTGACTATATATATATATATATATATATATATATATATATATATATATATATATATATATATATATATATATATATATATATATATATATATATATATATATATATATATATATATATATATATATATATATATATATATACACATATACACACATGCATACATAGATAAATATACATACATACATACATACATAATAATACAAAAGCAGCAATTTTAAAGTTACATTAAAACCCACTAGGATAAGAAAGACATTTTATAGAAGTGCGTTTTTAGTCTTGACTTAAAAAATGTAACGGTCCCAGCTTCCCTGACAAACGCAGGCAGAGCATTCCACAATTTAGGAGCGCTACAAGAAAAGGTTTTGATTTTGCTGACCCTAGGAATAACCAGCAGCCCCGCATCCTGTGATCTCAGAGTGCGGTTTGAAAGATACGGGGTCAGTAACTCCTGCAAATAACTGGGTGCTAATCCATTCAGGGCCTTGTAAGTTAACAGCAACATCTTAAAATCAATTCTATACTCCACAGGTAGCCAGTGCAAAGAGGCTAAAACAGGGGTAAATTGTAGGAAAGCCATAGTCAGAGCTTATCAAAAGATCATGTTCTTATGTTCTCATGTTCTGATATGCAGAATATGAGGATATGAATGGATAGGCACCATTGTTTGCATGAAATAGACAAAGGGGTATTAAAAAACACACATAGGATACTAGATGATGTAGCTGCCTGAGTTACAGTCCTGTTTAAACACATTGAAAGTCGTTTCAATGCCTACAGTTGTATTGTCTATATATTTGTATTATTGTTTTTTTGTTTTTAATACAGGAGTCTTCTGGTACCTGTGGTTTCCTTTTGCTCTGTAAACCCTTTGGAATAACTTTGTATTTGTTGCAGAGAGAAAGGAAAGCATTGTGTGAGATGTATTGTACAGCTATCTCCAAAAGGTTTGCATTACCCTATAGAATGAACTCACTGTGCTTCATGAAGTTGAATGAAACCTGCTGAATAATGTTTTGTAAACATATTGAATTACACACCGCTTTGTAGTTTTCTATATACTTAACGGAAAACTGACAAAAATTGAAAAATGTGACATTTTTGTGAAATCTAACATGAAATACTGTACTACTATTAGGGTTCCAGTAGACTTTTGCAATATCATTTTGTAGTTTATTTTATTACTTGATTACATAAAATATCTAAATTATGCTCATATAGTTGATTTTTTTTTTAAAATTATGTCTCAATCCTAAAATTCTAGGTGATGTTAACTTTTGGCCAGAGCTATAGGTATCTGTCTTCTTACAGATGCTGTAAATATTTCACCCATAACTATAAAGCTTAATGGTAAATGTAGTAGTGGTTAGGGCTCTGGACTCCTGACCGGAGGGTCGTGGGTTCAATCCCAGGTGGGGGACACTGCTGCTCTACCCTTGAGCAAGGTACTTTACCTAGATTGCTCCAGTAAAAACCCTACTGTATAGATGGGTAATTGTATGTAAAAAATAATATAATTATATGTAAAAATAATGTGATATCTTGTAACAATTGTAAGTTGCCCTGGATAAGGGTGTCTGCTAAGAAATAAATAATAATAAACATCATTCCATACCATAAAGAAGGTACAAATATAATAAACTAAGTCAGTGTAATTAAAATGATGAAGGGACTGGCAAAAAAGCTGTCTACTGCACTTAGTTTAGGGATGTGCTGAGTCATCGATTCTCATAATGAATTGTTGTATTTTTCCTGATGATATGATTGTCTATACAGCGACCCCTGTATTGGTACACTGCAATACTTTTTTTAAGTTAAATGTGAGACTGCATGCAAAAAAAAAACGCGGTGGTCTGCCAACAGTGATGTTCATGCACCTATTTAGTTTGTGTCTGTATTGCAAATCCAGTAATAAAATGTATTAGTAAGTACTCCAGCAGCCTCGCCCGCTTTCCAATCCCCGTGTGTAAAGGATGTTTTCGTCAAGCCCCCCAGAAGTGGACCGGAGAGCTGTGCTGGGGAAGGATATTGTTAAGCAGTGCAGTTCATTTAATGATGGAAGGTAACACAGCGAAAGAAAACACCAAGAAAAGCAGTTTGTGAATCTTATTGGACCAAAACCTGTTTTAATCCAAAGACTTGCACTATCAGATGGGACAACCATTGTGCAATTATTATGTTTCTCACTTAATGTACTGTATCGAGTGTATTCAACACCATAAAAGATGAAGAGCAATTGCTTGTTAACATCATTTGATGTGCAGTACCATATATCATGTTTTAAAATACAAATACATGTTTCTTTACGTGTTTCTTTCAAAACTGGACATTCGAGACAGAAATAGAAAGATTCTTGGTGGTAAATCTCCCTCCCGACCTGTGAGGGCGCTAAGTACAGGGAACAGAGTACCCTGGACCGGATGGCCTGAAAATTCATTCCCAGGGTTAAAAGGAAGTCGGTCATCTAGAAAGGGGGCGGAGCTCTGGTGCACAAACTCATTGACCCGGAAGGGAAACGATGTGGCAGCCGCGGATTGGAGGAGCGGCTGCCACATCGTTTACCAAGGGGTCATAAGTGACGGTACAAATAGGGGACAGAGCGACGTGATCTGTTCCTTCGTTTATGGTTAAGGAAACGACCCGGAAGAACCAGTATTGATATATCGTACGTGAATGTTTTGTTCGTTTGGTCTCGTCTCTAATTGTTGCTTGTTATTATTAGTAGACAGCTAACATGATCTGGAGCTGTCACCAGAGACCAGCACCAACCCGAACATCACTACACCTGTGTCACGATGTATATTGTATTGCACCACAAGCACTGTAGCACGAACCCAGGACTGGTGACCGTGTTTGTATACTGTGTGTGTAAATTGACTGTGTTTATTAGTTGGTACTGCAAACCCTTTATTTAGAACAGTGCACTGCACATTGCTGTGTATTGCCTGGGATTATTATCACCAGACCAGGATTATAAATAAACCTCCTTGCACTTTTGATTCTTGTTGTCTGCCTTTCACTGATCACCACATCACTCCTGCACCTGCACCCTGCAAGCCACTTTGCCACAGAGAGCTATAAAATGAATGTGCAGAACAGGTAAGGTGGAATTATGTTAGCTACAATCACAAACTAATGTGAATCAGTGAGAAATTAAGCTGTTTCAGGACACCGCTCAATTGAGAAACACTCAAAGAACTACAAGGGGACTAAAGACTACAGCAATTTAAAAAAAAAGTGCCTAACTCAGAAACCACCGCACTCTGCAACCGCGATGAATCTTTCAGATCTTTAAAAACAATGCATTGGGACAGCAGTCCACATTCTAGGAATGTAATGAATGAACCACAGACCCTGTGAAAATATGTGTTTACACCAAACCAGCTGTGTGGAAAGAAGCCTGTAAAACAGGTGTACCTGCATTTCTTAAGCTATTTTCTATCCCTGCCATCCAGTAAAAAATGCAGTGTTTACCAATCAGTCCTCTTCATCTCAGTATAACAGGTTCACTAAATAAGCATTCAGGCTAGCCTGGGGATAGGTTACATCACCCCGGGGCAGCAGTGTGGAGTAGTGGTTAGGGCTCTGGACTCTTGACCGGAGGGTCGTGGGTTCAATCCCAGGTGGGAGACACTGCTGCTGTACCCTTGAGCAAGGTACTTTACCTAGATTGCTCCGGTAAAAACCCAACTGTATAAATGGGTAACTGTATGTAAAAATAATGTGATATCTTGTAACAATTGTAAGTTGCCCTGGATAAGGGCATCTGTTAAGAAATAAATAATAATAATACCAATATAGTTTGTACACAAAAAAAGCCACTTTCTAATTTTAATCTTTTCTCCCCAATTTAGAATGTCCCTCACAACAGAAAAATTCCCCACAACAGAAATTCTCAGGAGAACTGAAGGTCAGTAGGCGTCCTCCAATCCCCAAGCCAATCGCCTTGTTACACCCTTCAGTTAAGAACTGATGTCAGCAATCTACCCGCATTTGGAGCAGTCCTGCAGGTGTCCACATCAGCTCACAGGACCCCTGGTCCCTAACCTGCGGGAATGCCAGAACCAATATGACTTTCCATGTGGCGTCCCTGGCTTATAAAAGTTTACCATGGTGATTTTGCAGTTTTCTTCCATGCTTTTCTCATCATGTACTACACATTTACCATAGTTTGTTTTCTAATACGCTATAACAATGGGCTTCCCACTGCTTTACCATGCTTTCACAATGCTTCATTACACCTTGCTATGCTTTTACTATGTTTAAAACTTTTATAAGGGAGAGAGCACTGAGTCACTTAAAATAAATCTTGGTAGGTATGAAAGTTTGCTTTTCTTGTGCTTATCTTTGTTTTGTGTACATTTCAAACCTCTGCCAGCTGCTGCAGGGCCAGCCCTGGGAGATCCTGCTGCACATGGATCTCCTCAGTCAGGCACAAGGCACCCTCTGACACCCAGGACCGGGCAGACTCCAACTGTGGGTCTGGCCCCTGAACAGGACCATCTGTCCGCCTTAGGGCTCTCAGACGCAGTTGTCCGTACACTGCAGAATGCTAGGGCCTCCTCCACAGGAGTGTTGCACGCCTATAAGTGGAAGTATATTCAAAACTGATGCATGACCAGAGGTCATGACCCTAATTATTGTCCTATAGCAACTATTTTGCAGTTTCTGCAAGATCTGTTAGAGGCGGGTCGATCCCCCTCTACGTTGAAAGTGTACTTAACAGCCATATCAGTATGCCATGTCCCCATTGACTCAGTGTCCTGGGCGCTCATATACTAACGACTCGGTGGTTACGTCCTCCTAAGAAGGACGTTCTCCCTGAATGGAGCTTATATGTGGTACTGGAGGCTCTGAAGAGAGCCTTCCTCTTGGCTATCACCTCCGCAAAGCTGGTCAGTGAGCTGCAGGCACTGTCGGTGCACAGCTCCTGTATGTGGATTTGGGACGATGGCAGCAGGGTGTCACTACGTACAAACCCTGTTTTCCTCCCTAAGGTGATCACAGCCTTCCACATGAACCAGTCCGTGGAACTAGAGTCTTTCCATCCACCTTCATTTTCTTCGGAGGAGGATAGGAGATTGAACTTCCTCTGCCCGGTGCAGGCGTTGAGGTGTTACGTGGATAGGACAAGAACTCCGCGTCATACTGACCAACTCTTTGTCTGTCACGGTATACTGACCCTAGGACAGCCTCTCTCGAAGCAGCGACTGTCGCACTGGATTGTGCGTATGACAATGCTGACTTGCCCCCACCTGGGCGGGTAGCAGCGCAGTCTACCAGAGGGTTGGCTACATCTTGGGCCCTCTTCAGAGGGGCCTCGCTGTCCGATATTTGTACTACGGCTAGCTGGGCTACACCGCATACTTTCTCCAGGTTCTATCGCCTTAATGTGATAGATACTTCCTTGCCTTCATTAGGCACGAGGGTCCTTGAGGTTGCAAGCTCACACCGCTAACTTTGAGTTATGTGGTTCTGATGCGACCCTCATCTGCTGCCGTTCCTTCTGCCTCGCAACTGCTCTTCTATACTTTCCCATAAGTATATTTTGGTGGTCGTCTTTGAATTGAAAGGGAACATTAGGTTACTTATCGTAACCCTGGTTCCCTGAAAGAGAAGATGACCACCAACCAGAGAGGTCGGTTGACTGTTTAATCCCTTGGTAGGCGGGACCGAGGACTTCACCCCAGGAAGGGGCCTATCGGCAGCTCTGATATAAAGAGCTCAGTGAAGACCAAAACTAAGGCAGGCATATCCCATAAGTATGTTTTGGTGGTCGTCTTCTCTTTCAGGGACCCAGGGTTACGGTAAGTAACCTATCGCTATAGCGTGGTATAGCTTTCAAGACATTTTGCATTGTTTTAATTTTTTATCTCCAAAGAGAACATCTTAGGTACCGTTGTCTGTAGCAGTGGAGGTGTCTGCAGCACTGGCTCCATATATCTCATCCCTGCAAGAAGTGACTACAGCTTTAGTTAATAAAGCAGGGCAATTCATTTCCCCCTGTCTACGTGATTGTTTTTTTGGTGGTTTGGGTTTTCCAGAGTCCTGGGTGCATCGATCACACGCGTACAGCTATGAGCAGCAACATGAAACAGGCACATTGACAGCAACCATAAAGGTACCTGTTCTGTGAATGTGCAAGCAGTCTGCAATGACAACACACAAATGCACAGGTGGCATGACAGTCTGGGTGGCGGCTGGCTGATAGGGGCTGATGAGTACCCACTGAAACACTGGTTCACAGAAGGCAGAGATATAACCGTGCCATCAGCTCTGCTAAGAACGCCGTTGAGCGGACATTTGGGATTTTAATAAATGCGTTCAGGTGTTTTGATCGCTCAGGTAGGACACTACAATCCACTCCTCAAATGGTCAGCAATATGTTTACTGTATAATGTGTTGTGTTTTGTATAATATTGCTTTACTCCATGGATGTCATATTGATCTTCCAGAGGAAAGATGACATGATCTTATGGAATGAGATGCAGAATGCCGTGTCCCAGTGGCAGGCTCTATACTTACATGTCTCTTTGTATAGGATGCTACATCTTGTAGGACCAGCACTACTCCAGCCCTTAACAGGACAAGCCAGTAGCCACACTACACCACAGGGAGATATCAGTGTTTTTATTATTGTTGTTGCTTTTTGGGGTAGCATTTTTATTGGATATAGCTATAGAAATCAGAAAATGTTCTTTCCATTCTGACAATGTGTCATGTTCAGGGCAGCAGTGTGGAGTAGTGGTTAGGGCTCTGGACTCTTGACTGGAGGGTTGTGGGTTCAGTCCCAGGTGGGGGATACTGCTGCTGTACTCTTGAGCAAGGTACTTTATCTAGATTGCTCCAGTAAAAACCCAACTGTATAAATGGGTAATTGTATGTAAAAAATAATGAGATATCTTGTAACAATTGTAAGTTGTCCTGAAAAACCTTGTACTCAACAACCTCCCCCATAAAAACAAACCTTCCCCCACTGCCCTGCCCAACACAGACACAGACATAGCCCTTACAGAAAGAATGTATATTTTTCAGTGGCAAAGTGGTCAATAGTGTGCAGGTGCAGGTGATCAAAGAACAGACAGACAATTGTAATCCAGGTGCAAAGGTTTGTTTTTTATTTCTTTTATGTCCAGTGCCTAACCACAAAACAAACAGCAAATAATAAAGCTGGTAAGTAATGCAGTGTACCCTGGTTAGTCCCAAAATAATAGTCCTGTTAGTGTATCCCCACATTAAACTCAAAACACATACACAAGTCCGGTTTGTGAGTGAATTAGTGATTGTGGTACAGAGACAGTTTATAGTGATACGAGTGAAGTGCTGTTCTGGGTTTGTGCTGGCCTCTGGCGACAGCTCCGGAACGTCTTAGCTGTCTAGTGATTAGAAGCAAACAAATAGACAAAACAAAACAAACACTCACGATTATTCACAACAATACAGGTCCTTCCGAGTCACCCACAATAACCAAAACAAAGGAACAGATAACATTGCTTCGACCCCTATTTATACCGTCACTCATGACCCCTTGGTAAACGATTGCAGTCGCTCCTCCAATCCGCGGCTGCCACATCATTTCCCTTTCGGGTCAATGAGTTAGTATACCGAAGCTCCGCCCCTTTTCTGCATGACTGACTTCCTTTTAACCCTGGGAATGAAGTGTCAGGCCATCTGGTCCAGAGTACTCTGTTCCCATTACTTAGCGCCCTCACAGGTCGGGAGGGAGATTTACCACCAAGAATCATTGTCTTTCTGTCACATTTAGATATATCAAAAGAAATATATATTACAGTTATACATTATTTTTCTTCATTTGGTGTTTATGTGTATATGTAGCCGGTATGACCTTGTTCCAACTGAATACAAGTCTCTGCGTTGTGATTTTAATTTCCCTCTGCTACTCTGCGCCCGCTAGTCCGTCTCTCCCGCATCACACAAGAACTGACACTGATGAATTCTCAGGTTCTCCAATAGTTTATTGAGGGCAATACTCTTCAAAAGGTTGCAGCTGTAAAAAAAATAAACATTCAATAAACTTCTCTGTTACATATACATAAATGTTCATATATAAATTATATGTGGATTCGTTATAAAATTGGCCTGATTTAGTAGTTCTTTTCATATAATGTTTTTATGTGTTAGTGTATGTGACATACAGTGCTCTCCATATTTATAATCTGAATATCTGTTTTTTTGTAATCTAAATACATTTTTTTATAATCCCAATATATGCCCGTGTGGCAAAGTGGTTTGTAGTGCACAGGTGTAGAGGTGATATATTGTTTAATAACAGTTACAATGGTGAAAACAGCTTTATTTGTTGCTTTACATAATAAGACTGACTATACACAGCGATGTGTAAAGCCAGTCAAAACCACGGGGTTCAGTGCTGAAATAATAACAACACACACTATACACAGACAGGGTCTGCTTCTAAGTGGTGAATTATACAGCAACAGTGAAACAGCAGTGCAATGCAGTCCGGGGGTGATGCTGGCTGAATAGCAACGGCTCCCAGATTTAGTCTTCTATGAATGATAAGGGTGACAATTAACAGACAGACAGATACAACATGACAAAAACTCACAGTTACTTTTGGCTTTACCTTCCTTTACAGGTCTTTCACAACCATAACAAAGGAACAGATGGCTTGGCCACATCCCCTGATATACCTTCAGTCACGCCCCCTTTGGTAACGAGCGCAATCACATCTCCTCCAATTCCATGACTGACACACTTCCGACTGACCCCGGAATGAACTGTCAAACCATCCAGTCCGGGGCTCACTGTTCCTGTTACACAGCGCCCTCACGGGTCGGGAGGGAGATCGTTGACTAGGATTCATTCGCTCTGTGTCACAGCCCTTCATTTGGTGAATGTTTTATGCAGATTACTACATATTTTCATATATTATCCATTGTCCAAGTTGAACCGTTTTGAACTCTGCAGATTCATGACAATGTGTTCAAACTGGACATTTAATAAAATATTAGTATACATTTAGATTTAATGAAACAATAACTATCCAATATGCAGTTACTGTTCAACCCAGCACTGGAGAAAGCAGAAACCAGACACATCTGACTGGGTGTACCATTGCTATTGGGGTGTGTGTTTTTTGTTTTGTTTTTGCCAAATCCTATTACTTAGGATTGCTATTATGTCACAATTGCGATGGGTATTTACTTGATGCAGGCTGTCAAAGCAGCACGCCTTCTTTCCTATAGTATCTGATCAAAATATTAAACATATAAAAAGCCAGGTTTGAAAAAGTAGCGGCCCTTTAAACATGCCTAAAAAGGGACACATTAAATAATGAACCTGTATTGAATGGCTTAGTTAAACAAGAGACAATTGAGGCGTACCTTTCCCTGCCTTCATTCTTAAACACAAAGTATTGTAGTAACAAAATCTAATATTTATTCAAGGATTATTCCTTAGTACAATGTTACAATGAGATGGTATGGGTGCTACGCTAGCTTTAATTGTGTCTTGTGTAACTAATCTTTTATCTTATATGACCTGTGGGTGTTTGATATACGCTTTGCAGGTTTTTGTGTTCACAGTTTAAAATGCAGCCTTAAGCAGGAAGTAATTTTATGCTATTTACAAAAATGTTTATAATGTATGATAAAAATATGAATTCAAAAGCAGGTGTTGGGTGTGTATTTGTAGTTTATTATACATTTGATACTTCATCTTTCAGTAAATAAAGAAAGCCGTTTCCGACACGATATAAGATGGCATAAACAGGGGCAAGGCAAATCCAACGAGGGGCTGGGATAATGCAACTCAGCGGCATGGTCAGAAATATGCAAATCCAAAGCAAGGTCCAAAACGCACACGATGTGGAGGAGCACAAGGGAACCACTGCGGTGCTAGGAATGCTGAATGTCATAAATGCAAGAAGAGAGACAATTTCGCTGTAGTCTGACGCACCCGTGTGGTGAATGAAGTAATTGCAGGCGGGAGCACTGAAAGTGAAAATAAAATAAACACATTTCTTAGTATTACACGAGTCAATGATTCCAGCAAGTCATGGAAAATAAATCTAGTGATTCAGGGAACTGCAGTGAATTAAGCTAGATACTGGAGCTGATACTAGTGTCATCTCTGAAACAACACATTTAATCCTGAAGAATACCCCACAGCTAAAGGATACAGATATACCCTTGATAGTGCAGGCGGAAATCTAAATTGCCTGGGACAATACCCACAGCGAGAAGGATTTCAGTGTCTTACAGTATACCCACAGCGAGAAGGATTTCAGTGCCTTACAGTGTACCCACAGCAAGAAGGATTTCAGTGCCTTACAGTATACCCACAGCGAGAAGGATTTCAGTGCCTTACAGTGTACCCACAGCGAGAAGGATTTCAGTGCCTTACAGCGTACCCACAGCGAGAAGGATTTCAGTGCCTTACAGCATACCCACAGAGAGAAGGATTTCAGTGCCTTACAGTGTACCCACAGCAAGAAGGATTTCAGTGCCTTACAGTGTACCCACAGCGAGAAGGATTTCAGTGCCTTACAGCATACCCACAGCGAGAAGGATTTCAGTGCCTTACAGCATACCCACAGCGAGAAGGATTTCAGTGCCTTACAGTGTACCCACAGCGAGAAGGATTTCAGTGCCTTACAGCATACCCACAGCGAGAAGGATTTCAGTGCCTTACAGCATACCCACAGCGAGAAGGATTTCAGTGCCTTACAGCATACCCACAGCGAGAAGGATTTCAGTGCCTTACAGCATACCCACAGCGAGAAGGATTTCAGTGCCTTACAGCATACCCACAGCGAGAAGGATTTCAGTGCCTTACAGTGTACCCACAGCAAGAAGGATATCAGTGCCTTACAGTGTACCTACAGTGAGAAGGATTTCAGTGCCTTACAGTGTACCCACAGCGAGAAGAATTTCAGTGCCTTACAGTGTACCCACAGCAAGAAGGATTTCATTGTGCCTTACAGTGTACCTACAGTGAGAAGGATTTCAGTGCCTTACAGCGTACCCACAGCGAGAAGGATTTCAGTGCCTTACAGTATACCTACAGCGAGAAGGATTTCAGTGCCTTACAGCATACCCACAGCGAGAAGGATTTCAGTGCCTTACAGTGTACCCACAGCGAGAAGGATTTCAGTGCCTTACAGCATACCCACAGAGAGAAGGATTTCAGTGCCTTACAGCATACCCACAGCGAGAAGGATTTCAGTGCCTTACAGTGTACCCACAGCAAGAAGGATTTCAGTGCCTTACAGTATACCTACAGCGAGAAGGATTTCAGTGCCTTACAGTATACCCACAGCGAGAAGGATTTCAGTGCCTTACAGTGTACCCACAGCAAGAAGGATTTCAGTGCCTTACAGTGTACCTACAGTGAGAAGGATTTCAGTGCCTTACAGTGTACCCACAGCGAGAAGAATTTCAGTGCCTTACAGTGTACCTACAGCAAGAAGGATTTCATTGTGCCTTACAGTGTACCTACAGTGAGAAGGATTTCAGTGCCTTACAGCGTACCCACAGCGAGAAGGATTTCAGTGCCTTACAGTGTACCTACAGCGAGAAGGATTTCAGTGCCTTACAGTGTACCCACAGCGAGAAGGATTTCAGTGCCTTACAGTGTACCCACAGCGAGAAGGATTTCAGTGTCTTACAGTGTACCCACAGCGAGAAGGATTTCAGTGCCTTACAGTATACCCACAGCGAGAAGAATTTCAGTGTCTTACAGCATACCCACAGCGAGAAGGATTTCAGTGTCGATGCTCCCGAAAGTGAAGCCGGGTGGATTGTGGTGTAATAGAAGAGACTGAGGAGTCGACTGAGTGGTGTGCTCCAATGGTGCCCGTACCGAAGAAAAATGGATCAGTCCGAATCTGTGTTGACTTGAAACAACTGAATAAAGCTGTACGAAGAGAGAAATACTTCCTTCCAGCTCTTCATGACATCCTGCCTAAGTTAGCCAATGCTAGAGTATTTTCACTAATAGATGCAGCGAGTGGATTCTGGCAGATTCCATTACATGACGAAAGTGCCAAACTAACGGCGATTATTACCCCATTTGGGAGATTTTTTTTTTCACAGGTTACCGTTTGGCATCACAAGTGCTCCAGAGATATTTCAACGAGAGATGACAGAGCTATTCAGACAACAAGATGGAATAGTTGTCTGTATGGATGACAACCTGATATATGGCAACACAGAAGAAGAGCACGACAGAAGACAGTTGGATGCCCTCCAGATAATTAAAGCAGCGAGTTTGAAGCTGAATAAAGAAAAATGTCTAATGCGACAAAGGCAGCTGCACTATTTAGGTGACTGCATAGATGAGCACGGGATACACCCAGACCCAATGAAGGTAACAGCTATAGCAAAGATACAGCCACCCAAAAATACAGCCGAATTTAGAACAATTCTAGGCACGATACACTGCCTAGATAGATACTAACCCAACCTGCCTGAACAATGAGACCGTTGAATGAATTACTAAAGAGTGATGCGCAGGAACAAGCTTTTGCGAAAGTGAAAAAGCTAGTTTCAGAAGCACCAGTTCTAGTTTTCTACGATACAGCCAAGGCTAACACAGTTAGTGCAGACGCAAGTAGCTACGGATTAGGTCTGCGTTCTACTGCAGAGTCACAATGGACAGTTAAAACCAGTTGCATACTGCTCCAGAGCCCCAACAGATGCAGAGACACGCTACGCTCAAATAGAAAAGGAGTGCTTAGATGCTGTTTGGGCATGTGAAAAATTCTCAAGATACCTGTACTGATACTTTCAAACCGGAGACAGATCATAAGCCATTGATTCCGCTGATAAACACCAAATACCTAGACTGCGTACCACTGAGATGCCAAAGATTACTAATGCATATGATGAGATACAACCCACAAGCAGAATACGTGCCTGGGAAGACAATTGTAGTGGCAGATACATGGTCTAGACATCCTTCAACAGAAATTCAACCCAAAATAACTGAATTTAGTGAAGAGATAGAGCCTTATGGAGACGCAGCGCTAATGCTACTAATGGAAAAGAAGATACTGCACAGTTCAATGAAGTACATCTAGCTATGTGTGTATGTAGCTTTATATTTGGCATAAATAATGAGGCACACAGAAGAACTCTCAACGTAATTGAAAGGACATTTGGCAAGCTTATAATGCATTTTAGAGATTTGGGGCAAATTTGACCCCCAACGCTTTTACAGTTGTGCCTATTTGCTTTGTGCTGGGCAAGGTTGCCCCAATTGTTTCTTGAAACTTGGCTTGTGTTTTGGATATCTCCACTCTAAATGGCTGGGCACTTTTGATAATTTGCCATTGTTTCACATTTCCAATGTGTGTTTGTTTCAGATAATTATATGCAAATTCCACTTACATTTGTTTTAAAAAAAGTTGTATTATTTATTAAAACAAAACATGAAAAAACACAACGTGTTTCGACATATAGTGTGTCTTGACAAGAAATAGGGAAAGATAGCTTATCCAGTATAATTAAGTTAAGATTAGGTAGTGAAAGGGGGAGTTGCCCCTAGGAGTAGTGGGTGGACTCCAGACATCATCTTTACTTTGATGAGATTTGTTTTGTTTTGTCGTATTCCTTTTTGAGTGCTGAAAATAAATACATGCACAACACTTGAACTGCAACCTTGTCTCTGCCTCTCTCTTCACACCTGCACTCCACCTGTTACAATTTCATTTTGCACTTCTGCAAGATTATTCAATAACTTTGAGAGATGTTCTGGAGTGTTTGTGATGCTGCTGGGAAGAGAAGAATGCAAAAATCTTAATTCTGTATATAAGTGTTTATTAGTCACACCATTCTCATGCTTCACCTAATTCAATAGGTTTGTTGAATGAAAGCCACCTTCAATCATAATATGTGCTCTAAAAATACCAAAATTAAAAAAAATACCAATTCAGTAGTTCAGTGCAAACCCCACAACACAAAAGTTTGAGTTTAAGGAAATGTTTTATTGATGATTATGCGATGAAAGGAAGAAATAATTTGGCATCAAACCTGCTTGGTTTGAGCGTCCACCACCTGGCTGTCTGGACGAGGCAGGAGATCCTCATAATACTAGAGAAGCTACTGGGGCAGAGATGGGAAGGTGGGGAGATGCAAATTAATCAAACGCAAGAGGGGGGTGAGTTACATGCGGATTTATATGATTTTGATAGGTTACGTTGAGATGACGAAATGTGTAGGGGCCGTCCCTCCTCCCCGAACTTTAGTTTACTTCACGATGTCTTAAAAAAAAGGGCTAAATAATAATACTTAATCAGTTTCACTGTGTAAAAGAAACATAATAATTTAAGATATTTGTAACAGGGGGATTTGTTACATGTGTAGGTACTGGATAGTAATGAAGGAGACACAGAGCATTGGTTGTTGACACGCACAGGCAAACAGATTTAATGACAACACAGGCTGATGCTAAGGTACCAACACTGGTACCTTATTTAATAAAGAAAAGAAAGCTAAAACTAAAAGTTTGCCAAACAATCTAGTCTCTCTAAACGAGACGTCCCACTCCAAGAACCTACTACACTACGGCAACCCTCTCTATACTTGTTTGGGATCAACATCCCCTAAACTAACCTATTTCTGTTGCTCCCGGCCTCCCAGCGACTCCAGGTCGTTGTGACGGTCCAGGCTGAGCAGCTTCACAGGCACCGTCTTGCGGTTGAGGGGTTCCGTAGTAGTTGTCTTGCGGAGCAGACGTTCTCCTCCTGGATGTAAACAAAGCAAGCTTTTGCTCAGCGCCCGTCTGTGCAGCAATGGTCGTGTTTTAGGCTCGCTGGGCGATCCTAGCTGCTCCATTGGTTGCATAACAACGCGTTTCCTGTTCTGTGTCCCAGCTGCACACATTTGCGCATGAACGAGCAACAGGGCTCTCCCTGTCACAATACTGAAAAATGAATGGACAGCGTGGGCTCTTCTTAACTTTCTGCCATTAAAACTGAGTGGTAATATGAATAAGGTTGGCCAGTCAAGACAGGGCTCTGTTTCAAATAGACACGGTCATGCGCCTCTTGTAAACACTGCTGGGGTTTCTGTAACACTGCAGGTGAAGGTATGGAACGGGTTCGGAGGAAAAGCAGATCTTAACATTATCTGCTTGCCTAAATAGTCCAAGTTTAACGATGTGTTTGTTTTTGCAGTTTCTAAGAAGCAAAGTGAAACCACACAGGAAGTGCTGTGAGACACCCTTTCCTGTTGTGCTGTTATAGCACAGGGCAGCCAGCCAGGATTGCACTCTATAGTCCTATATAGTCCCCTAGAAATGTTTATCATGGTAACTGTGGTAATTTTTCAATTTTGCCATGCTTTTCCCAATTTTAGACAATACCATGGTTTATTTTCTACTGTGCTTCACCATACCTCTCTGGGCTTTACAATGCTTTACCATATTTTGACAGCTTTATTATACATTAGTAAGTTTTTACTCTGGTATACTTTTATAAAGGGTAAACAATGGCCTTCTCCTCTCTCCTCATCGTCTGATGTGTTCATTTTAATATATTCCTTACTTTTATAACAGGGCATAAGGAATTGCTGGTAGAGTATGTTTGGAGGTTCAAGCTCCCGAAAACATCCACTGTTCCCAATCCAGACAGCCTTGGGAGCACACGTGGAAGATGTGTGGCACAGAGCTTTCGAATCCTTCGTTTTCGCCGGTTTTCAGCCATGGTGATCTGCAATACCTGTGTTGGTCAGTTTTATTTTATACCTCCCAGTTAATTTTTAATGAATGTCTCATAATATAAATGAGTTGAAAATGGATTCAATACTAATGACATGCCACCCCACTAATGACAGCAGTGTGGAGTAGTGGTTAGGGCTCTGGACTCCTGACCGGAGGGTTGTGGGTTCAATCCCAGGTGGGGGACACTACTGCTGTACCCCTGAGCAAGGTACTTTACTTAGATTGCTCCAGTAAAAACCCAACTGTATAAATGGGTAATTGTATGAAAAAAATGTGTAAAAAAATAATGTAATTGTATGAAAAAATAATGTGATGTCTTGTAACAATTGTAAGTTGTCCTGGATAAGGGTGTCTGCTAAGAAATAAATAATAATATAACAATTTGGGCAAGAGCAGTAAGGCACATTATTAACTAACCAGGCACAAGATATTTTGCTTTATTACAGCAGCTTAGATTCACTCGTGTACCAGTTCTCTGCGCATGGAAACCACATTATCACAAAATGTCACTAGTAATCTTCAAAAACAGCACGAGTACTTTACGCACAGCTAATTTACATATCAACCCCCACCTTTCCCATTCATTTGCATGATGCCGGGTGAAAAGCCCGGTTTACTCGAGTAAAATAAACTGAACGAAAGGAAACCAAAAAAAGCATTTTACCCGAGACATTTTTCTTGAGCAAATGTCTCGAGCTAAAAAAAAAAACCTGCATGGAAACTCCACCATTGATTATTTGGGTTTGTAAACTGGGATTTTTTTTCATGTATTTTTATCAGTTTGTTGCAACGTTGTCACCCCTAAAGACCTACGTTTTTTTTGCATTGAAAATATATTATTTAACAAATAACAGGAACATGCATGACCTTTAAAGTATAATATCTGTTTTTTCAGCAATTTAATAAAGCTTAATAGTTTACGTTCCTATGTACATATGTAAGCATAAATAAATCAAGCAAACATGACAAATATGTTGATTTTCTATTAACAGCCTTCTTGTGTGTCCTGGAATAGTGTGATTTGCATACTGGAGTTCGTATATGCTTGTGAAGTCTGAGAGGAAAACATTGGCTGTGATAACAGTCACTTATCATATTTTAGCCCCCCCCCCCCACCGTTGGTCCCACAATTCAAGCACTGGTCTGTGTCACAGTGATTTAGAACCAATTTTACTTCCCCTGTGAACTAGACACTTTAACACACGTTAGACAACTGTCAACTTCAGGAAATAAAGAAACATCGCTTGCAGCAACCGGAAAAGACTGAGACTAGACCGTGATGGAAACTGAAACATTTCAAACAAGGAACTGCCATGAACACTATACTATACTATAGTATAAAAAACACCAGAAAGAGATTGACTGCAAGGCTACCATTCAATCAAGGTAGGCTCTATTTATAAGAAAAGGATTTTAAATTTAAGAAATACGTTTCTTTGACCTTCCCTTTTTCCAGTCAGTATCATCATATCATGCTAGGTCTTTTGCAGGTTTCAGATATCTATTAGTATTGGTCAGGATACTATAGTAACGTACTGACTATATACTATCTAGAACTTTGCTGTCTGAATAATTCTGGTTTATTATTTCAGAAAGGAGACACTGCCAATGGAATTAAATGAGCCATTTGCTATGTAAACTACCAGTACAGGAACATAAGAAAATATGTAAGAAGTTTGTTCTTTTCCTATTAGCTGATTAATCTTAGATCTTTGTCAAGTTGGATGATCCAGGCGATTCAGCCTCAACAACATGACTGTGTAGCCCAAAGAGTATTGTCAGTGGATCTGAACATGCCTTAGAGGTCAGACAATGATTACATTTTCATTCATCGTTTATCGGCCAACAATGACCCCAGCACTCATCTTCATGTTTTAACTCCAATTGCGACAGTCTCTCCAGTCAGCAGTTCTTCCTCTCTCTCTTTTTCTTGGCCTGTTTTTCACGTGTTGGCTTTTTAAGATAAACCCTGCCTCTGTTCTCTCCCACAATAGAGGGGTCTGATTTAAAGCAATCTTCCAAGTTTAATTACATGGCGTTTAACACTGAATAGATAACACTATATTTGGCAGTACAGTAGAACCCCAGGGTTACGAACACCAAACTTAGGAACTGACCGCTCTACCGAACCCCCACTTTCAACCGGATGTATGCAATCACTCAATCATGCGTGCAATGCAACTAGATAGCCACTACATAAGCGGAGTGCTGGTCATGGATATGGCAAAATTACTGTACCAACAAATGCATTCAGAAAGGTGAGGCAGATTTCAAAGCAGGTATGGGCAATTTTACTGGGAACATTTTAATTTTAAACAAAGCTCAGGTTTCTTTTTTTCAAGCCAAAGGAGGCTGAATGACTGAGCAAGCTACACAAGTGCTTTGTGTTTAAAGACAAGCACAACGTTGTCCCAGGTTTTCCTGGATGTTTAAATCTGTGTTTTTGCTACAGTTACGATTTCAATGGTAACTTCAATGTAGCCTTTTTCCATTTATAGTACTGTTTTAAAGACTTTAGAACCATAACAATATGAGTATTGCATTACTGTGTATTATTCACCAAATTAAAGCTGTAGACAGCAGGTGTGCACATTTATTAAAACCATTGAAAACTCATTTTCAGAGTTACAGGCATTTCAGAGTTACGAACAACCTCCATTCCCAAGGGGTTAGTAACTCTGAAGCTGTACTGTAATTTGAAAGTGTTTACAGTAGTACAGTACAGAATGTATAATAACATTGTATTCATATTTTTATTTGGCCTTGTTTGGGCTTTATGTTCAATATATACAGTGTTTTGTGTCTTCTACAAGGCTCTGTCCAAATGTGTTGTTAACACTGAAACACTGCTTTTCCTTTTCTGTGGCTCCCCATGTGGACACTTTTGGTACTGAAACAGAAATAATACAAGATAACGTACATTTATATAGTAAACACAAAAACACATTTAACATAACAGTGGAAATCATCCATAACTATTAAACACTCAATGGTGCTGACTTTGGAAATACTAAAACAAACTTAATAAATCCAATGCAGCACATGGACTAGAACTCTTTTCCAATGTCTTCTGTGTTGGAAAGGGTTTGGATTCCCATCCTGCGGTATGGAGTTCTTCCCCTGATTGATAAAGTGTGAATGGCCTCTTAATGGTCACAGTAAGTGAAGTGGGCGGTGCTGATTATCCATGAATGGGAAATTCACCTGGCAGAGGTGTGAATAACGAGTTAGCGGAAGTCATGGAGACAAGAATAAAACAAAATAAAAATAAATAAATTGAACACATTGAAAAACCTCTCTCGTTGAATTTGTTTTCTTTTTCTATTTCTTAACTGTGAAAATGAAATCATTTCAGTATCGTTCTGCATTTCGTTTCAGCTTCTACGAGAACCGCTCCTCCTACCCAAGACTCCCGTTTTCGATTTCAGAAATGGCAAGCCAACTAAAAGAATGGGTAGCTGGTAATAAAGAAACAATAGAAACAGTAATGGAAATATTTGAGCAGGGAGCTGAAATCGTTGCTACCGTAGTGGGAGAGTTCTTCCCAATCTTCCAGATAGCCGCTCCGATTGCGAAACTCGCCCTAGACAATGTTGAAAGCACCGAAGCAGAGTACATGAAGGAACAGTTCCAGAAAGTCAGGGACAAGTTAGACGTTGTTTCCGAAGAGATCACCAGCATCAACAATGAGATTAAGAAAAGCGGGATGGACCAGCAGTACTTCGGAGTTGAAGAAAACCTGACGAACCAGTTTCGGAAGTTCATGGACATCCTAAACGCTAAACCGAAGTTCAAGGAGGTCAAGAAGAAGCTGTTCCTGGACTTCTTCAGCAGGACGGGTAAGGAACAAAATCTTGAAATCCTCTACAATGCCTTGATGGGCACAGGATTGTTTACGGAACCCATTCTTGAAATAGCCCTGAATTACGAGGAGAAGAACCGCCGTGTCATGGAAGATTTCTGCTCTCGTCTGAAACAGCTCTTCTGTATCGGATTGATTGCGTTGATCGGTCACGCTGCCCTTCTTGATGAAGACACAGAGGAATTAGGAAGGCAGTGGGGGGAGAAGATGGAGGCCGTTGAGACCAAAATGAAATCGGTCATAGAGGACTGCAAAAATTTCGCAGAGCAAGCGGAGAGTGACATCCAGAAACGTCTGAAAGAAAAGACCGACAGAACCAACAAGGAATTCTCGCAGTACATATTCAGTTTCTTAGTGAAGAAATATGACTGGGTGAAATGGTCGGTTAGGGTGTACAACCATTCTGGAAATTTCTTTCATAACTGGCGGGCTGGTAAAGTCTACCACAGTGTCAGTGGAGAAAGCTACTTTCAGTTTTTTGACAACACCACCCATGTTGTCGTGTCCTACAGTGTCAAACCAGAACCTGTAGATAAAGCTCAAATTCAGCAGTTGATGGAAAGACTAAAGAAGACAAGGAACATGAAGGAGGTAGCTGAGGATGTCTACAGTCATATGCCTTCATGCGTTGTGCATGCTGTCAGTCGTTACAGAGAGGTGTCCGAATCAAAGAATTTCACTGATGAATGTCACTATTTCAGAAGACATAAAAGTGTTACAATATATATTCATTCAGGTTAATTACTTCCTAGGGGTAGAACGACTACTAATTTGTCAAACTGTCTAATAGGTCAACTAGTCGGCATTATAAAAAATATATATATATACAGTACTGTGCAAAAGTTTTAGGCAGGTGTGAAAAAATGCTGTAAAGTAAGAATGCTTTCAAAAATAGACATGTTAATAGATTATATTTATCAATTAACTAAATGCAAAGTGAGTGAACTGAAGAAAAATCTAAATCAAATCCATATTTGGTGTGACAACCCTTTGCCTTCAAAACTGCATCAATTCTTCTAGGTACACTTGCACAAAGTCAGGGATTTTGTAGGCATATAGTCAAGTGTATGATTAAACAATTATACCAGACAGGTGCTAATGATCATCAATTCAATATGTAGGTTGAAACACAATCATTAACTGAAACAGAAACAGCTGTGTAGGAGGAATAAAACTGGGTGAGGAACAGCCAAACTCAGCTAACAAGGTGAGGTTGCTGAAGACAGTTTACTGTCAAAAGTCATACACCATGGCAAGACTGAGCACAGCAACAAGACACAAGGTAGTTATACTGCATCAGCAAGGTCTCTCCCAGGCAGAAATTTCAAGGCAGACAGGGGTTTCCAGATGTGCTGTCCAAGCTCTTTGAAGAAGCACAAAGAAACGGGCAACGTTGAGGACCGTAGACGCAGTGGTCGGCCAAGGAAACTTACTGCAGCAGATGAAAGACACATCATGCTTACTTCCCTTCGCAATCGGAAGATGTCCAGCAGTGCCATCAGCTCAGAACTGGCAGAAAACAGTGGGACCCTGGTACACCCATCTACTGTCCGGAGAAGTCTGGTCAGAAGTGGCCTTCATGGAAGACTTGCGGCCAAAAGCCATACCTCCGGCGTGGAAACAAGGCCAGCGACTCAACTATGCACGAAAACACAGGAATTGGTGTGCAGAAAAATGGCAGCCGGTGCTCTGGACTGATGAGTCAAAATTTGAAATATTTGGCTGTAGCAGAAGGCAGTTTGTTCGCCGAAGGGCTGGAGAGCGCATACTAATGAGTGTCTGCAGGCAACAGTGAAGCATGGTGGAGGTTCCTTTCAAGTTTGGGGCTGCATTTCTGCAAATGGAGTTGGGGATTTGGTCAGAATTAATGGTCTCCTCAATGCTGAGAAGTACAGGCAGATACTTATCCATCATGCAATACCATCAGGGAGGCATCTGATTGGCCCCAAATTTATTCTGCAGCATGACAACGACCCCAAACATACAGCGAAAGTCATTAAGAACTATCTTCAGCGTAAAGAAGAACAAGGAGTCCTGGAAGTGATGGTATGGCCCCCACAGAGCCCTGATCTCAACATCATCGAGTCTGTCTGGGATTACATGAAGAGAGAGAAGCAACTGAGGCTGCCTAAATCCACAGAAGAACTGTGGTTAGTTCTCCAAGATGTTTGGGCCAACCTACCTGCCGAGTTCCTTCAAAAACTGTGTGCAAGTGTACCTAGAAGAATTGATGCTTGATGCTGTTTTGAAGGCAAAGGGTGGTCACACCAAATATGGATTTGATTTAGATTTTTCTTCTATTCACTCACTTTGCATTTAGTTAATTGATAAATATAATCTATTAACATGTCTATTTTTGAAAGCATTCTTACTTTACAGCATTTTTTCACACCTGCCTAAAACTTTTGCACAGTACTGTATATAAAAAAAATCTTGTGTTTGGTAATGTGTGTTACTATGAAAGTACTGTTTTGTAACACTTTGCTGTCTGTGAACATAAGAACATTTATGAACGAGGCCATTCGGCCCATCTAAGCTTGACAGGAAAAGCAGTGATTGGTACTCAAAGGTGAGCCAATGCATCTCGCTTCAGGGAGTTTGAGTTTTAAAGAAAATGAATGGAAAACATTTACAATGTTTTATTTAATGTTTTTGGGGAGAAATATATACAGCCAACAATTCTCTAAACCAACACCATTCTAGTGTTTCCAGCAAGAACTGAAACTCCCAGAAGTACCTCACGTGTGTGAGCTGCCTTCCTTTTCCTGCAGCATTAAAAACTACAAAGAAATGTTATGAAAAAGTACCATTAGAAAATCAAATATGCGTTTAATGCATCTTTCATACAGGAAGGAGACCTAAGAGGTCATGTTTGACTGTTTGCTCTTAATAACTATCCTGTATTTTGGGGTTTTCTTTGTTAAGACAATAACAACACACATATCACACCATTTTGTCCAAAGGTGAATGCTGTTATGAAACTGAGCATATGTCTTTCTATTCTGTCCCATTAATGACTGACAAGAATAGGATCTGCACCCCCTTTGATAAGTAAGCCGGACTCTATTTAACATTGCCCTTATTTTGGCTACAAAGGATATCAATGGCCTTGGCTGGTGTTGATTAGATTGTATTTTTAATGCACAGGTGTTGAGGCTCCCAGTACTGACACATGGCACAGAGCGTTCGGACTGATTGCTGAGTGTTTAGGTCAATGTTTCAATATGGCTCATTCACACCAGAACGGACAACACTGTGTAACTCTAATAACCTCTCTCCGGTAGACTTGGTTGAGTAAAGACGCCTAAAAAGACAGAAAGTTGTAGATCCTATAAGAAAGATGCACTATTTACACTGTTAAGATAAGTGTATTTTTTTTACTGTGAACGTCTCTTGCACTTCCTGTGGAAGGACCGCAGCTGATATTGCTTGCTTTTGCAAATGCATTGCTTTTCCTGTGTCGGACATGTCTTCATTGTTAATTCCTTCAGTCTACTTTACAAAGTTGACTGAAGTGTAGCATTGAAGTTTCTGCAAAGGAGCATTCGATAAATATTCTTTATTAACAGCTTCAGATAAATGACCATTAAAGAATCAAATTAATCTTTACCATAATGTGTGCGTTGGTTGCCTATAATTATGGCTAGCATTGCTGCAAGAGGAGACCTCAGTGACTTTGAAAGAGGGATGATTGTTGGGGAGTGTTTGGCAGGAGCTTCAGTGACCAAGACAGCTCAACTTGCTGATGTTTCACGAGCAATGGTGTCTAAGGTGATGTCGGCATGGAACTTTGATAATTGTCTGTACGGTAGCGTCCTATCATTTCAGCAAGCTAGTTGTTAGCTGCTACTTGATAAACTAAGTCTGAATTGAAATGACCAAAAATGCAAGAAAAACAGATTAGCTGTAGCTTGGGAAGGTTTCCAGGATGTGCTGTGGCTCTTTCCCAGCAGAGCAGGAGATGGTGTGAGAAGGAGCAAGGTCAACGATATACACACTTATTTATATTAAACTATAAATGGATTATTCCAAGGTTCTTAATCCTCGTGTTCACTGCTTTTGCATTTAATGATTTACACAGATTATGGTTAAAACTCATATGGTACAAGGTAAGGTGGCATAGTCATATAATTCACTAGTTTTCTATTCTTTTCGCCTCTGACAGCCAAAACCAGATGCAAGTATGTTCTTCAGTGTGAACCACATCATAAAACACACTCTATTTAATTTCTCTGAGAGGTGATTTGTTCACAATTGAGGTGTCTTTACAAGAACTATATGTGTAACATTTTTGGAATGATAGCCACACTATTAAATATGTTCTTAAGTTAAAGAAATTTATATTTTTTAAAGTTATGCAAGTGGAATTTTGACAGTATTTGTAATTGTTTTGTAAATACTGTATGTATTTTAGCAACTGTATGTTGTTATTTGCTTTTGTATGGCAAAAGTCTATATGCAAAATAAAATACTAATTAAAAAGTGTGGACTACAAGTCTAGGGAAGAAATGCTATCACTATATAATGCTCTAGTTAGACCCCAACTATAAAACTGTGTGTGAGGTAGGAAGAGGGGCAGAGGTTTGTAGACCCCCTGTGTTAGGGTGAATGGGGTAGGAAGACGGGACAGAGGTTTGTAGACCCCGTGTCAGGGTGAATGGGGTAGGAAGATGGGACAGAGGTTTGTAGACCCCCTGTGTCAGGGTGAATGGGGTAGGAAGACGGGACAGAGGTTTGTAGACCCTGTGTGTCAGGGTGAATGGGGTAGGAAGACGGGACAGAGGCTTGTAGACCCTGTGTCAGGGTGAATGGGGTAGGAAGACGGGACAGAGGTTTGTAGACCCCCTGTGTCACGGTGAATGGGGTAGGAAGACGGGACAGAGGTTTGTAGACCCCATGTCAGGGTGAATGGGGTAGGAAGACGGGACAGAGGTTTGTCTACCCCGTGTGTCAGGGTGAATGGGGTAGGAAGAGGGGCAGTGGCTTGGCATCTTCTTCTTCTCAAAATGTTCTTATTCTAATATTCACATACAACAGCAATGTATTATATAAAATACACAGTAGACACTTGTATTTATATTTATTAGTCACTCCAGATAAAAAAAACAATCATTGTAATAATTCAGAATTTGTAAAATTCCAGATAATCATGTCAGCAATGGAGAGTTTTGTGACTCTCTGCCTTTTAACTTCAGAGTGGCATTAAACATGACTGTAGAGAGAGAAGATTGATCTGAATATTATGGTTGATTGCGTAGGCTGTTATTGTTTTGAGGCTAATACCCTGGAAATGCTACATCAATTGTACCACTGACATGGTCGATTCACACAGGAGTAAAAAGACACAGGACGCCTGAGTTTGAAATAAGATATAAATTTTAGGGGTTCCAACCCCTAAAACCACGCCTCTAGCTACGCCACTGCTTATCAGTCTTTATATAAGCTGATAAGCTCCTGCATTCATCTTCTGTGAGGACTCGAGTTCACAGTCAGGTAATACCTTCCTTGTATATTTGTGTTTAGCAAAGCAATACAAACAAGCCTCTTATATTAAAGACGTTTAAATTCAGTATGCATAGTTTTATGTATTTCACTTCAGTAGTGTAGAAAAAACATTTGACCAATACCGTTTAACAGTACATACATTTTTTATGTTATTTTTTGGCATGGGTTATCTTTAGTACAGCAGCACAAAATAATGGGCATGTGATAAAGACAATGTATATCATGTTAAAACTAGCAAAAACATGAATTACGTTTTGTAAACTGCCTTATGGTAGATTGCATTTTAATTGCAATATACATATTTCTACTTTATTTCAATTTTAAACCAAAAAATATGTATAGCTACTTATGAATACATTTAAAAATACAGTTAAACACTGACAATTTAGCAGTAATGGCATGTAATGCAAAGTAAAATTAGTATTTTTAACAATAAGCAATCAAATTACTTAGCTTTAGCAATTTTTACTTAGTAATTCAGGAGATTTAAGCAATTTGAGCTTTAAGTATTTCTTAGTAATGTTAGTAAATTCCTTTACTTAACGTCACAACTTATACATTACCAGTTAGATTAAATTAAAAGCCCTGGTAATCCCAGTAATGTAATATATGTCGTTATAATTATAAGTAGCATTCACATCTGTTATTTAGAACAAGTAAAAACACAATTGCTAGTATTGTTTATGTGTGTTGATTTTGTTTATACTGGACTGTAAAATAAGATATTTTGAACGTTTATCTGTGTCTCAGTTTCAGTGTACTTTTTACTGAGTAACACAGACCCTGAAGACTTGGCTATGGAGTCCAGTGGGGCATTGTGGAGTACGAAGAAACTCACTTTCCAGATATTCATATGCATTGCGTAAGTATGTTTAACCCTCTCACTGTCAAATTACACAGCATGCAACCCCTCCTGGTGTCCCAGTACTGATATAAACCAAGGAAAGCACTGGCACAGTGATACAGTATATATATATTCAGACAAGACATCAGAAACACAGAGCTGCTAAAGTGTTTCCAGCTGCTTTGCATGTAGAAACAGTTAGTCCAATCCCAATCGCTTTCCAATAATTAGACAGCAAATTATACTGGAACGAAGAGCATTTCTGAAAGAGATACAGTATGGTACTGCACCTCACCAAATGAGCAATAAAACAATAGTACATCTTTGTCTGTGGTTAACAGTATATGTCATGTGTATTGTGTCTTTTCATAACAATCATTTTGCATAGTTTAAGCAGACAGAGCCCAAACTGCATAAGATGACATCTTGGCTCTTGTGATTTATAGTAAGTTAATATGTCTTGTGAGGGATGTCTATTATTATATGAGCCATCATTTAGTCATTTGAGCAGCCAGAACTCCTTCCAAAGTGCGAGAAATGACATCACTTATACAATAAGAAACACAGCGTATTAACAAACCCGGATAACCAGCACTATTGTTCACAGATAAATTGTATTTGCACCACTAGCACTCACGCTGGACTTGGACTTGTGTTTGTGTGTGTGTGTGTGAGGGTGTGTGTGTGTGTGTGTGTGTGTGTGTGTGTGTGTGTGTGTGTGTTTAACCCTTTGCGGTCCTATGTCGGACCTGGTCCGACATTGCAATTATTCCTATCCGGTCCAATGTCGGACCCTGTCCGACATCATCAGAAAAACGCAAAAAACAGGTTTCTAGTCGTTTTTTCTTTGGAAAAAGCCGAGAAAAACATTCAAATGGCCGAGTGGGAGCGACAGGAGCCGAGACAAGCCGGAAAAAAAAAAGGCTGTATCTCATGAATAGTCATACTTGCCCCTGGCATCAGATAACAGCGGCCATATGGAAATAAGCTGGCTGCTACTGCATCAGCGCTCAGAGAATATCACGCACATGATATTGCATCAGCGCTCAGAGAATATCACGGACATTTACAGAGCTTTTTTTTTTTTTTTTTAACTGCGCGTGTGAAAATAAATTGGACCTGACACGCACTTAATAAATGGACTGCAAAGGGTTACATACTGTGCTTATTATTTCGGGACTGAACCTCGTGTTTATTTAGCTGAGCAGGTCACATCACTGGGTACTGCCAGTCCTCCATTTATTGCTTACTGTTGTCATCAGACTACTGGATTACAAATTAAAACCATCAGTTCACCAGTACTTTGTTGTTATCTTGAACACTGCATCACCTCTACACCTGCGCACTGCAACCCACATTGCCACAGACCAATAAACGCAAGCACTTCTGGAAAGAAGGTTTGAACGCACACGTGCATTATATTCTGTGCCCTTTACACTCAATGTTATAACATGTTAGCTTTCATTGGGCAGTAGACAGTTTCCCCACATGGCTACAGTAACTCTACCCTGAAAAGAGCTCCAATGCTTGACTACTGACCAGCCTTTCTCCGTTTCAGTATATCCAAGCCTCCAGGACACATTCTCAGACCTCACCCCTCCTTGAGTCAATCGTCACCCCTCCTCGAGTCAGTCGTCAGGCATCAGTCCGAGTTTTTTTTTTTTTCGGGGAGAGTGTGGGGTTTCAATTGAAGCAGCTGAACTCAATTAAAATACTGACATTGTTAGTTCACTACTAATCTAGCTAAAAAAAAAACATTACCACGGTAACTGCTTTTGCATTAAACATTAAGCTGTGATCTAATTATTGTGATGCACACAGAATGATTGCTGGGTTGTCAGTAAATCTGTCATTACCTTTTACCGTAAGTGACCTACAGTTAGTCAACTACCAGTTCCTGAGGTCAGCTGTCCCTTTTCTATTCGACTAGTCGACTGTGCTGTGCTACCCCCGACTATAAAGAGAAGAATGATAACGTTCTGCACTGACTGTGTTCCAGGTTCTTATCGATTGGCTCTCAGGGGGCTACTCAGCGGCCTGACTTTGATGACACTCCTGCCCCTGAATTCCTGCACCCTGATTGGATGGCTCAGCTCCCTGACTCCACCCCTCTTTCAGAAGTCTCCCTCGCTGGGACTCACAACACGATGGCCTTCTACGGGGGTAGACTTGTGCAGTGCCAAGCCTGGCCGCTACGCCTACAACTGGAAGCTGGCGTGCGATTCCTCGACGTCCGCGTCCGCTACACAGGTGATACTCTGGCGCTACATCACGGGCCTATCTATCAGAAGGCCAATTTCGACTTAGTTGTTCGAGAAACGATACAGTTCTTAAAAGATCACCCAACGGAGACCATTCTTATGAGAGTGAAAGAGGAATTCAGTACCACATACAACATATATGACGCAGTAGTACGCTATTTAAAAGAGCATGGAGACTGGGAAGCGTGTTGGAACAGTAGGGACATTCCTACAATGGGACAGGCCCGAGGGAAACTGATTGTTCTTCAGGATTTTTCCGGGAATGCCATTGGGATGAAATATAGCTCACTGGACATAGGAGACGACTGGAAAGTGCCTACCTTGCTTCACATCAACCAAAAGTGGGACAGCGTTAAAAATCACTTGGACACTGCCCAGGTCGGAAACAACAGCACTCTTTTTCTGACGTACAGCAGCGGCGCAGGCATTCTGGCGTATCCCGACGATGTTGCCAAACGCATCAACGCCAGGCTTTATGAATACCTGGACAATCTGAGGGGGCAGAAGACGCGTTTTGGAATGATAGGCATAGATTTTCCTTCTGCTTGGTTAATAAAAATGATAATTGAATTCAACTGAATCTTTGAGATGAAAAAAATATGTGCGGTTTTAGCAGAGAAGCTATTAATCTGGTTCTAACAAAGCTCCAAATGCAATCTGGTGAATATAATTACACTTATAGAATGGTACATTGATTTATTTAATATAACTTGGGACAGTGTTTACAGCACAGAAATTCAGATCTAAAATATGGATTCGGTACCCAAGTGGCTCACCGAATAAAGGCATGGCTGTGTGGTGTGCAGGGTGAGTCATACAGTCTGGGGAGCTGGGGTTTTAATGATAAGTATTTGGTAATGTCTCTTGTACCACAGTATACACTATATGTTGAGAGTTTAAAGTTATTAGCAAAATGAGCAAAATTGACTCAATTCAATATACATTCATCTGTTAAGCAGAGACATTTTAGATTTTGATTGAATTAAATATAATTTATTTTCAAATAGAAATACTTTTTTTCTTCCTGTTAAATTTCTCTATTGTTTCCAAAGATGTTGGTTAAATGTCTTAAACAAAAAATAAAACCTTTAATGATTTTAAAGTAAAATGTGTTATTTTACCTCTGGTAAAATACTTTTACTTCTGTTTTCTGTTTTTTTTCATACTGTGAAAAAATGTCAATCGCTACGGATACTTGTTTATATATATATATATAACTGGGCACACCCCTAATAAAAATACTTTTGGGACAAAAATAACTACACATATTTCCCTTTGAATGTTCAATACTACTGGTGTGCTTAAGATTCAAATTGTGTGATTATTAGTTTTTTTAACTGCACCCAGTTAACTAACACCCTTGATTATAATTATTATTATTATTTGTTTATTTAGCAGACGCCTTTATCCAAGGCGTCTTACAGAGACTAGGATGTGTGAACTATGCATCAGCTGCAGAGTCACTTACAATTACGTCTCACCCGAAAGACGGAGCACAAGGAGGTTAAGTAACTTGTTCAGGGTCACACAATGAGTCAGTGGCTGAGGTGGGATTTGAACCGGGGACCTTCTGGTTACAAGCCCTTTTCTTTAACCACTGGACCACACAGCCTCCAATAACATTAAAAAGTAGTGGGGTTCCGAAAAATCTAGCGTTACAAGTCCCCACGTGTTGCAACAACTGTTTAAATGACATACTTGTATTTTTTTATTATCATTGTTAACATCCTGAGAACTTTTTACACTTACAACTTTAAAGTCTGTTTCAAAGCTCTTTTCAAAATGGCCGCTCTAGTGCACTGGGGTTTGAGATCTGTCCTCTAAATCACTGCAGGAAGAGTGATTTAAAAAAAAAAAAAGTGCTCTGGCTTTTCTGTCCCGTACCACATCATGGATTGTTATAGCTGTGTTACCTGTTTGACAATGTGGGCAATTATCCTTACACTATTAAAACATAACTGGCAAAAGCAATGTGACATAATGTCTTGGAAAGTATGGGCGGTGGACCATGCTGCTAATAAGAGGTAGGAAACCTTGGTTAGGACTCCTTTCATCCCATAGTAATAAAGATACAATTATGTGTAGTGCACACTCCTCTTTTTCTAAGCTCAAAAGGACATGGGTAAATCAAAGCCATAGCATCGCTGTAGCACCTGTTATTTACTGTCAGGTACAGTCTGAGCGTAGCAGCTGGATTGGTAGTCTTCAGTGGTCACATCCAGGAGTGGTTCAAACTCGTGTTCTGGAAGAGGCTGAAAAATCATTCAAATTCATTTGTTAAAATGCTAACGATTCAATGATAAAATCAATTGTTTGAGTGGTTGAATGTAAGAAATTATTTCTGCGACGCTGGGCGCCGCCTGCAGTTTTAAAAAATATGTGAAAATATAAATTATGATTGACCACTATATAATATCAACATAACAAAAAAAAAAAAAACTTCACTTTCTGGACTTCCTCTCCTCCGTGTTGGTGTTGTTAAGTTTCTGTTTCCTAGGTGTGTTTATCTTCAGCAGTTTCAGGAAATGTCAAAACACATGGGAATGTGGCTGGAGCCGACAAGTGAATAAATGATTAAGTGATTAATTAGGCTCCAGCTATGGGTGTATAACATAGGTGTTCATGGGTGGTAATTAGAAATAACTGATGTTGGTGTTGGAGGTGGAGGGCTGTGCTCTGTGTTCTGTGTTCCGTGCTCTGTGTTCCGTGCTCTGTGTTCCGTGCTCTGTGTTCCGTGCTCTGTGTTCCGTGCTCTGTGTTCCGTGCTCTGTGTTCCGTCTGTTTACGTTTGTGAGTTTTGTATAACCTTTTGTTTTGGCCCTTGTGCCTTTTATTTTGTTAATGTGTTTTGTTCAGTGTTTGCTTGTTTAGTGTCTTTGTTTATTATTAAACGTGTGCATTAGCACTTAAACCTGCAGCTTCTGTGTCTGAGTTTCCCTTCCTGGTCATAACAGCCTTGCCCGAGATGCTGTCCTGGCCACACAACTCTAATATGTATTCGATTTTATAACACACCAGTATGTTTCAAAATAAAGTTTCTGTTGCCTCATCTCGGCAATACAAATAAAATAAAATTCATAAGAACAGGTCCAAAGAGAGGGGATGTCCTTACCTGCTGGGTGCCTTTGTACTTGCAAAGAGCCTTGGATCCCAACACAGCCATAGCAATAGTGATGCAGAGCTGAAGAACTCCAAAGATCAACAACGAACTCTTCAAACCAGTTAAGATCAACTGTGATGACAATAATAATGAATATACAAAGATTGAGAAATTATATAGAAAAGTGGCATAATTCTCGTTGTACCACAAGCGCTGAGAGATCTAGCCTACAAAAGAAAGACGGGGTGATTCACACTGTTCCAAATGACACCGCGTTGTACATTGTATTTGTTATATAAAAACAATACACTTCCTCATAACAGTCTTTGTGTCTGCAAATGCTTCATTTTTCTTGTACAAACCCACAATCAAAATTTTACATATTAGAATCACAGAGTACAGTTGTGTAAGCATCAGGCATTTCTCATCTGGGAACCATAAAGTCACATGACCACAATATTGAAGCCATTTTAGGTCAGAGCTCAAAGTGAAGGATGTATTTATCATTCAAAAACAAAAAGCCAAAAAATATTACTGAAAACATACCTGATAACATAATTTAGGCATTGAGATTACTACTTAAGAAAATGAATGTTTATTTAATGCAAAAAATGTATTCTCTATAGAAAGTTTGCTCAAATTCTGAATAACTCCATTTATATAACACAGTTAAGTATGCAAGGGTACTTACAGACAAGATCTGTCTGTTTTTCAGACATTCCTCGGTGTACGTTTTGCTAGAATAGCCTTCGTCTTCCTCATAGCAGGCATTCCCCCAAGCATTCCAACGCAGATCTAGAGCGAGGAAGATGACTGCAGTACCAGCAATGATGGCGCTCACAATGTTCATGAGTATGGTTAGCAAAACCTGCAAATGAGAAAAAACAACTTCAAAAAAACTAAATCTAAGCTACCAACACAGGCTGCAGGAACTCCATCTCCGCAGTGACTCACGCCAGTGTTTGCTCTGTCCTTTATTGCAACCTGGCCAGACTACTGAGGCGCCTACAGAAGAGAATATTAGAGTATTATTAGCTACAGCTTCAGTTTTTAGTCTGTAAACTGCTGGGAGTTAATATTACAACAGGAAATATGTTGACAACAAATCATTTATAGTATATGGTTCTATTCTAATAAGATAATTCCAGTAAATCCTACCTAATATATATATATATATATATATATATATATATATATATATATATATATATATATATATATATATATATAAATAAAGAGAGAGAGAGAGAGAGAGAGAGAGAGAATCAATATTTCTTAGGTCTCATGTTTTCCTATAGGAAACATGCACACGTTATGGTAAAGGTGAATTTTTTTAAACTTTTTTAAATTTATTTGAAGCAGTCTGAAGAATATTTATGGAACGCTCCTTGCAGATACTTCAAGGCTACACTCCATTCAACTTGAAGAGGTTGCATGAAGGAACTACGTTGGCACAGGAAAAGCAGCGATCGGTACTCAAATACGCGCCAACATATCAAGCTTTAGAGAGTTTGAGCTATTTTAAAGAACAGTCAAACATTTCTAAAAGTATTTTTTTTCCTGGAGAATTCTTTAATGCACACAGAAAGAGGCACTGTCTAAAAACATTCAAAATAGTTTTTCCTCCTAGAAGTTTTGTTGGCTGCATTCACTCAATGGGAAGTACAGCTTGGAAAAAAAGAGATGGTGTGCGAAGGATGGCTTGATGTCAGACCGGGAAATACAGAGACACAGTACTGGGAGTGAATGCGCTGCTGCACGGATTTATTGTAAATAAAACGGTTGAACAAAAGACAAAACACTTACACGAAAGAAAACGGCACGATGGCCAAAAAAAGAGACAAAACAAACCACGCACAAGTATGGTGCTGGTCTTTTTCAGCACGAGTAGCAATGGTTATATTTGATCTTTATTTCTCCCATCTCTCTCTCTCCGGTTCTCTCCTCTGAACACCCAACCTTGAGAGCGAGAACCGTGACTCTTATGCAGTTAATCATTCACTCTGTCTCTGGCAAAGTCTGCACATGAACTCCTTTGTGCATTACACATGCCCGAATACTCACCAGTGCTACATAACCCAAACCATACAAAATAAACCAAATACACACCGGGGCGAGGGGGGGGTACCCCCATCACAGATAGTAATGTAAGATTTCCTGAATTTATTTTGCAAGCACCATGTACCAGGTCCTAAATTATTTAATTTGCATTTAGCAGAATACTACATATTTGGAGTTCAATCTCTTTCAAAGCCATTGTGAATTGTTTTATATGCAAATTTACCAGAATGTTGGTAGTTCTGCCTCAGTGGATCACAATATTGTCCAGTACCATGATGAAGTACATTGCTCAATTGTGCATTAATGAAAGCTCATTAATGAGTATTTTGTTAATGGAAAATGTGTATGCAGAAATAAATATATTCTTCAACATTAATGATCATTTTGTTAATTGACAATTTATATGCAGGAATAAATGCATTCTTCGATGATATACCTGCATTTAATAAGATGTTTCTGTTATCATAAGATTAACCGGTAAATGTTTGAAAAGCAAGCTATTTCTTCATCATTTCAGACATTTACAACCTTATTTGGTAAATGCTGACATTTACCGGTAAAACTTAAGATTGATCAGATTCAGACTTTTACCGTAACAGATATACGGAGGCTGTGTGGTCCAGTGGTTAAAGAAAAGGGCTTGTAACCAGGATGTCCCCGGTTCAAATCCCACCTCAGCCACTGATTCATTGTGTGACCCTGAGCAAGTCACTTAACCTCCTTGTGGTCCGTCTTTCGGGTGAGACATAATTGTAAGTGACTCTGCAGCTGATGCATAGTTCACACACCCTAGTCTCTGTAAGTCGCCTTGGATAAAGGCATCTGCTAAATAAATAAATAAATAATATACAGATTACAGCTAATTAAAAACCAAAGTTACCAAAGGGATAATATTCCTGAAAGGGAAATGTGTGCTGTACTTACCAAGCACGGGCTGGGAAACTTGTCCGTAATGACACAGAGAATTCCAGAAACAATACACTGCCAGGAAACAACAAGGATTTTTATATTAGGGTCGGTGTTCCATAGAACCATGCCTCCCTGTGGAACCCTGCCTCCCCGTATGAACTCTGTATGCGGCTGGGCTTTTCTGAAACTGTTTAAGTAACGTATCTGTAATTTTTCATTTCACTGTTAACATCCTGATAACTTTTTACACTTTTAACTTTAAAGTCTGTTTCAAAGCTCTTTTCAAAATGTCCGCTCTAGTGCACTGGGGTTTGAGATCTGTCTTCTAAATCACTGCAGGAAGAGTGAAAAAAAAAAAAAACTGCTTCTGTCCCGTACCACATCATGGATCGTTATTGCTGTGTTACCTGTTTGACAATGTGGGCAATAATCCTTACACTATCAGTGCACTAGAGCGGACTTTTTGAAAAGAGCCTTGAAACAGACTTTAAAGTTACAAGTGTAAAAAGCTGTCAGGATGTTAACAATGTATAATTACTGTTATTTAAACAGTTGTAGCCACACGTGGGGCCATGCAAAGCTTTTTTTTTCTGAAGGCCGCTACTTTCTCTTCAACCTCTTCACTGCGTTGTTAAATCAGAAACGCTTACAAATACTTCAACACCTCTCACTGCAAGAAAGATGCTTTCTAAAGCGAGTTTAATACATTCATAAAGGTTTTATGGTTGCACCCTGTTAAACAATATATACCAATAGGAAAGAAAACACAGGGAAGCAATCAAAACGACGAACTGAATGCTGGGGTATACAGCCTAAAGTGTAGAGTACAAATCCAAGGAGGTTATGATGAGGTTGTATAATGAACTGTTGAGATCACGCCTGGAATACTGTGTTCTGGCTGAAAGAATCAGTCAATAGGCGAAGCAGCTGACTGGTTATTGAGAGGAAAGAAGCCAGTGAAGGGGTGGGGACAATTTCACTCTCCAGATGACCCAGGAAGTGCAAGAGCGTCTAAAAGCATGGCTTGCAAACAGAGATTTCTTTAACCTAGAGTACATAACATGAAGATGCATGAACTGCACATTTGAGACCAGGTTAATGAACAGATGTGCATGGCAGAGAAAAAATTTGGAACTGTTTTGTACAATTACTTTAAGTAGAGTGGTTAAGATGACAGCGCCCAGCCTCCTCCCTGTTACACTATCCACTGTCACCCAGTAAAGGGAGCCACTAGAAGTGGAGCCACCTTATATTAACCCTTAGCGGTCCATTTATTCAGCGTGTGTCAGGCGTGTCAGGTCCAATTGATTTTCACACGCGCAGTTTATTTTAGACGCGCTGTGTAAAAGTATTTTTTTCACAGTAAAACAGGTTTAAAAGGCACTGCATATCAACAGGACACTCAGTACTGCATCTCCAGCCCCGCCCCACCCCTTGTTCGCTATATTTTTCAAATGCCTCTTAATAATAGTACATACCGATAAATCATCTCTTGATCACTTGTTTTATCACCAAACTCCTCAATAATGCGATCCAAGTCGTTATTTTATTACTATAACATCTAAAAAAAAGCTCTGCAAATGTCTAATATTCTCTGAGCGCTGATGCAGAAGCAGCTATCTTGTTTGTTTATGTCCGTGTTATCTATGTGGTGTCGGGTCTATCAGTATTCATGAGATACGCACTTTTTTTTCGGCTTCTCTCGGCTCCTCTCGGTCTCACTCGGCCATTGAATGGTTTTCTCAGCTTTTTCCGGAGAAAAAAAGACTAGAGACCTGTTTTTTGTGTCTTTTTGATGATGACCAGAAAGGGAAAATTGCGATGTCGGACCAGGTCCGACATAGGACCGCAAAGGGTTAAGCAACTTGCTAAAAATCTAAAACATTAAAGGCTTACCATTACACCAATCCCGTACTGGGTTTCTTCTGTGTATGAAGTCTGTGACAGCACTGTACCAAATGCTAAGGTCACCAACCCAATCATTATCTGGACAGTCTGGAAAAGAGACGAGAGTCAAGCACAAACGCACAGATTGTATTGAAGAAACGAAGTCAAGCAGAAGTTGGCAATTCGTTTTTGCAGTATTATCAGAGCCTTATAAAATGTAACTATACAATCTGAATGCATTTCAGAGCTGGCATTATCATAAAGTATACTTTGTTAACATGCTTTACTACACAGTGGGTTGCTGTAGCTGACTGTGTGGTTTGTGTAATCATGTGTGAAGTGGGTGAAACTAAATGTATCAGTAACATTCAACATTAGAGCCATCAGTGTGATGAACGAGGGGGATGACCATGACAAATCACCTGTGTGTACAGAACAGAAAAGTGGTATTTAAGACACAGATGACATTAGGTAAGCACAGGAGATGTTATTATCATGGTAAAGTACATTAAAATAACTGTATGTGGAATAACTCTCAAGATACATGTAAAAATGGTAGTGTGACAGACAGATGTATAGACAGAGACACTGACATATATCCCCACAATCTGATACCAGGGGTGTGCAGTTTTTGAAAATCTTCTTGTCCAAGGGACAAAATGCTAGAAAAATCTCCTTGCCCCCTCACCGTCCCACTAAACACACAAACAGAATATAATTTTGCTTTTAATAAACAATGAACACAATCCATTAGTGATTAATAATAATTTTAGCTTCATGAAGTCAAATAAAGAAAACGTAATTCAGTCCAAACATACTTGCCAAAACTGAACCCAGCTAACTTTTGTCCATGAGACATGGTAAAACAAATAATAAACTAAAAAGAAAAAAAAATGAAATCAGAGTACATTTTAAAACCTATTTTTTTTTACATTTAAACTAGGTAATAGTAGGGTGTATTTCATCATAGAGTGAAAACTTTATTCTCTTAATAAATCTTCAGATTCTCAGCTGTTTATAAAGGTGGATATTAGTCCTGATACACAAGCAGAAAGTCACGCCCTGTCAGTCAGACCTCAAACAGGTAGAATGCTCACCGGAGTGGAAGGGTTAAAGGATTGGTTTCTAAACTTCATTACCCAGAAGAACAGCGATGATGCTTTTGGTTTCCTATATCACCACTGGATCATTTTGTTTTGTGGGAGTTTCAGTGGGAGATTGAGTGGGTAGCAGTTTAGTAAGACTGCAATGCTATGGAGTGATTTCAAAGTTGTATTAAAAATAATGAAGTCAATCTATAGCTTTACAAACCTATTGCCAACCATTATTATTATTTATTTATTAGCAGACGCCCTTACCCAGGGCGACTTACAATTGTTACAAGATATCACATTACTTTTACATACAATTACATTATTTTTTATACATTACATAAATTGCTAAACCGTTAAATATAGTTTAAAGGCTTTTGTAATCTTTATTATGTTAAATATTCTTCTTACAGCTGGCGGTCAGACTTTACTGAGCTCTTACTATAGAGAAAGGCAATGCAACAGTATTGTTGCATTAATTTAAATACATGTGTTAATGGGTGTGACTGAGGGTTTGTGAATTACAAGGATATGTGTATACTCTGTATATATTTTTGCTTTGAGGTTAGAGATACGCATTTGTTTTATATTATTTTCATTTGCGTGTGCGAGACGTCTGCAGTTTAGAGTTTTCAGGACTTGTGTGACTCCCTAGAAATCTACGGGAGTTTTTCTAGCAACAGAATGTTGTGACAAAAGTATAACGGTAAAACTTGTCGTCCCACACAAAAATCTTGTTGTCCCAGACATCGGGCGATACGAATTGCACACCCCTGGATACTCCGTTAAATTATGCCAAATAATGTTAATATCAAGTTTCATCACAGTAAGTGCTTTACCAGATACATATAAAAAAATTTAAAAAAAACAATTTATGTAACATAAGGTCTGACTTCACTGCTGAAGTGCTTTCTGATTTCCATGTCGTGCATTAGCTGCAGTCCTGTTTTAAGAACATAAGAACGTTTACAAACGAGAGGAGGCCATTCGGCCCATCTTGCTCGTTTGGCTGTTAGTAGCTTATTGATCCCAGAATCTCATCAAGCAGCTTCTTGAAGGATCCCAGGGTGTCAGCTTCAACAACATTACTGGGGAGTTGGTTCCAGACCCTTGCAATTCTCTGTGTAAAAAAGTGCCTCCTATTTTCTGTTCTGAATGCCCCTTTATCTAATCTCCATTTGTGACCCCCTGGTCCTTGTTTCTTTTTTCAGGTCGAAAAAGTCCCCTGGGTCGACATTGTCATTACCTTTTAGAATTTCGAATGCTTGAATCAGATGTTTTGTTAATATTGTTATTAACAAGAAGTAAGTATGTTTTTTGTTCACATAAAATGTAATCTGTTATCACTTTTCATTACCGGTCTGAAAAAGGCACCATTACAGTTACAAGGTAACTCCCGACACTGGGTGAGAGACTGTAAGCATATAAGACATTGATTCTCACCCCCAGGGCTCCCTGGTTTCCATTGAAAAGGTTCTTCAGTTTATGTGTCACTTTGCAAAACGAACTGCAGCACAGTATCTTGAACAACTGGCAAATCAGAGGCACAGAGTCGTCACACTCTGCGATGGTCAGGGTGTAGGCAGCCACGCCATGGGCTTTGACAACGGACACAGACATGTCCTTCAGCACATGAGCTGTTATGGAAAGGAGAAGAAAAAAAAAAAAAGAGTTTGAAAAAAACAGCCAAAAATGTGTTTTAGCATTCTGTTTAAATTCCAAAACGTAACCAAATCAGAAAGCCATCATAACAAGTTTTTAAAAAGGCTGTGTGGCCGAGCTGTCGTTGAGTGGCGTGTGTGGTGACGTCACGGACCAGAAACAGAAACCAAACCAGATCATGGCGGTGGTGAAACTGCAGCGCTAAGGCGCTCAGTGTATTTATTAAATAATAAATAAACAAAAGGTTTAAACAAACACAAAACACACTAAACAAAAAGGCGCGTTGGCCAAACAAATAAAGAAACAAGTATATTTAAATATAGCAATTGCTTTGTTGTTGTGTTTTTATATTCTGGCCGAGGGGTTAACTAGCTGTTAATTATCTTATCACCCCCCTTGGCCACAGTCTGCTCGAGTTTAATAAAGGATGCGTGACTGTCAGCTAGTTTAATAATCAGTAGCTGATCAGCCACGCATCCTCACGAAGTTTTAAAATATACCATAACAAATAAGCGGCGCTTCGCCGTAATATAAACATGAATCATAATATAAATAAAATAATAAACAAAGGGGACGGGACACTGCGCCACAGACTGCAACATGCATTTGTGTAGGTAGGTCTACATCATTTAATTGTCTATGGAAAAGACTGTGAAGAATTATTTGAATATGAAATAAACTGTTTTGCATTGTACACTTACGATTATAAGAGGCTAACGCCTAGACTAGACCTGCATATTCTGACACTGTTCACATGTTTAGACTCAAGCATTTTAACACTTGGCTAATGTTATACTCTAAACAGTATCGTGCCTCGAAAATAAGAGCTATATAGTATACTTGCCTTTATTATGGAAATGTTGTCTTAGATTTTTTAGCAAAATGCCTGGTGGAGGAAGCTCACTGAAATATTACTGCTGCGCAATAATGCACAACAGATCCATACTATCAGTGTTGTGTCTGTGCCCAACCCACTCTCTTAAAGCTGCAGTGCCCCTTCACAATCCTTTCACGGAAGTATAGGCGGGCGGGCGGGGGGACACAATGCATGTTTTTTGGTTGTTTTTTTCGTGTTTTTAATTTCCTGTAATGGGTAATATTGACACTTTCCTATATTTTAATGAAATACAGCTAAGAGCTCAAGCACATTACTTTGGGCTTGATTTCTTTTCAGAATTCAGCAGTGGACTCTACACATACAGCACTGGGCCAGTGCTTTGTTTTTTTCTACATTTCCCTGTCCCGCGTTCAGTCTTCGTTACCTTTAATTTGACAGTGCATGAACAGTGACTCGTACTGGTTTACATTCGAGTTCTAGTTCTTGTTCTGGTTTATGACGGTTTGAAGCCGCCTATTAATAAGCTTATTGCTGCCGACTGCTGGTCGATGAAAAAACAAAGTACAAAGTTTCTTCGCACAGGATATTAGATTAGACTGAAATAGTATTGGCCGGTCAAAAACAACAGATGCCCAATCCCTTTTCAGGCAGTTTAAACTATCGTTCACTTACCCCCATGGTTAATTAGTCAAAGAAAATCTCTCAAGACCTAACTCAGTTTTTGCTGTCTGTGTTTAAGAAGCAATTGAGAGAGAAGAATTACCTCCATCCCTTAAACAAGGTTTAATATCTCTTATACCTAAACCAAATAAGGATATTCTCCTATTAGAGAACTGGAGGCCAATAACTTTTAATAAAAAAAACAAGAAAATATATTGGCTTTAATATTTGCTCACGGAATTGATCGAATTATTGATCTGATTTGTAGAATTTTACAAAGAGAATTGGATTTTGGTTTATATTTTCAAAAGGTAATCAAAACCCAGTATAACTGATGCAACAGCTCAATTAAATGTATTTTTATTAAACTTTAGCACACAGTATAAATACAGATACAATCCAAGACATAAATAGATTTGGTAAAGAACTGAAAATATGTGATAAATGTGAAGTTGCTAAAGCTATTGAGAGTATGCATACATTTTCCCTGGTATCTGAATTATTTGCATTAAAAAAAAAAAAGTGAATTAAAAGAAATATGTGATATTCCAGTGAAGGATTAAACTTCCCATTGTAGAGAAAACTAAGAGCAGGTTTGATTCACTGTTGTCAAGGGATATATCCCTGTAGGGACGTGTTCCCTTGTCAAAGACAGAAGGGTTATCTAGGCCCGTCTGTGCATCAGTCCAGTCCCTGATAACATTGTATTTAATTCTATTTGGAAAAATAAACATAATTATTTAAAAAAAAAAGAAGGATATTATCAGTAATAGATGAAAACGAGGAGGTCTCAATACACAAGATCTTAAGACCTCAAATGTTATTTTTAAGCATTTGGAACATTTTCCTGAACTATATCTTTTAAAGGTTTGGTCATCTTGAATTTTTTGTTAAAATATAATTTTGATGTGAACACAATTCCACTTGCTAATTGTCATAAACAGGCACTGCTCACTTGGATGCTATAGTGTACAAATACAGTGTTTGCCCACATACTTTATTTGGAATATCAAGGGTATAAAATATGAAAAATAGTTCTTTGTTATTCCAAAAGTGGTAGGAGAATAAAATGTTGTTGGCGAGAACTGTTAAATTATTAACTGTTAAATTATTCAGCATTTTTTGAAACTTTCAAAATTCCAGTTACTATCTAGGAGTTGCTACAGTCTGATGCAATTCCTGGAGGAGCCCCTTTAGCTTTAAGAAATAATACCTTTTGTAATATAGATGTTTTTGAACTTTCAAATTTCAATTTAACGTCAACGCATCAATGTACTTTAGCTTAGGTATTGTATTAAGATCCAGTACTGTTAAGTTAAGAGGGGTTGGGGTGTGTTTTAAATGAGAAACACTTTGGCTTTATTATAGAAATACATTTAAAAAATGTAGACGTGCATATCAATCGACAGGGTCCCAACATCACGCTCCATCAATCAATCAATCGACAGGGTTCCAACATCATGCTCCACCAATCAATCAACAGGGTTCCAACATCATGCTCCACTAATCAATCAATCGACAGGGTCCCAACATCACGCTCCATCAATCAATCAATCGACAGGGTTCCAACATCATGCTCCACCAATCAATCAACAGGGTTCCAACATCATGCTCCACTAATCAATCAATCGACAGGGTCCCAACATCACGCTCCATCAATCAATCAATCGACAGGGTTCCAACATCATGCTCCACCAATCAATCAACAGGGTTCCAACATCATGCTCCACTAATCAATCAATCGACAGGGTCCCAACATCACGCTCCATCAATCAATCAATCGACAGGGTTCCAACATCACGCTCCATCAATCAATCAATCGACAGGGTTCCAACATCATGCTCCACCAATCAATCAATCTACAGGGTCCCAACATCATGCTCCACAAATCAATCAATCGACAGGGTTCCAACATCACGCTCCATCAATCAATCAATCGACAGGGTTCCAACATCATGCTCCACCAATCAATCAATCTACAGGGTCCCAACATCATGCTCCACAAATCAATCAATCGACAGGGTTCCAACATCATGCTCCACCAATCAATCAATCGACAGGGTTCCAACACCACGCTCCACCAATCAATCAATCTACAGGGTCCCAACATCATGCTCCACAAATCAATCAATCGACAGGGTTCCAACATCATGCTCCACCAATCAATCAATCGACAGGGTTCCAACATCATGCTCCACCAATCAATCAATCGACAGGGTTCCAACATCATGCTCCACTAATCAATCAATCTACAGGGTTCCCACATCATGCTCCACCAATCAATCAACAGGGTTCCAACATCATGCTCCACCAATCAATCAATCTACAGGGTTCCCACATCATGCTCCACCAATCAATCAATCTACAGGGTCCCAAATTCACTGCAAAGGTCCGCTACTGATCTGAAGCCTTCTTATCGAGGGCTGTGTAAATCTATCAAAAGTTGCAATAAATAAATCTGGGATTAATTTATACAGTGATGGCAAGAGATTTGCAGGCTCCTCTAAGCCAATTTCCATGTTTCTCTCTGCCAATTAACTGTTAAATGTTTCTATGGCTGCTGAGGCCATTAAAGAGCTTAAGGCAGATTCTGAATAATGCATATTTGTAATTGCAATGGACAGAAACGTAGCAGGTAGCAGGTTAGTCATTTATCTTCCTTTTACAGCCTGGGCAGTGGTTTAGTGGTGAGAGGTATGGAGCCAGGTGATCCAAGTTCTTCTCTATTAAAGATATTGCTTCTAGTATGCGTACGCTTCAAACAAACCTAGTTTATAAGGAAACTATTCAGCATATCATGCCAGTCTTAGCTGGTTTTCTCTGTCCTCTTAATCTTTCAGTGCCAGTTATAAGAGAACTCATCATTTATAATATTGTTGAACATAAAAGTCAGTGTGCAATTTACAAAAAAATGGGTCTCCTTAAAAACACTTCTATCTGATCAACTTTTAGGAAGTTGCGATCTTGTCGTATTCAACCTGGTTTTAGATGTGATTTTATTTTTAAAATGTAATATATCAGTATTTCTTTTTTCTTGAGCTCATCATTTAAACATTCAATTGACTGCAGGGGTGTATATGTTTGTTGATAAGTAGACAGAATACTAAGTTTATTTATTTGGAATTGTGGAATTTTGTTGAATAAGAACAGTAACATGAATTATCAGGATGTTCAAATACCAATAAATTCAAATACTAATTCACTAAAGTATGCTGTGTTATCACTGGCATATATATTGACTGAATAGACCCAGAACTGTACACAGTGTTACACACACCATACGGGTGAGGACAGATGGAACAGGTTCAGATATCCAAAATAAATGAGTTAATTGGTGAAATTAAGCAAGTTCTATTTCTATGAAAATGTCTGGCACATTCATTGTTGAAATCCCAGTGTTGTCATTCAGAGCTGAGCACAAGTCTTGGCAAATGCTTTAGTATGCAGAAGCTGTTCTGGTTGGGCTCCAGGGAGATTAAAAATGGCATCTGTGCTGCCTCTGTCTCATTCCACTCTGACAGGGTTTGGAATGAAGGGTCTCAGGATCAAGTGACATTATTTGCTCTGCAATACTTGTGTGAAATATAAACCGTTCACCTGAGAAAAAATGAATTTGCTTTTGAGCCACTGATTGAAGTGCTGGTTGTGTGTGCACTCAGCCTGCGCTCTGTTATAGAGGGGCTGGTATTCAGATCTCATAGAGGTTACAGAGGATGAGTGTAACAGCCGTGCAATGCACCGCCATTACAGATTCCGACACATGTCAGTGAGATGAGGTTAAAAGCTCTGTGACCACGCATGCAGATGAACCTCCCTGCATAGTGATTGAGACTTCACTTGCTGTGTGCGTGGCTGCCGATTCACACCCTCCACCCTCTTAAATGGACAGTTCACACTAGCAATGGTATGGCTGGTTCTTTTGTGTCTTCAGTTGAAGATCCTTTAGCTCTTGTAGTATATTCTTTAATTTGGAATACACAAACATTTCAAAGACAATGCTGTTCCTGATACAAAATCTCCCAAAGTGTCTTACAGAAGTAAGATGAGAGCCATCTAGTGATGTGCCACTTTAGATCAAGCTTCCTTTTGTTTTGCTGGCAATCCACTCCTGTACACTAACTAGATCCAGCTGGCTCTTACTAATATAAAGACTGGCTAATCAAGCCTACATTTCATATGTCTATGGCATGCAACTGAACTCATAGTCAAAGGACCTCCTGAAAGAGCATAAACACACCAAAAATAAAACAATTGATTGCACATCTCATATGAAGGTAAGGGGACATAAAATACAAGCAAGAAAAGAAAAGGGGTACTTTTAATAATGATGCATTAAGATGTAAGAGATCCATTACAATTATTTTTATTCCTTTGGTATTTCTTTAGAAAATATCCTGGCGCACCTTGGTCTGTTAGGCAATACACAAGCTTAGCCACAATGCTTAGTCTTTATACTGTCACAGTAAGCTGCATAAAGACGTTGGCTTTATGTTTAATTTATTGCACGAGGGCAAACAAATTCTCTTTATTGTTTGGCGACCCAACAAACAAGCATCCTAGCTATGCCGTTGGCACCAGTGTACTGCAGACAGATAACAGGAAACTACCACTACACAAAGATCTGAGCACTTCATTGATTATCCCATTAAGTATTCTGATAGCACTCCAAAGATCACTTGATTGATAATTTAATTTCTTAGCAGCTCAAAGTACCTTAGGGTCATTAAGAAGCTGATTATTGCAGGCTTCTGCGCAGTGATGTTTAAATGAACCTAAAATGAAGTGTGTTGTTTATTTCCCTTTGGACAATAGTTGACATCTTTGCTGCAATCACTTTAATAATTGAATATTATGCTGCTCACATTACCCCCATTCTTAAAAAACCTTCTCTTGACCCTTCCTCTGCTCAGAACTATCGCCCTGTCTCTCTCCTCCCGTTCCTTTCTAAAACTCAAAGTAAACTTTTTTTTTTTTTTTGGAGTCTGCAGGCTCCTATTTCTTTGTATATGTTGGCCTTAAAAATAAAACGGTCGCCTATTTTATTAACATAGCTACATACAAACTTATTTGTTGTTCAAAATAATAACCATATAAATGTATGACTAATGAACCTTGATAATTAAGTAGCAAACAAAAATGTGCATCTCCAAGTATGTTTTCTTTATTAATACACACAATACTTGGCATCTAAATGCAGAACTTTTTCAGACAAGAAAAAAATACTTTTTAAAATTATTTTTAAAGAAGGCAGTACCAAAACAAACACTGTTATTTTTATTTTTATGGACACATTAGGGCAGCAGTGTGGAGTAGTGGTTAGGGCTCTGGACTCTTGACCGGAGGGTCGTGGGTTCATAAAAATAAAAGTATCGTGGACCTGGAGGCAATCCACCAAAGAGCACACTAATGCCAGGGTTTAGATGAACGAGCTGTTAAGATATGTTACGGGAAGTCAATCTTGACTGAAATCTGTTAACCCTAGACATTACTTTAAGTGCAGCGCAGTTGGAAGTGAAGACAGCCTTAAAACAGACAGTTGATCCATCCTTGGATCTCTGCATGGGAGACCTTCAATCTCAGGTCATGCAGTCTTTACATTTAAAAGCATGTAAAACTTATCAGGGAAAAAAAGGGGTCTATTTATTTATATCGTACTAATCATATTATTTGTCCTTTTCTGCTCTTTCTAGCTACCTATCGCTATGTCCTGCTGCAGTCCATATGAACCCTGTTCCTTCACCCTGGAGGTTACAATGATCTCCAGGACTTGATTCATTAATTATCTTCGCCTGTGTCTTCTCCGTGCTGGATTGCTCCCGGCATCTACTGGACATTCATTCAGAATCAATGCTGCTACCTCTGCAGCTTCCTGAAACATTTCTCTACATTTAATCAATAGACCTCAGGAGCTTACGAACGGTGCATCTGAAAATGTCAATGACACAGTTTGAAAGACAATTAAGAGGTTTATTTCTGGGGCCTGGAGGAAGGGCAACCCTTAGCCATGGATTCCCTAAGGTTTCCTCCTGTGACCTTGTGGGTGAGCAGAGGGTTTTTCCATACCTGAGCGCCGGGCGTTTTTTTGTGGAAAGGTGGCCCTAGGTGCCCACTTGTCCTGCCCGCTGGCATTAGTCATTAATTCATATGCTTCGTTCATCATAGTTTTGCCAGCACAGGGGCGGCTAACAAGCTCCAGTGGGCAAATTCAATTATTATTATTAGTTTATTTAGCAGACACCTTTATCCAAGGCAACTTACAGAGACTAGGGTGTGTGAACTATGCATCAGCTGCAGAGTCACTTACAACAACGTCTCACCTGAAAGACGGAGCACAAGGAGGTGAAGTGACTTGCTCAGGGTCACACAATGAGTCAGTGGCTGAGGTGGGATTTGAACCGGAGACTTCCTGGTTCCAAGCCCATTTCTTTAACCACTGGACCACACAGCCTCCAATAACGTAATCATTTACGGGCATGTTTATCTGTCAATTTAATAAATTGTTCATTTCATTCTATTGGTGGATGTCTCCTTTCTGAATGTTCAATTCTGGTCTCTACAATACAAAAACCACATTCCAGAGAGTCCAGTGAGCAACCAGACTATCACAGGGCTGCTGAACAAACATTAATAAACACAGGGGTCAAAGGTCAAGTTAATAAAACATTTATCTTTTGTCAAACACAAAACATAGCCTTTACGTATTTCAAATGCAAACAACTTCACACAATGTATTGTACATGGAGTGTATATTCTACTACTTAAAATAAGCAACAGTTACTGTTATATAAAAAAAATGCTGTTATCTTAAACATATTTCATTAATCTGTTTCAACCAAAGTTAGATAATTATGTTCACAAGATGGACAAAACTGTTGTTCTTATTTTGTTTCAAGGCTAAATGTTATAAAAACTAGTAATAAACTACTATGAACAATAATGGTAATGTCTTGCTAGTTTGATATGGTTGCAATTGTTTTATTTTCACGCAGAAAATCTGCCTTTGTACTTTCAAGGTCTCTGCTCTTTGTGTTCCATTTCTTCAAAGGTTAAAAGCCTTCACTCTCCAAAGCTAAGCAACGTTGCTAAGCAACATCACCAAGAGACAAAAAGATAATGTGAACAGATGTGCTTATATCCATCTCATCACAAAACATTATATAAACCTTTGGACTTCAATAGAAAAGTTCAACACCATTTTTTAAAATACACCAGCCAACAAATTTCAGTAAAATGAGTAGAAAACGATGTGACTATAAGCTGTGTACTATTTAGCAGGGCTCTACAGACACTCAGAAAATATGATTAATTCCCTTTAGCATGTTTTTGTCAGTAGGTTTTAAATAAATACGCCTGTTAAATCTGTTAATGTCACAAGAAAAGCTATTTTTCTCTGCCCTAATCTATACAAGCGAGTACCAATCGATGGCAATTGATTTCCGCAATCTATGATTTAAAAGCTGCTTGGATGGAATTTTCCTTCACCTCGGATGCTGGCTTTTTTAATGACATACTGCCAGGTGGTGCCGTGAACTGAAGAAGATGTTGTACTGGAACATGAAATTGCTTTCCAGGTTTAATCAGAGGCTACATCTTGCCCAGGACTACAATCCCACAATTCACTGAAGAGGTCATTTCAATGGAAACGAGAAAAAAATCTGGAAGTGAAATCAAAAATATTTTGCATCAAACAGAAAAGGGTAGGATGAATAAAAGCACATCAAATAGGAGGTTCTGTATTAAATCACACTGGCATGCTGAATTCTGAATAGTCTCTAGATTTGGAGTTAATAGAGCTCACGCAAATGAAATGAAAATTGATTGTGTTGATTGTTCTGCATTGTGTGTGGATATTCTATGTTAAATTAAATTGTAGCCTAACCCTAATCCTAACCCTAACCCAAAGACTAACCCTAACCCTAACCCTAACCAAAACCCTAACCCCTAACCCTAACCCTAACCCTAACCAAAAGACTAACCAAAACCCTAACCCTAACCCTAGCCCTAACCCAAAGCCTAACCCTAACCCAAAGCCTAACCCTAACCCAAAGCCTAACTCTAACCCAAAGCCTAACTCTAACCCAAAGCCTAACCCTAACCCAAAGCCTAACCCAAACCCTAACCCTAACCCTAGCCCAAAGCCTAACCCTAACCCAAAGCCTAACCCTAACCCTAACCCAAAGCCTAACTCTAACCCTAACCCAAAGCCTAACCCTAACCCTAACCCAAAGCCTAACTCTAACCCTAACCCTAACCTAGAAAGAGTGCAAAGAAGAGCAACCAGAATGATCCCAGGCTTAAAAGGCATGTCGTATGCAGACAAGCTAAAATAATTCTTTGACCTGAAAAAAGAAACAAGGACCAGGGGTCACAAATGGAGATTAGATAAAGGGGAATTCAGAACAGAAAATAGGGGGCACTTTTTTTACACAGAGAATTGTGAGGGTCTGGAACCAACTCCTGACACCCTGGGATCCTTCAAGAAGCTGCTTGATGAGATTCTGGGATCAATAAGCTACTAACAACCAAACAAGCAAGATGGGCTGAATGGCCTCCTCTCGTTTGTAAACTTTCTTATGTTCTTATGTTCTAACCCTAACCCAAACCCTAACCTTCAACAGTGGTTAAAAAAACCGTTTCCACATAAACAATGTGCTGTGAGCCCATTTAATGCCATTCTAGAATTATTTGGCCAGGCAGTGTATTCATCAGCAATTATTTTGTAGTTATTTAACTGTATTAAGATGCCACCTGTCTAACAGCGACCACAATTCTCTTACCCAGCAACGGACTCAAACCTGTATTAACCACCCTTACACAGGGCTATTGTTATAAGAAAAATATGATTTTAAATGGTACGTCCTAAATTCAAAGGAATACGGTAACCATTTCAGCGTCTTTTAAAATCAATAAAACAACAGCGCTCTCTTGTAAATGAAGAGAGAAAACGTGGAGAAACCAAAGGTCCTCCCTAGATGACAGAATTAAAGTTATTAAACTTGTAAAGACAGTGAGTAAGTGCCAGAAAAACAGCTGAAAAACTCGGCACTAGAAAGACGCAGATACAGCATTTTGTAACGGACAGAACTAGGGCTTGAAGTTTTAGGTTTTTATTTTTGTTCACGTGACCGTGTTTTGAGCCAATTCAGTATCTTAATTAAACCGTTAATTACTAAACAAAGTCGCTTCTTTTTACCTTGATGTCCTGATTGACCTGCTGATTCTGTTTCACCTTCTTCATTATTCGAACACAAGAGCAAGCAATGACATGAATCACTTCCCCCAGATGCTACTTTAACTTGCATTTCGTTCTTACACTTGCCTGGGAACTAGGTAGCTTCCAATGTGTTTCGTGTTGTGTTGTTCTTTCCCGCTAATTTAACACAATGTTCTCATAATTAGGATGTAGCGGCTTAAGACTTAAAGGCAAGCCGTTATAAGGAAAATAAACACCGAAAAATTCAAGCCATACTTATAAGAGTATAAAAACAATGTGGGCGGTAATCTAAAACGATCTTCTGCTTATGCTGGCGTTGGTTTCAGGATGCAATGAATCAACGCGTACCTGAAAGGCAGACACAGGTATTGAAATGTGCAAAGGATTTAAAACATTTTGTGAGACAGGCAAGCATTCATTATTTCACAAAATAATTTGTTTTGTAAATGCATAATTAAATTACATATTTCCTTTTGTTAATATTCTGGCTTTTACAGTGTATGTAAGACATACATAATTACAGGAAAGCATGTTATTTTAACATTTTAACATATTGCTTTAAAATTATATATATATATATATATATATATATATATATATATATATATATATATATATATATATATATATTCTTTAAAATAACATTCATATGTTCATATGTTGAATAAGCTATATAAAGTAGCACTCCATGTTTTATTTTAGCATGATTATATTACAATCTAAATCAATTTATGCTTTAAAAAAATCACACCACAGTTTCCTAACATTATAAAAATAACATTTGTTTTGAACACAGTAATAATGTATTTTACCTTATAGTACTTTATAGAAGATTTTATTTAACAGCAGCAATTCTTAAAACAACATATACAGTACATTTCAATATTTAAACAGTAAGTATTTTTAAATGTCATTTTTACGGTAAATCTCCCTTATTCTGGTTCTCTTGTTCCACTGTTGTTCAGCTAATCTGTTTAAGTAAGTAGCTTCACTGGGCATTTTTAATTCCTTTTTACATTCCCTTTTTATTTATGGGGTTTGGTCCAATATTGAGATGTTATCTTTATAATCTGCTCTCGTCTGACTTTGAGCTGCTTTGAGTTTGTCTGGAGTGCTGGGACTGAGCAGCCTTCCTCAATCCATGCAAATCATGGGACAATATGACCTTTCAACTGCCAGCCCCACTGGCAGAGTTGAATGGTGATGTCACAGAGAGTAGGCGGGGCTGGCAGAGTTGAAAGGTGATGTCACAGAGAGCAGGCAGGTCTGGCAGAGTTGAAAGGTGATGTCACAGAGAGTAGGCGGGGCTGGCAGAGTTGAAAGGTGATGTCACAGAGAGTGGGCGGGGCTGGCAGAGTTGAAAGGTGATGTCACAGAGAGCAGGCAGGTCTGGCAGAGTTGAAAGGTGATGTCACAGAGAGTAGGCGGGGCTGGCAGAGTTGAAAGGTGATGTCACAGAGAGTGGGCGGGGCTGGCAGAGTTGAAAGATGATGTTACAGAGAGAGCAGGCGGGGCTGGCAGAGTTGAAAGGTGATGTCACATGATTTGAATTAAATAAGGATGGCTGTTCAGGTTTATGATTATCCAGAAAGGTTTAAAGCCTGGTAAAGGCAGATTTAAAAAAAAGATGATCAATCAGTATTGGAGCACCAGAACCCTGGAGCAGACAGGATGATTGCAAACACCATACAGTGGTAAGGGGTGAGTAGGAAAGCAGCTTAAACAAACACTATACAATGGCAAAGGGGTGAGTAAGAAAGCAGTTTGAATGACATGTGAAGATACTCACTGTGCAACCTGGCTTCCCAGATGGCAAAGACATCCTTGTTCGATTCAAATCATGTACAATGGGACCTATCAACAGGTCCCCGATTTCCTATGGGAGTACCTGAGGGTTCTGTTCTGCAATGGCTGAGAAAAAGACATCACAGGCGAACCACAAGCTTCTAGAGGCAAAGTTACTTTAACATATTGCTGTTTCCTAGTTTCATAATTTACATTTATATTCATGTTATGTAGCTCAACTGGATTATTTAACACGTTATAATATATATTTGTTTGATCTACTTCCCCTTAAGTTGTGTCTATAAATGTAAATTGTGAAACTAGGAAACAGGTGGAATTACATAAAGTGTGATAATAACTTGATATTTATTTTACCTTACTAAATTAAACAGGGCACGACTTATCATTACAGCAGAGTGGCCCCATTGCCACGTGATTTGAATGGATCGTACAAATGCAAATGTAAAAAGACAAATAAAATGACATTTAAGTTACTTATTAAAACATGTTAAACAGCACACTTTAATAATTCTGATAAACATATATACAGGGAAAATTACTTGGGCCGCGATTAAATCAAAGGTATGTTGCTGCCATAAAAAGTGATTTCATTGTGGAATACGCAGAGAAATACACTTTGATTTCATTCAGGCCCTTGTTATCCTGTCAGAAGGATGGGGACTAGTGTTTATAAAATATATTTAATAATTAAATAAATAAATAAATAAATAAATAAATAAATCTGTTCCTACTTTCCGTGTGGAACTTTAACATTAGCACCTCTGTAATAAGTGTTCATTAATATTTAATACAGCAGAAGGATCTTTGAATACACCCAACCCATGTAGAGTGTTATTAATGAACTATTATTTAAAGCAAATCTATGGGAGGCAAATTTTCCATCTAGTGTCCATATGGTTATTTTAACAATGTCTAAATGCATCCATGCAAATCCACAAAACAACCTTTTTCTCCTTCCCATTTTAACTGTCCTAATTAGTTGACAAGAAAATCGAATACAATCCCTAAGTAGGACATTCAAATCAGAGAATGCTGTCGGTAGTAAACAGCTCACCCACATCAAATAAAGTCCTTTAAATTAATTACAGCTATCCATTAATTCATGTATGCCATTTACATTCTTCTCACAAAACTTGCAATGTGTTTAGGTCTTACAAAATTCATATTTTGCATTTGAATTTAATGAATCTCTTTAGAACTCCAGTTGTCATAGCAACAATAATAACATGTGCATAATTTGTGCTTTAGTCGGCCAATTAGATAATTTAAAAAAACTAAGCAGCTAATATATTTAAATATATAGGGGCAGATGTACTAAAGTGTTGCGGCTGTCTCAATAATAATAATAATAATAATAATAATAATAATAATAATAATAATAATAATAGCTTTATTTTTATATAGCGCCTTTTATAGTGGACCCCCATCACAAAGCGCTTTACACAGGTAGGCTGTGAACTGTGCACTATATGCAGAGTCACTTACAATTTGACATTGATTTAACATCTCATCTGCAGGACGGAGCACAAGGAGGTGAAGTGACTTGCTTAGAGTCACACAGTGAGTCAGTTAGTGACAGAGGTGGGATTTAAACCGGTGACCTTCTGGTTACAAGACTTTAACGACTGGACAACAGTCGGAAGTCTTGGGTGAAATGTACTAAACAATGCTATTTGCGACTTTTTAGGGAATGCTTTGCGGCAGCAGTTTTACTTTGCGGTCCAAGCGTAGATGAATATGCATTTATGGGCAGTCCTGCATAAATTAGCCAAAAGGGGGCGGAGTTAATGCAAATGAGGGTTCTCAAATATTATGATGAGATGTACCAAAGCTCCCGGCAGTTGCAACACTTACAATTGCATCAGTTTCTTAAGATCTTTAGAAAGCATGTTAGTCGGAATTGTTGCTGGCATTTCCCAGTCCGTTTCTTCTCGTGCGTTGCCAGCTGTGCTCAGTGCATTTTTCAAGCGAGCACCCAAATACTTAAGCCTTGAAAACAAATTTCTGTGACATTTCTGGTTTCCCCAATGTGTTGGGAGCAATAGACTGCACACATGTGCCACTAACCCCTCCAGCTCATTCTAACCCCAGCTGCAGCCTACCCAACCCAGCCTACCTAAAACACATTAATGTTCAGTGCAATGACTTACTTTTAAAATGCATTGAGCACTATAAATGTGTGTGCAATTTAAGTGAATTGTTTTTAATGTTTAATTTTTTTTTATTTTGGACAAACATGGCTGGCTTAGCGAGGGGCTACTGTATGATTATGAAAAGCTTTTGGGGGGTGAAGATGGGGGCCCCACTATAGAATCTGAGGAGATCTCGCTAAGAAGCAGCAACCAAAATTTAAATGAGTCTATTGCGGCTCTCTTCAGTAACATATCTTCTCTTAGTACGTATTGCAAAATGTTTACAACAGAAAATGCAAATTGCGGTGTGTTTGCGCTGCGACTGGCCCATCTTAGTACACCTACCCCATAATGTTATGATCGACTAGCAGCAAAAACATAAAAAAGGATGTCGCTGCCTGTCAAATCTTAGTTGTCCGATTTCCAAAACGACATGGCAGGTAATGCACCTGCAGACAGCCCTGGCCCTGAACTTTGTATCTTGCAAATGAACTGCTTCATTCGAATTAGTTTATGGGTTCCCTTATACAGCAGGGCACGACTGCATCGTTATGTTGTTCAAATTTACATTTCGTTTCCTTTTTTCAATGTGCCTCTTGGCTTTGTTATCGACATCAAAATTAGATTTACATTTGCACTTCATAGGAAAAACGATCAGATGTGTTGGTTGATTTGTATTATACAAATGTTTTGGATAGTGCCTTCTTCAGTGTACAAGCCATTTGATTAATCACTTTGAAGTTATGTTATAACACTTTTTACAGCATTGGCTGGTGCATACATGTCATAATCTGAGGCAGTATCAGAGGCAGGCTGGATGAGGAAGACATTTCTCCTTTATTCTGCTTTATTCAAAGCATACTGCATACATTTGAACAAAACTAAATCTTTGAAGATAATGCAGAACCGGAAGCGATTATTTAAAAGTGGGTGACAGCTATTTATTCTATACACATACCAAGCACCTTACTGTAAGTTAAATTTATGCAAACGAATGTCTGTATACATCTGTGAATAGTCTGTTAGCATCAGAGGTAATAATGACTAATCGGAATAGAAGCATTACCCTACAACCAAATTACTGTGACACATCACAAGTTATAGCTAATCGAGTCAATGAATGTGTTGCAAACCCCAAAAATGCCATCCAACCTTTGGTGGCACTTCAAGGACATCCCTCACACTGCCCAGTTCAGCTCCACAATATGTTAACTTTGCTTTAAAGAGCCTGTGTAATAATTGCAAATCTCATTTATATCTCATTACAATCATTTAAGTAGCCAATGCTGTTTATTTCCAGGGTCTTGCACATCCCTACTAAAAGGCAACCTTTCTGTAATTGCGCAGAAACGTGTGTAATTAAAGCATCATTAATGCCACTTAAAAATAAATTACATATTTGACTGTCCGTTCATCAAAAAACTGCAAATTACAAATAAATACCACAACAAATAATTGATCACTGATCTTTGACTAGAATAAAATGTTGTTATTTGGCATCAACGACCAACGCCTTAATCAGCTCAGTTTCTAGTTTAACCCTTTTTAAACGATCAGTATCTTGTTTAAGCTGACCTTGCAATTCATGAAAATCACATTAAGACATTAAAGGATCTTTAGCGACTTCTCCTGTATAGAGCTTACGGTTAAGGGGAAACTAAGGGGTCAAATTGATCAACTGATATCCTACTCAGGATTTAATCACCAAATACAGAAGATGTAATCTCTTGCAATATCTCTTAACTTTGGTTTATTTTTGTGTGTGTGTTATTTACAAACAGTACCAATGCTTTTGGCTTTCCTTCATAACCTTCTCTGCATACTATAACAGAAAGTGTTTTTTTTTTACTGCAAAGGTGTCTCCCTTCTTGCAGTCTGCTTTCAACTATGTCAAACTTTGAGCCAAACAGAAAACTACATGGGGCTTCAATTTCCTTGACCATTTTAATGAGTGTTGTTCGTCATTCCTAAATTCAGATCTCAGCAGTCAAGTAAACATGGGTAGAAAGGGAGTTAAGCTTGGATATAAACTGCTCAGTTTCTTCTTCCTGTACCAGAAACGGCATCTGTGCTACGGTTAAGCCCATTATTCCATTGGAAAGCTACACATTGGGAAGCAAAACAACAATGTAAAGGAAAGAAAATTTCCCAATTTCCCAATTTTTTGTTTGGCTGATAAAGTTTGACAGAAGACATCTACAAAGCTTTATAAGACAACAACCTTTCTAAATATGTAAGAACTGTTTTAAAGCACATGGGGGAACTATACCTCAAGATGAAAGACGAAGAACATATTTACTGATTATCAATCTAAATTGAATGCAACAAAGCAAGGTGACGAGCAAAAAGAGAGTTGTCATAGAAGGAATCAAAATTAAACAAAGTTCCGACATTTTAGACCATGCCTGGTCGTTGCTTTTAAATAAATCAAATGTGGATTGAGTGGAATTTGTTTAGAATTTGAAAAACAAGATGTAAATGACAATGCCGGTGACTGTGTCCAGGATACTAATGGAAAATGAGATGAAAAGGACGCACAGCTTCAATATATTTAAGTCATTGTATTGTATTCGTTTTTGCTTTTATTAAATTTGGCCCATCTTCCATCGCATAATCTGGATATCTTTCCCTTCCTGCTCTTTCCTTTTGTTGTGAATGCCGACACCCTCAGTCCCCGGTGAACTCGATCATCTTCTCGGCCAGGATGTCCTGGAAGTTGGAGAGCTGCTTCATCTGCTCCGTCTGCATAGAGTGACGCCTCAGCAGCTTCTTCTTGTGCCTGGGCTCCCGTTTCGGGGAGCTGGGGGCCACTGGCACCAGGATTTTATGACTGGAGTGGACTGGGGAGGGGGGCTTCCCATTGGCTCGGATGTCAGGGATGGGGCGGTGATGGTTGACATTGAGAGGGGGCAGGAATCCCGGACGGGTGTGAGAAATCCGGTCTAGCAGCAGTGTGCCGGACCCTCTTCGTTCCAGAAGCCCTGGGGGTCTGCGTCGTACTGTGATGGGAGATACAGAATTGGGAATGCTCTCCAGGGATTCCCGGGAGGAGCTTGTGAGCAGGGAGAGGGGGGATGTGTTGTACTTACGCCGTTCCACGGAAACACGTCCGGAATCAGGTGATCCGGGGATGGATTCCGGGCACAAGTGGGTATCGGACTCGTAGTGATCCATCCGGGTGAGTCGGGGGTGTGCCAACGGGCGGACGTTGGCTGGTACAACACCAGATGTGGTGGAGCTGGTCTCCTGAGATTCTGGCGCCGTGTTTCTCCTGTAAAGCAGCTGGTGCTGCTGGACCTTATCTGCCCACGAGGATCCGTGAAGGACGGCAGAATCTTCTGAACAAGAACGATCTATGGGTTTTGGCGAGGAAGGCTCGTGGGTTTCAATGCTGTGCCGCCTGGAAAGGATGGGGCGATCGGAGATGCTCATGCCGTTTAGCTCCAAGATAACATTCTCCTCATCTCTCAAAGTGCCAGGCAGCTGCTGCTGCTGCTGCTCCTGGTTTGCCTTGCTCAACACTGAAGGAGCTACTAGACCCCAGGGCTCTGAATTGAGCCTTTTGAGGTGCTTCCTTGGAGGCACAGCCCTTTTCTCCCCTGGCGGGCGAGCAGACGGCAAGGGTAGGGCGGAGGTAAGAGCAAAGCTGAAGATGTCTTCCTTCTCCTCACTCCCTGGGGATGCATAAGTTCGGATTTCCACGTCAGAGGGGGACATGCAGGAGGTGGGAGAGAGCTTATCTTCAACTCCAGGAGAAGGCGGAGAGTTGAGGTACTGCTTGGTCTTTTTGGTACCTGAGGGCGAAGTGTCTGTAGTTATGATGATCACCTCCTTGCCTTTAGCCTTGCAGGCATCCAGTAGGACTTGCAGAGTGTCTCGATCGCCCTTATTAATAGCGTACACAAGTGCTGAAGACCCAGAGTAGTCTTTCATGCTGGGGTCGGCACCATACTCAAGCAACATGGACACCACCTCCTTACCGGACTGCTCCGCACAGGCGTGCATCAAAGCTGTCTGTCCGGATTTGTCTGGGATGTTGGGGTCTGCCCCCTTCTCAAGCAGGTACTTTACCATCTTCTGCCGGCTTTGGGGGTCCTCATAGCCTGCCAGGCAAGCGGCCACGATGGGGGTCTCTCCTCGTTCATTGCCCTCATTGATGTAGGCCCCTCCTTCCAGCAGCAACCTGGTTAGCCTCAGTTTGCCCTGGAACACGGCCTTCAGAAGGGCATTCCCCTCCGTCTGGAGAATTCCACCGTCTCCCATGGCAACCTGAGTCAGGCCCTCACTTCCTCCTGGGCTTCATCACAGAGGAAAGCACATGCGTCAGTGGAGAAGTGGTGATCCTGGAACACAAACAGGTCAACAGTCTTCTAAATCTTAAAGGAGAAATAACAAAGCTTATCATATCAAACACAACAATACCATCTCTGGTTCACCCTTCCTTTCCTTTGTTAAATATGTTGGTTCTTTGCTGGTATTTTATACTTCAGTTTGAAATATGCAGATATTTGAAAGACAACACAATGTTTCCTGGTACACTCTATGGGTTACGATTCAAACTCACACTAGTGGTTGAGCTGCAATTGGTGACCTATATCAGATACCAGGATGCCACAGTCGTACTTGGAAAGGGGGCTTATTCTGAATTAATGTCAAAAGTGAAGAAAAACATCTTTTAAAAAACATTTCAATTGTATTTATTTCTTTTAAAATAAATTCCCTGCTGGCCGCGTATTTCCTTTTAAACAACTCAAGTCTTCAAAGGCAATTCCACATCAGGTTTTAAAGGTTATCAATTAAATAATTAACGGATTAAAATCTGAAGAGAAGTGTAATTGGTTCAATTACGTAATAAAGGGTATGGTAACAAATATCTGAGCTACAATTGCCCTCGCTGTGCACCGCTGGGTTAAAACAAATCAATGTGTACTGCTTTCCTTCAACCCATTGAAGAATCTGCAAGGAGCGATTGATACATTTCCTTCACTAATATCTTAAGTTACCAATCAAATTTACCATACTGTGTACGTTTTCATCTGAGATCTACGAAATGTTATATATATATATATATATATATATATATATATATATATATATATATATATATATATATATATATATATATATATATATATGTTGGAAGACATAGTTAAGCAATCATCAATCATCCCTTAAATCTATATAGTTTTAAATACTTTAACATTTAACACTGACTAACGATCAACCTACCAAATAACTGTGTAGTGTTCAAGCAACTGGGCTTTTTCAAAAAAAAATACATAATTGAAAAATGAAACGCAATGTGAGGAAATGGCCGTTTTTATACTGTTTTGATGTCTAAAAAGTACATTTTGTTTACAGTTAAACCACGGCGATAAATAAATGAATAGTGTAATCACACAGACAAAATTCAATGAAACGCGACGCATTCGCATGATGCAAAATTTGGCATGACAAGGGCAGATGAAGAGAGGTTTCAGTTCTGAGTCACTGTTTTGTAAGCATTATGAATGTGTGTTCATCACTGCTACACCCCGTTAGAAAATTGGCTTTGAACGCGAGAGTATATCTGTACGCTTTTTTAAGCACTCGCCCACAGGACTACTGAGACACAGACATCAACTAGCCTCATCAATTTTAATGTGCCTCAGGCGACCGTGCGAGCATTAGTTTCTAACCCTGCTATTAACATTGCTTATGCCCAGATAAAATTATTTATACATGTGTTACAGAACACCCTGCAAAGCACCTCAAGGTGTTACAGAACACCCTGCAAAGTTTATAAGAAACGCAATCCGTTACCTGTGCTGTGTCCCGTGTTGTCTGTATCACAGCATTATATTTTTAAACATACTGCTGACTCTTTTTTTAATTGTTAATCACACCTAATAGGTTATAAGTAATCTGGGCAATGCGTTTCTCTATATTTACTGGGGGCTGTTCACCAGGAGAAAGAGAATTTCTTTCCTAAGGATCGCAGTGTATCCAGATCAGGCTCCCTCCTGGAACAATGTTGATTTTCTGTCCCCACAACACGCCCCTCATTTTAATCAGCATCATTGTTGCAGGAGGGAACATGCACTGGATACACTGCGATGTGCAGAAGAAAAATTCTTCCTGGTGTTGCAAATCCGACTGTGCGGTCCAGCACCAAGTCATTTTTCAGAAACGCACTTGTCCAGCAGGTCAAAGTAAAATGACTTTGATCATCTCAGTATTGGACCACAAAACATCAACATAATTCCACACAGTTACATAAGAACATAAGAAAACTTACAAATGAGAGGAGGCCATTCGGCCCATCTAAACTCATCCAGATCCTGGTAGCTGACTGATCTCAAAAACCTTTTGGGTCTTAAAGGATCCAAGTGATTCTGCCTCAACAAACATGACTATGTAACCCAATCCTTACCCTCACCACTCTCCGTGAAGTCTTGTCCTAAGTCTGTCTCCCTTTATGGGCAGCAGTGTGGAGTAGTGGTTAGGGCTCTGGACTCTTGACCGGAGGGTCGTGGGTTCAATCCCAGCTGGGGGACACTGCTGTACCCTTGAGCAAGGTACTTAGATTGCGCCAGTAAAAACCCAACTGTATAAATGGGTAATTGTATGTAAAAATAATGTGATATCTTGTAACAATTGTAAGTTGCCATGGATAAGGGCGTCTGCTAAAAAATAAATAATAATTTAATTTCCAACTGTGTGTCCTCTGGTCCTGGTTTCTGTACTGTGCTTAAAGTATTGGTTAGGGTTAACTATGTCAACTTCTTTTACAACTTTAAAGACTTCAATCACATCTCCCCCTAATTCTTCTTTGTTCTTTGCTAAATAGATTGACAGACTGTGAATGACAGGGCGTGTTCAGGTCAGGATTGAGGTGCGGTCTCTCTCCTGAAGAGCTGTGAGGGGAGCCTCTTACAAAACCTGCCTGTCTGTAACACCAAGGATGAAAATTCAAAAATAAATAATATGTGATATCCTATATTAATAAAAACATATTCTTTGTATAGGCGTTGTTAATCAAGTTACAAGCAGGTCGCCAGGCTTGATTTGAAGGCAATCTAATCCTCCCTGTGTTATAATCTGTCATTTTTATTATCTTTTATATTGCTTTTGGAGCCACGCCACCCCCTGCAATTAAAGCAGCACAGAAACAATCCATTGAAGAGGCTTTCGTTCTTAAACGCACAGCCTACAATGATATGTGGGTGGCTAGTAGATGCCACTTAGGAGAATATTGCCCACGTCTTACGGTCACTACCTGACATACTTAATAGATCGCTAGATTTGAGATGTGCCAGTTCTTTTGAAGAGAAAATAGCTTCAGTATTGTGTGGTGTTTGTAATCATGCTGAGTGGTGCTCCAATACTGAGGTGTTCTTTAAATCTGGCTTTGGGAAGAATCCTACATGGTGGATTGAGCAACCTTCCTCCTTCCATTCAAACTGCTTTCTGGCTATTAAATGTGAAAGTAATGAAATAACAGGATTGGTTACAAAACCATATTTTCAATCAGCTAAATGTATTTCTTAAAATCTGTAAATGGCATAGAAACATGCCAATCTAATACAACTCATCTGCTGAGTGGGTGTTTATAGTGGAAAATTATTGGGTTGAAACAGAGACTGTTTGAAAAGAACAGAGAAAATATGAGTGGTGTAAAATCAGCATGTTTTATAAGTTATCAGTGTGGGATCTGTGTGGTTTGGAAGCTGCATTTTAGACATTCTTAAAGTAATTTCAGGTAACAAGATACATAAATTATCATGAACATTCATTCATTCCATAGATCTCAAATGTTCAGTTTGAAAGAAGCAAACATGTATTTAATTTTAAAACAGACATCTGCACTTAAATAAATCTGTTTGCTATGCATGTGTTTCTTTCAAAACTGCACATTTGCAACCTATGCAGCTGTGTAAAATGCTTAAAGAGCTATGTGTGACTTGTACAGTTGATGATGAGTTATTCCTATGGAATGAAAACAAAATCAATTCCCTTTCTCTTTCTTTCTTTCTCTGGAAAAGAATCTCCTCTTTCCACCCACCTTTAACACCTCTACCACCCTCCGGATCATAAGAATTTGAGAACTGCATCCAGAACTTGACTAAGTAATCCATTCCATCCCCTCACCACTCTGTGTGTGAAGAAGCGTCTCCTTCCCTCTGTCCAGTTTTTTCTACTTCATTTCCAACTGTGCCCTCCAGTCCAAGTGATATATCACCCACCATCAACAGAGGCATCACCAAGATGATTGCTGTACACACAGATTGTAAATAAATTCACAAATAGGAGTGGAGATAGTGCAAATCAGGGTTCTCAAATATTCTAATGAGATGTACGAAAGCTGCAGACAGTTGCGACACTTACAATTGCATCCATGTTTTAAGAACTTTAGAAAGCATGTTTTAAACGGTCGCAATTGTTGCTGGCATTTCTCAGTCCGCCTTTTCTCGTGCATTGCCAGCTGTGCTCAATGCATTTTTGAGACGAACAGTCAAAAAACAATTTTTTTCCCCCCTCAAAGCAGGGTGTACTGGAAAACAAATTTCTATGATATTTCTGGTTTCCCCAACATATTGGGAGCAGTACACTGCACACATGTGCCACTAACCCCTCTAGCTAATTCTGAACATCTGTAAAGGAATAGGAAACACACCTAGTCTATTCATGTGCAGGTGGTTTGTAATTGTGCACAATTTAGCACTGCAGTACTGACTAACTTAAATAAAAAACGAACAGTATACATTTGGCTTATAGGCTACTCATGCTAATTATATATAATGCAACACTTGTTGCTGGTCCCTTGAAATTCGTATTAACAAGAATTGATTGTCCTCCTGTAAGTATTATTATTATTATTATTTATTTAGCAGACGCCTTTATCCAAGGCGACTTACAGAGACTAGGGGGGGTGAACTATGCATCAGCTGCAGAGTCACTTACAATTACGTCTCACCCAAAAGACAGAGCACAAGGAGGTGAAGTGACTTGCTCAGGGCCACACAATGAGTCAGTGGCTGAGGTGGGATTTGAACTGGGGACCTCCTGGTTACAAGCTCCTTTTCTTTAACCACTGGACCACACAGCCTCCTGTATCATAACTTGTCAATGCGGCACCATGATCTATTTTGTGTTAAGTGTCTAGGCTGCCAAGTTAACAATAATAATTTTAAAAAAAAACACTCAAATCATTTATTTTGTATTACCATACTGATAGCCTACTGGCTAAAGTGAAAAGAAAGTGCTGCTGTCTAACCTATTCTACTGGTTGGGTTTTCCTCTTCAAGTGTGTGTCATTCGACAGCTTGCAATCTCAAGTAGCCTCTGCTTTGCTATCTGCGTCCAGTAGCTTCTGATTTTTGGATCTGATGATACCAATAGCTTTTGTTGACGAATATACCTTATTTAGACCAGAGGACACAGTTGGAAATTAAATGGAGATTGACTTAGGACAGAGGAAAGGAGACACTTATTCACACAGAGAGTGGTGAAGGTATGGAATGGGCTACCTAGCCATGCTGTTGAGGCAGTATCGCTTGGATCCTTTAAAACTCAAGTTGACAAAGTTCTGAGATCAATCAGCTACTAGCTTCTAATGTCCTGCTTGCTCACTAAATGTTTGAGAATATCAACCGCTCTACAGATTGATTTATCAGTTAGACTGATTGCCTCCACGGTTTTCATTAACTGTGGCACAGAGTCTGTTCATTGAATGAAACATACAGTGCTTCTCCTTTATAACGCCGTAGTGGGGAGCCATAAGACACTGCAATTTGTGTTGAGTCGTATAACGACAATACAAGTGCTAGTGGAATGGCATGATGAGGCAAATGGCAGCCATGACCATACTGCTTGTCACCTGTTCTGCAGTATAAAGGGTTGAATTATGAATACTAAAAGAAACTCAAACTCTTTGGGTGTGTTTACACTGTCGTTCCGGAACCCTTCCGCTACGATTGCGGTACAAAATATTCAGACACGTAATGACGACATCATGGAGCGCCATATTTTGAATATCTTCAATGAAAGCCACGCACGCTGGGGTGACCATTTGAAAAACTTTCGGAAAGGTGAGCAACAATACAATTGAAATAAATATTTTATATATATATATATATATAAGTTGCACTTACTTTTAGATGGTTCGAGTTGAAAATGTGCTCTGGTTGCGGAATGTATGTGTTAGTGCAAACACACCTTTTGTCTCTTGCGTTTCTAGAAATGGCAGACATGCATACATACATTTTTAAAAGACAAATAGGACAATAACATGGAAGGTGAAACATGAAACAGTTACTCGCTTTGATGGTTTCTGTTCGTATTGCATTCATCAGGCTTAAAATGTTTGAAGCGAAAGATAACTACATACTTCTTCAACTGAATATGTGATCCATCAAAAGGAGCAAAATGTACCTCTATTATCATAAAGTTTTTGCAGATCAGCTGCCTGTATATTTGCTATTGGAATTCTCTGCATTGTCGACCAATGAGGGGTTGACACACAGTCATTTGGCACGCTTTCACCTTGCGTTATAGACTTCAGTGGAGATGGTTTTGTTCTGCACTGAGTGGGAGGCAAAGAAATGAGTAAAGTTAAAATTACAGCGAGCTTAAATATATACAGCGGATTCACTGCTTAGTCATCCGAAGGGGGGTTCTAGAAACATAAATAGATACACCGCTAGGTAACAAGGATGTAGATAAAAAGCTGTTTTCGGAAAGGCAATTCTCATTTGAATAACACAATTATTGATGCCACCTCCCTTCTGAAAACAATTGACATATTAGCTACAGAGAGGTTTTCAAACACATATTTATATAGGTTGATGGATAACTAGAAGCTACACAGTGTTTTATTATTATTATTATTATTTTAAAAAAGCACCTGCCAAAACACTGTCAATAAGGAGTTGCACAGCCATTGGCACCTAGATTGGAACTCATTCAATGTGGTAGTCTGTAAGGTGTGTGGAAGGATACCTGGCTATAGCTCGCCTATAAGGAAAGCTATGGTCGGAAATCAATCAATCTTTATTTTATATAGCGCCTTTCGTAGTGGACCACCATCACAAAGCGCTTTACAAGATACAGTAACAAGAAGAAAATCCATAACACTTTAAATACAGAGACATGCATCATACAAGCTATACTATACCTGCAGCTAAATCTGTTCTCTAAAATCGCTTTTGAGACACGACATATCAGGAAGGACGTGCGACCCAGTCTATGCTCTGTCTTAGCTGTGGTGATAGAAACGTATTTTCAACAGGAATGCAAATTTCCATAAGCAGTGGCTTGCTTACACAAATGTGTGAGCTGCATAACACAGGTGTGTTAAGTCAATGACTGTAGATAAGTCAGTATAAGAATACAATATAAAGTTGTAAGGTATCTCTCTGGTGTGATCATTTAGCTTTGCCTATTTAAATATGTATACACAATATCCTCAAACGTAAACGATTTCTAATACAAAAATCATTAAAAAAAAATAATGTTTTCTATAGCCGAATACGCAGGCATGGATTATGCACTGAACCCATGTAACGCATGGAATACGTGAAACTAAAGCAGATGGGAGAGAAAAAAACTATTGCAGTATATCGTTGTGTTTTATAAGTGCACTGTAAAACACACATATTATTGTCATATGACAGACACAAAGGAAAAGCGGGTGCTTAATTACACGATATGACCGAGCATGCGTTTTAGGTTTAGCATATTGGTTACATTAAGTTCCATAAATCGAGTTACTGTGGTTGATATTGTCACAGAGCGATATGTATTACACTTATGACTAGTCATATACAGCTTTAGATATCAATAATGCACGCACACAATGCAAATAAATATACACATATCGATATGTATTATCGATATATAGATAGATAGATAGATAGATAGATAGATAGATAGATACTATTCTGTATTTGGCTATTTAAATACCGGTAGCATCTACTAATGTAGTAGTATTCATATTGCAAATGAATAGCCATTGTTGTGGTTATAAGCAAAATAGTTTTTTGTTGTTGTTTTTTTAATAGTCATATATATAGAATGACTAAGACAAGACAAACTTTTATTTAAAAAAACAAAATATATACAGCAATGCAATACACCTTTTTCTATGACGTTTTCCAAGTTCATAAATGTAGAGTTTGTATAAAGAATTGAAATATCAGTGCCTGGTAATTGAAAGCTGGATAATCCTTAAGTAAATCAATGTATTTCTTCTCGTGCCTTAATTTTAGAACGAGCAGTACAAGAATGCAAAAGCGATCAATCCTGACAGAATAACCGCATTGATGAGCTTCACAGCAGTACAGCAGACCGTTCCAAAAAAAAAAAAAATTAAGAAGCAGATATCAAATGCGTGTTCTTTTTAAAATATGCATTTGTGTTTAATTCTAGTAATAAAATGCGCGTTCTTTTTTAAAATATATGTATTTCTGTTTAATTGTATAAATATAACGCGCGTTCTTTTTTTAAATACATGTATTTGTGTTTATATAACTATGATGTGCGCTCTTTTTTTAATACATGTACTTGTGTTTAATTCTATTTATAAAATGCCTTACCGTGTAGGTTTGTTGGTTGCAGGTTTTTCTTGCTTTCTCGTTTTCATTGACCGTGCGGGTTTTGGCTGCAGCTGCAATGCTCAGATCTGTGCCCGGGTTTAATCAGTTACCACTCCGTGGCAATTTTTTTCCTCGAGGACTATGCTACATATCTGGAGTTCTCTCCCCCATCCCTAGCTAGTGAAGCAGGCGGGAGTTTGTCTCTGCGGGGGCGGGAGGGAGGTGGGTAGGTGGTGGTAGCGTCGGAGTCGATACAATTCGTTTGTAGCTGTGAAGCAATGTGTTTGCTTGATTAGGAGTTACAGCTAAGCTAACTTAGCGTAATCCATTCCCCTTTAGAGAATACATACGAGCCAGACTGGAGCAGGAGTCTCATCATTCACAGGGACTGCAAAACGACACTGTAGCCAACACCAGCATTCGCTCAATGAAGCACCTTTCCATTGTAGTGTAGAACATTTCTTGATCTTTCTCACATATTGGAGGGCTGGTTTTGTGTGTTTTTTCCCAGTATATGCTATCACTTCTGCACCAACAAGTAAAAGTGACGATGGTGATTCTACAGCGGTTTACAATGCGTCCCTTGCGTATAACGCATACTCTATGATGGTGTATAAATAAAGCCTCCTGTCGGATTGACTGCTGAAACCATATTAAAAGCGTGAGGTAGGTCCTGTCAGAAAGTGTCCGCTCTTTATTGTTATTTGTTTATTTAGCAGATGCCTTTATCTAAGGCGACTTAGAGACTAGGGTGTGTGAACTATGCATCAGCTGCAGAGTCATTTACAATTACGTCTCACCCGAAAGATGGAGCACAAGGAGGTTAAGTAACTTGCTCAGCGTCACACAATGAGTCAGTGGCTGAGGGGGGATTTGAACCGGGGACCTCCTGGTTACAAGTCCTTTTCTTTAACCATTGGACCACACAGCTCTCCTGAAAGGCAAACGCTTTTTTAAAAATCTAACAAAATAAGAAAAACAACACAACTTGATTAGATATTTTTATTTTCTCCTTTAAAAAATAATTAATTGAAGACTGGAGAAAAAAGATTGCACATAAAGATACACGATAATATTCAGACAGTTGGTCAGATCCATACAGTTTGCACAAGATTCTGTAAAAGGAAAACTGAACTGCAATTATACAAAAAAAAATCATGCTGGTGATCTTTGACTTTAGAGTGTTGACTGCAGATTAAACTGGTTTCACAGACTGGTTTCATACAGTAAATTGAAGTTTACAGCATATAATCTGCAATAGAAATAACAAGGTAAATGATTGATGTTTCAAAATCTTCAATTCTTGCCATCTGACCACTTCCATAAGGCAACATTTGTTCCATAGATAGCTCCAGAATAGGCAGGAATTTAAGCAAATTCTACACTGTATGGATTCCTCATCAGTATGGTTTAAAATTCCTCAGGTAAATGATCAGCAAAATAAGAGAGCTTTATTCCAAAAAGAAAAAAGAAAATGGCAAAAAAAAGTAATTTCCTGTAAACATAAGGTGACTTATGAGGCTTCACTATTGGAGCAAGGTAGTCGTTTTAGTAGTTTAGTCATAAGAACATATGAACATAAGAAATTCCAGAGCATGATAGATAGGCAGGGCAGAAGGCACTGGGGTTACATATCTGTCCCACTGCTGATAAGACAGCAGGTCGGGGGCATTGAATCTACCCCAGCTGGGGGCCAGCCGTGGCCTCCATAGTAGGGAGGTTGGGCTGCCCATTTGGGGCGGTGATCTGGGCGGTCTGGATTCCCACGGGATGAGGGGTGATGGTGGAGGTGGAACCAGTCCCCTGCTGCTCGGTGGTGAGGGAGGGGTCAGTAGGCTGATCAGAGAGATCAGGGAGTCTTCTAAATTCTCCACCAGTCAGATTGCTGCTTCCAGGGTGGCCGAATTGTGGCGCAGTATCCAGGTTTGTGTCTCAGCATTGACCACATGGCAGAATTGCTCCAAGGTAATGGCTTCACCCATTTGTACCCCTGTTTTCTCGCAGGGGCAAAGCCAGTGCACTATGTGGTTGCACAACCACTGGGCAACCAACCTGGGGAGGGTCTCTGGTGTCCGCAGGTCCTCCCTGAAACACACCTGATGTGTTTCACCCGTGATGTGAAGACGCCGGAGGATGGCCTGTTTGACTAGGTCGTACTGGCTGGCTTCTTCATTGGTCATGGCCTGGTAGGCTGCTTGGGCTTCCCCAATTGAGCAGGAGCCCAGCTGGCTAGCCCAGTATTCCCAAGACCATGATGCAGCGGTAGCCAGACGTTCAAAGGTGACCAGGTATTGTTAGTAGTTGGGGTGTGTTTCTGATGCCGATCCTCTCGATCAGCGCTGCGCACCTCTCCTCTCTCTTGCTGTCCGCCTCCTCTCATCTCTGGTCCAGTGCTTCCAGCAGCACGGACAGTGCTGTGACATCCATAGTCCCGTTTCTCAGACCACCTGTGGCAAAGTGGTTTGTAGTGCACAGGTGCAGTGGTGATGTGGTGCTCAGGAATGATAGACTCAAGACAGTTCACGGTGAAAAAGCAGCTCTTTATTTGCTGACAAATAATAATACCTGGCTCTACACAAGGATGTGTATCGCTCAGGCAAACCACGGGGTTCAGTAATACACTAAACAAGACCCACACAAACACAACACGGTCACAAGTCCTGAGTGAGTGCTTTTGGTGGAAGTGGTGATTTACAGGTTTATTCATGTACAGTGGTGAAGTGGAGTCCGGGTTTAATTGCTGGCGGCTTAGCTACAGCTCCCGGAGGTTAGCCTTCTATAATGACAAGCACAGAGAGTTAGAAACAAACAAAACACTTAACACTCACGGTAATTAATTACTTCCGTTTCCCAAACGGGTCATTTCAGTAACCATAACAAAGGAACAGATTACGGGGTCAGTAACTCCTGCAAATAACTAGGTGCTAATCCATTCAGGGCCTTGTAAGTTAACAGCAAAATCTTAAAATCAATTCTATACTGCACAGGGAGCCAGACAATCGGTGCTCTAGATATTGCCTGGGCTATATCTCAGAGTAGGGGCTAGTATCACAGTAAATTATCATTTATTTTATCAAGTACTGTCAAATTTAATAAAAGGTGTTCACGCAAATTTTGACCATCAAATTGTAATTATTTAGCCAGTTGCCTAAGATTGTTAAGGCGTTTTGACTGAGTAACTGTTAAATGTATATAAACGATATTTAATTTCAAATCAGGCGCCTTAATTTCAAAATGAATTATAAAATGGACTGTACATCTAAACAATATTTCACTTTACTCTAATGGACACAGAAAGTGAGAGAGTGTCTGGGTGTATATTTTTGCTATGTACAGAAAAAGAAAAAAACAATTCTCAGCTGGCATAAATACCAATTTAGTAACTGTGGGGCTCTAATGGAACATAGAATGTCAGTTTCTATAGAAACAGCATAGCTGGATTCCAGGAGAAGCGTTCCCACGGTGACACGAGCATGCTGCTGCAGTGAAAACCCACGCATTGTGAAGCCTAGCAAGGCAAATTGCACTTTTCACAAGAGGTTTATGAGATTTTAATAAACAGCTTTCAATCCAGAGATTGAAAATGGGTTTTGCATTGTCAAAGGTTCCACTGAGTACGTAAGGAATGTGATGTGTGAAGTAAGCCATAACAATCCATGATATAAAATAGGCCTTTTCATAGTTTGAATTATCACAGTGAAATGTATTTTTAACTTACAGTATTATGTGATTTTCATTTATTTAAAGCATAGACATTATCATTCTAAGTGGTTCTTATTGCCATCACACAAATATTGTGTTAATGTGCTTTGATTCTGGGTTCAGAAGCTGCTCTTCAGTTCTAATTGATATGTAACACAAGCTCCTCTCCTCTCGCACTCGTACAATCTCTCACCAGCACTGCCCTCAACCTGATCTCCCTACCCTTGCACCCATCCTCCACTCTTTCCCCCTGATCTCTCTCCAGTACCCCCTGGAACTGCCAGTCAGGCTGGCTTCATCTCTGCCTACACCTCTCCTCTCTCTCTTGACTTTCTGGCCCCACAGAAACACGGATCACCCCACTGCTACCCCAGCTGCTCTCTCCTCTCTCTGTGTGTCCTCTCTCACTCTCCCCGCTCCTCAGGACGAGGCTGGGGAACTGGATTCCTACTTTCTCCATGCTGGAACTTCTCGATCCCCTCTGCTTTCTCCTCCCTCTCAGTCAGCACACGGTTGAATTGCATTCTCCCTGTCATCTGCTCCAATCCCTCGTGTCTCCCCACACCCCCTCTCGCCCTCTCCGCTCCTCCTCTACTGGCCGATTTATCATCCCATTCCCGCTCTCTCCATCCTCCCATTCCTGCTCCTTCTCTTCCCTAGCCCCTCTGTGGTGAAACCAGCTGCCAGAGAACTTCAGGACTGCTCCGTCTCTCACTGCCTTCCGCTGCCTCCTCAAGACCCACCTGTTTAGACTGCACTTGTAGATCTCGTGATCCACCCCTCCTACTATGCGCTGGGCTTGGCTTAAGCACCACTCTACTGGATCTTCAGCTAATGCACCATCCTGGCAATATTGCACCACTAATGTCTTTGTATATATAACTTGCTGTAATCCTTACTTGTTGCATCCTAGTTCATATTGTACTTTTGTTATTTGCACTTACTGTAAACTATACTGTATTTAAATATGAATCTTGCATTGTTACCCTGTACTGCCCTGTAACACCTGTATGTCTCCTTGGATAAAGACGTCTGCCAAATAAATAAATAATAAGCAGCAGCTAAATCAGGGTCTTTATACTAGTAAGTGCCAAAAACAATCACTAGATGGTGCTGGCTTACATGGATGAAGACATTTGAGCTGATTTAGATTGATTTAGTCTATGACAGGCAATTAGAAATGAACAGCAAACAGTACAGGATCCAAGTGATTCTGTCTCAGCAACATGATTAGGTAACCCATTCCATACCCTCACCACTCTGTGTGTAGAAGTGTCTCCATCTCTCTATCCTAAGTCTGTCTCCAAGTTAACCATGTCAACTCCTTTTAAGACCTTAGACACCAGTCATGTCCACTCTAATTCTTACAAGGATTTAGCAATCATAATAAAATATAGTGTAATGCAAGCAGGTCGGGAATTTAAAAAAAAAAAAAAACGGCTGCATTTTAGGGTACGGTTCTGTATTTTTATTTAGACAAAAACAGCAACAAACAAATGCAATCAGACACAAAGAGACCCCATAATCACGTAATAGTCCCACATTAATTAAAGGTTAAAAATATTTGTATAAAAAGTGTATCGGATTCTATCCCAATGCAATCCGAAACGTCTGTAGAAGGCTAACAGATAACAGTTTGGTAAAGACTGGTGCCAAATCAAGGCCGTTATCGTGTTCACCTTGTGGAGTTTTGACAGGAGCTATCAGTGCATAAGGGTCCCCATTTTTTCAATGTTTGCCTATTGCTGGGTTTGCAAAAAACGCAAGCAAGGCTCAGCTTCCCCCACAATAGATGCAGCTTCACCTAGTAAAGGATTAAGATTAGTTTAGTAGCTATCTAGTCTGACACTAAAACGGCTGCATTTTATCGTACGGTTAAATGAACCAGGCTCCCCTGGGTGGTCCAAATTAGTCAACTGAGAGTAATCACATCTAAATGCTGTCAATTTGAACATGCATGTGAAGTGTGGCATTGCATGTGTGCATTCAGACCCGCCACTGGAATATGCATGAAGGAGCACAGTGTATAGGGTGTATTACTAGTAAAGGTAATTAAGAAATGAATACCTTCAATGTTTCCATTAAAATATTTGATTTGATAAATTGATGCGCTTCAACAAAAACAAGTGCAACAGAAACAGTTAGTTTCACACCTATTTAGCTGTTATTCGACTTTCCAAAATATGCTTGACCTTATCAAGGTACCTTAATGCACATAAAATCAATGGCAACAGTATATTTGCATGAAAAGTAAGTACCCAAAACCTGACCAGCATGCTCCAGTTTGGAGTATGAGCTCCATGTAAACGCAAGGCAGGGCTGTCTACTGACAGGGAATGTGTCACTTGTAGCATAGCAACCACAGCCTCCGGCTCCTTTTCCTTATGTTGCAGTCAGCACGTTCGACAGCTTTTTCATTAAAATGGATTCTAATGGAAACCCTTTTTTTTTCATGAGTATACTGATCATAACTGCTCATTCGTTTGGACATTTTAAGGAAAAATTTGGATAACAGGAAGGGGACCGTTATAAAGGCTAGGAGCTGCTCAGGGGAAGTTGATATGGGTTACATTTTGAGTCTCCTGAGTAGTTAAGGGGATAGTTTGGAAAGTGTAGGTAGTGGAGTAGCTAGTGTTTTCACATGAAAAAAAAAATACAGCCTTAACGATAATATATCTACTGTATTATATTGTAGCGGAGAGGAGGCAGCGCAGTCAGTGTTTCTACTGTTTTAGCAGTAGCGCAGTTCCGCCTTCGGTAGGACCCAAAACTGTTCTACCAAACATTCTCTACTGATCTGTCATTGTTTTGTAAATGGTTCATCTTCACACTGCATAGCTTCACAAAGTACTGCAGTATAATAATTCGTGTCAATGTCGCTTCCCTTTGTTAATATTACTCAGAATTAGAAACGACGGTGCTACCTCAACGTTTTTCTCAGCCTGAACCTGGAACAGATTGCGGTAGAACTTTTGTTTCAGGCAGGATGAATAACAACAGAACACCGACACAGTGGTGCCACGTGGTGATACGGAGAAAAGGTAAACAAAATATGAACACAAAGCTGAACGTTTCTTTGTTATTAAAAAAACGCAGACCACTACAGTTTACTTCTAAATTAATTTAGCAGTGGAAAGATAATATTATGAGTTTCATACAATCAAACGAACGGGAGTAACTGATGGTACTCTAAACAGGAGTTGCAAGAAAATACAAATAGGCATCCTCATTTGTGTTTTAATAACGTTTTTGATTCAGCGCTTGCTGACCCGAATCGCATTTTCAGAGTTGGGCACTGAATGTGTAGGACTGGTTTCACAGACCGCGAGTATCTAATGTTATTTTAGGTCAAGTATCCACGATTTGGGCTTATCAGTGACTGTGAAACCAGCCGTTTGTCTTCTGTAAAGTGGTTGCTTTCAGTCCAAATGTATCCTTAGTGTTCCAAAAATACGCTTGTGAAACACTGACATTTTGAAGTATTATACAAACATTTTGAAACAAATGGTTTAACAAAAAAGCATCTCAGTATTTTGGAATACTTTATTTGATTTCAATTTCTAATTTAGTTAAGCAGTTTTACCATAATACAATTTAAAATAATACTGTTAGAACATTGAAAATGTGCAGAATTGCTGTCGAATCCTTTCGGCCATCCTCCACAACTTCAATAACATATTTTATACATGAAATAAAGTGTATAAAATGAAGTAAACTACTGGCCCTGATTGCCTTTGTATGGATGTACTGAGAAATTAAGCATTTTTATTCGATTTACACCTTATGTAGTCTACAATACAGTTGCGTTTTTCAAGTTGGCTATAACATTTTATAAGTAACTTGAACTGAAAACAATTAAAAAGGTCTAATTAAGCAAATCATCAGTTGAATTAAGTCTAATTAAGTAATTTAGAGCTCAGTTGCAATGAAAACCAGCAGACACAGCGCCCCCCGCATCAGGGTTGGGAAGCACTGCTATAAAACAATGCATTTCTTTCCGGGATAAGAAAGAGATTTCATTTTACACAGTGGGGAACCTTCCTATAATACACCAGCCATGTATCCATGGTTACTGCAGCATTACAGGAGAGACAGTCTGTTGGTGCAATTCAGGGGGATTCCCTGGTGCTTTCAAATGCTCTGATAAAGGTGGGTGTAGTTTATCACAGTGGGATGTAGCTTGATTAACTAGGAGCTGCTGAATGTATTAAAAGGTTTTTACACTCCTCCTATTACCCCTCTTTTAGCCTCCTTCCACTGTGCAGTATAGAATAGATTTTAAAATTGTAACCTATAAAGCCCTACATGGACTAGCACCTAGTTATTTGCAGGAGTTACTGACCCCGTATCTTTCAAACCGCACTCTGAGATCACAGGATGCGGGGCTGCTGGTCATTCCTAGGGTCAACAAAATTAACACGGGAGGCAGGGCTTTCATGCAAAGGCCCTAAATTATTGAATGCCATCCCTTCTTTCGTCAAGGAAGCTGGGACTGTAACAGTTTTTAAGTCAAGACTGAAAACATACTTTTATAAAACGGCTTTCTTAGTGGGTTTTAATGTAACTTTTAAATTTCTGCTTTAACATATATATATATATATATATATATATATATATATATATATATATATATATATATATATATATATATGTGACACCCTTTGCCTGCAAAAGCATCAATTCTTTAGGTACAGGTTGCACACACAAAAAAAATCGGCAGTAAGTAAGACATCTTTCAAAACTAGACATGTTAATGGTTTTATTTAGCCTCAATTAACTCTCTTCAAAGTAGTGAAACAGACAGAAAATCTACATGAGATCAGGGCTCTGTGGGGGCCAAACCATCACTTCCAGGACTCCTTGTTCTTCTTTACGCTGAAGATAGTTCTTAATGACTTTTGCTGTATGTTTGGGGTCGTTGTCATGCTGCAGAATAAATTTGGGTCCAATCACATGCCTCCCTGATGGTATTGCATGATGGATAAGTATCTGCCTGTACTTCTCAGCATTGAGGAGACCATTAATCCTGACCAAATCCCCAACTCCATTTGCAGAAATGCAGCCCCAAACTTGCAAGGAACCTCCACCATGCTTCACTGTTGTCTGCAGGCACTCATTCGTGTACCGCTCTCCAACCCTTCGGCGAACAAACTGCCTTCTGCTACAGCCAAATATTTCAAATTTTGACTCATCAGTCCAGAGCACCTGCTGCCATTTTTCTGCACCCCAGTTCCTGTGTTTTCGTGCATAGTTGAGTCGCTTGGCCTTGTTTCCACGTCGGAGGTATGGCTTTTTGGCCGCAAGTCTTCCATGAAGGCCACTTCTGACCAGACTTCTCCAGACAGTAAATGGGTGTACCAGGGTCCCACTGTTTTCTGCCAATTCTGAGCTGATGGCACTGCTGGACATCTTCCGATTGCGAAGGGAAGTAAGCATGATGTGTCTTTCATCTGCTGCAGTAAGTTTCCTTGGCCTACCACTGCGTCTATGGTCCTCAACGTTGCCCGTTTCTTTGTGCTTCTTCAAAAGAGCTTGGACAGCACATCTGGAAACTCCTGTCTGCCTTGAAATTTCTGCCTGGGAGAGACCTTGCTGAAGCAGTAGAACTACCTTGTGTCTTGTTGCTGTGCTCAGTCTTGCCATGGTGTATGACTTTTGACAGTAAACTGTGTTCAGCAACCTCACCTTGTTAGCTGAGTTTGGCTGTTCCTCACCCAGTTTTATTCCTCCTACACAGCTGTTTCTGTTTCAGTTAATGATTGTGTTTCAACCTACATATTGAATTGATGATCATTAGCACCTGTTTGGTATAATGGTTTAATCATACACCTGACTATATGCCTACAAAATCCCTGACTTTGTGCAAGTGTACCTAGAAGAATTGATGCTGTTTGAAGGCAAAGGGTGGTCACACCAAATATGGATTTGATTTAGATTTTTCTTCTGTTCACTCACTTTGCATTTAGTTAATTGATAAATATAATCTATTAACATGTCTATTTTTGAAAGCATTCTTACTTTACAGCATTTTTTCACACCTGCCTAAAATTTTTGCACAGTACTGTATATATTTATAGCAGTTGTGTTTGTGACTTGTCTGGGGACCTTTATACAAAGGTATTGTGTTGTGTAAATGGAAATGCTTTTTTTTTTTAATGTACTGTACAGTGCTTGTGATACTTTTTGTAAAATCGCTATATAAATAAATACATAAATAAAAGCATCCCCTTAATCCACAAAAGTATCACAAAGCACTGTACAGTACATTTAAAAAAGTATTTACACAACACAATACCTTTGTAAACAGTAGCTATTACACTTTCTTCCCCACTAATAAAATACCAGTACTGTAATAGGAAAACCAGCCACTTAGTTCTTTACAAGTGTGGTACAGCACTCAGCACATGGCTAATTTAAATGTCAAGCTGTTTAACTCACACACACAAACTCCTTCTAATCAAAGCACACTGCAGAGGGATGCCAGTCCACATTCTGGAGGAGCACACAGCCACCAATTTCCCAATAGAATAGGTAATAATCGACAATAATCAGTTATTGATGCATTGACAATACCTTATTATTCAAAAGCATGAAGCAAAACACGTGCAGACTCTTCTGCAAAGCTTTCTTTACAACTAAAAACAGGCCTGTGCTCGTAACGTATAGTATACGTGAAGTGTGAGGCTACTGTCTACAGGAATGCCGTTCAGAGTGTAATAAAATAGAGAAGTTTACTGGTTTAAATGGATGCAGGGTTAGCAGGCAACTTTTACAGCTGCAATTTATATTGATCGCCATGGCTTTTATTTTACAAGCTACAATGAAACATTCATTGCTCAGTTAAGTGCTCTGGTGCACTGTAGGAGCCTCCCTACAATCTCAATGCCCAGCATAGTATTATATTACACACCTGCATATTTTACTTGTATTTAGAGAGTTTGTAAAGAGTACACGTGTATTTCTTGCTTTTGAAAGTGTCCTGAATGCATTGATTATTGTCAATTATTATATCTTCCATTAGAAAATTGGTCTAGTGACTTGTCAAACTCTAACCTTGCACTTCTCAAGCTGTCAATTCCTTTTGCAGATCCCTGTTATGTTGGCAGCCCCCTAGCGGAGCAATGGCTGGGAGAGGAAGAGGCAGAGGCAGGGGTCAGGTGACCTTTAACATGGAGGCTGTAGGGATTGGGAAAGGAGATGTCCTTCCTCCACCCACCCTCCAACCCACCCCACTGTTCCCAGTAAGTGACTCGTTTTTTGTTCTGTTTGTGGGTACTTCCATATTACTGGAGTGAGGGTTCATCCACACCAAGTGACATGCAAGGTGATGGAGTGATAGAGTGAGCAGAGAGAGAGAGGAGAACAAGAGGGCATAAATGGAGTAAAAGTACGTTTTTGATGGGAAGGTAGGAAGCACACCACACATCAAGCAAAGATGAACACATTGAGATAATTTTGAAGTAATTTCACACCTGAAAGAAACAGACACAGCCCACGTTAGCAGTTATCCCTGTGATGTCTGATATGGGACGCCCTGTATTTTTACTGTAACAGTCTTGATCGTGGAACACTGCAGCTTTTGATCAGTAGGGTTTGATGTGCAGAGAGTATTAATCACTGTCCTGTGTCCTTCTCTGCAGCCCATGGAGTTCAAGCCGGTACCACTGCAGCCAGGAGAGGAGGCAGAGTACATGCTGGCACTGAAGCAAGAGCTCCGCGGGGCCATGAGGAGCCTGCCCTACTTTGTCAAACCTGCAGCCCCAAAGAAAGGTATTTCATCAATACAATATAATGACAGGCCTGGGGCAGAAAGATTCAAAGGAATGCTAGCCAAGGTTTTTAAACCCATTTTCTTGCCACTTATTAGCGCCAGCACTTCACTTGAATCCTTCTTTAATCGTTCTAATAATTGAGGCTGTAAATCTAACAGATTACACTTTAAACCTTTTGTGTAATGAAAAAGTAGCCAGCTTTCTACTTTTGCATGTGTTTCAAATTCATTTTCACATACAGCATTCAGTTACAGCGCATCAAGATAATACTATAAATGAAAGTGTGATACTTTTAAAACCATGTGTTTGCAGTTACATGTTTAACCATTTAGGATTTCCATGTTTGTTTAAACTTCTTTACAGATGTGGAACGTTATTCAGACAAATACCAGAGTTCAGAACCGACCGACAATACCATTGAATGGAGTCCAGGTACGTTTTAATAATTTCATTTGTAAAGCAAGTGTGGTCACTTTATTAGGAAATAGGCAATGTTATTATACATAGGATCTGGAACAGAACCCAGTACTCAGAAGTACAAAAGGTTGACACACGAGTCTGTTAAGAGCCAGGGGTACACAGTTTTTACAGCGTTTCTGTTATTATTAGACAATTTGATGATACTGTACTGTTCAGTTTCTTTCACAAATACAAGGACAAAGCATAGCAACAACAGCAGGGTTGTCCCCAGACCTTTTCATCTGGGCAGGCCGCCTGGCTAAGAGACTGTCGCCGCCCAGCTGAACAACCCTGATCCACCCATCTTGCAGGTGCTACTGTGCCTTTAACGATAAGGATTCATCGCGCTGCTAGCAGACTAGATCACCTGCACACGCTGGCTGAAAAAAAAAAGAACTTGGAACCACATGACAGCTGTGTTGCTGTGTTACGTCTTGACACTACATTCAACCAATCAGAGTTGAAGAGGCGGGTGGGGTTGAAACGTTAAAAATAAACAATTATTTTCTAAGCAAAAATAGTGACAGTGAATGTGGAAATTACTGAAACTGAAATGGATGATGAAGAAGAAGAAAATGAAGAAAATGAAAAAGAGCAGCCTGATTATAGTCAGTGAAGAGCAACTTGTAGAAAAGCGAATTGGAAGAACTGCAAGAGGGGCCAGTGCGTAGGAAAAAAAAGAAACATTGTGATAGTAGGTATGATGTTATGTGGGGGAAAAAAATATAAATGGCTTTTTTTGCAGCAAGGAATTGGGTGGTAGGATGTGCAGAAACACAAATAAGATTGCAAAGAATCGGGGTAAATGGAGCAGTGCAGCCTGGGTATGAACATAGGGTGGATTATCATTCATTATTATTATTATAATTCTTTGTCTTATTATATATTTAAGGTAAGGCAGTTTTATCTTTGCGTTAAAAGTGCACCCGCTATAATGCTCTGCCACCCGGCTGTACAGAATTCCTGGGGAGAACCCTGAACACCTTTTCTTGCAACATTAGTTTCTGCTTATAACATTTTTTCTTATAATTGCAAACTCTATACTGAATAGACTTTTACTTGTTTCAGGGTTTTGTATCGGATTGAATTCTTGTAGGTTTGCATTATGTTGTTAAACAACATTGACTATGTTTGTTTGGCTGTTAATTATATGTTACCTTTCCTGCAGTTGGAGCCTCTGGTAAATAAAGGAATTAATTGATTGATTGATTGATTGGTTGGCCTATAGATTGAATCCGTTCTCAGTTGGTCCTACCTGTTTAAATGAAAGATTTGGTTTTCATTGTTTCAGATTGGAGAAGGCTGCCCAGGGAGATGAGAATTCGGGTGAGAAAGCCGCAGAAGGAGAGTAAGTATTGAGGGTCTGTAATGGAGCTCCCCCTCGTTAATAATACTGACATCAGCATAAGACACGTACTTGCCTCTCGACGACAGAGCATGCTCTTTAATTGAATGGAATCAGATTCACCCTGCCAACCTAAGCCCTCCCTACCCGGGCGGTGCTCGGCCAATTGTGCGCCACCCCCTAGGAACCCCCGATCACGGTCGGCAGTGACATGGATTCGAACCTGCGATCTCCAGGCTATAGGGCGCATCCTGCACTCCAGTGTTTTGGGGGGTAGGTGGCATGCGCCACTGTGGGGTCCGTTAATCATTATTATTTTTCCATTCATGGTTTGGCGGCCTCGTTTTTTGTGGGGGAGGTGGCTCATAGCCACTTCCTAGCTGCGGCACTGGGGTGCATGTAACTGTTCATGTTTTTCCAGCCGGCCTCACGCAGGTAGCCTTTGCGCACCCACGGACGAAGCGTCCGGCCAGATTATTTATTCACTCGGGCCCTGAGCGCCCATCACAGTAATCGGGCCCATGATGGATTCTCCGTGCTGAAATGTCCTTTCAGTAGGCAGGCCAGCCCAGATAAAGCTCTATATATTGTTCCCTCAACTTTCCTTAATAGAGAGGTTTCACTGTAGAAGTATTGTTAAAACATTATTTTTCATAGTGGAGTTTTGTAATGATAAATCAATGTGTCACACATTAAACTGAGAAAGAGCTGAAAATAAATTGCCATAGAAATAGCCTTTCCTAACTGATTCCTCCTGTGTTTGCAGAGGCTCTTAGTAGGTGTGCTAACTGATTCCTCCTGTGTTTGCAGAGGCTCTTTGTAGGTGTGCTAACTGATTCCTCCTGTGTTTGCAGAGGCTCTTAGTAGGTGTGCTAACTGATTCCTCCTGTGTTTGCAGAGGCTCTTAGTAGGTGTGCTAACTGATTCCTCCTGTGTTTGCAGAGGCTCTTAGTAGGTGTGCTAACTGATTCCTCCTGTGTTTGCAGAGGCTCTTAGTAGGTGTGCTAACTGATTCCTCCTGTGTTTGCAGAGGCTCTTAGTAGGTGTGCTAACTGATTCCTCCTGTGTTTGCAGAGGCTCTTAGTAGGTGTGCTAACTGATTCCTCCTGTGTTTGCAGAGGCTCTTAGTAGGTGTGCTAACTGATTCCTCCTGTGTTTGCAGAGGCTCTTAGTAGGTGTGCTAACTGATTCCTCCTGTGTTTGCAGAGGCTCTTAGTAGGTGTGCTAACTGATTCCTCCTGTGTTTGCAGAGGCTCTTAGTAGGTGTGCTAACTGATTCCTCCTGTGTTTGCAGAGGCTCTTAGTAGGTGTGCTAACTGATTCCTCCTGTGTTTGCAGAGGCTCTTAGTAGGTGTGCTAACTGATTCCTCCTGTGTTTGCAGAGGCTCTTAGTAGGTGTGCTAACTGATTCCTCCTGTGTTTGCAGAGGCTCTTAGTAGGTGTGCTAACTGATTCCTCCTGTGTTTGCAGAGGCTCTTAGTAGGTGTGCTAACTGATTCCTCCTGTGTTTGCAGAGGCTCTTAGTAGGTGTGCTAACTGATTCCTCCTGTGTTTGCAGAGGCTCTTAGTAGGTGTGCTAACTGATTCCTCCTGTGTTTGCAGAGGCTCTTAGTAGGTGTGCTAACTGATTCCTCCTGTGTTTGCAGAGGCTCTTAGTAGGTGTGCTAACTGATTCCTCCTGTGTTTGCAGAGGCTCTTAGTAGGTGTGCTAACTGATTCCTCCTGTGTTTGCAGAGGCTCTTAGTAGGTGTGCTAACTGATTCCTCCTGTGTTTGCAGAGGCTCTTAGTAGGTGTGCTAACTGATTCCTCCTGTGTTTGCAGAGGCTCTTAGTAGGTGTGCTAACTGATTCCTCCTGTGTTTGCAGAGGCTCTTAGTAGGTGTGCTAACTGATTCCTCCTGTGTTTGCAGAGGCTCTTAGTAGGTGTGCTAACTGATTCCTCCTGTGTTTGCAGAGGCTCTTAGTAGGTGTGCTAACTGATTCCTCCTGTGTTTGCAGAGGCTCTTAGTAGGTGTGCTAACTGATTCCTCCTGTGTTTGCAGAGGCTCTTAGTAGGTGTGCTAACTGATTCCTCCTGTGTTTGCAGAGGCTCTTAGTAGGTGTGCTAACTGATTCCTCCTGTGTTTGCAGAGGCTCTTAGTAGGTGTGCTAACTGATTCCTCCTGTGTTTGCAGAGGCTCTTAGTAGGTGTGCTAACTGATTCCTCCTGTGTTTGCAGAGGCTCTTAGTAGGTGTGCTAACTGATTCCTCCTGTGTTTGCAGAGGCTCTTAGTAGGTGTGCTAACTGATTCCTCCTGTGTTTGCAGAGGCTCTTAGTAGGTGTGCTAACTGATTCCTCCTGTGTTTGCAGAGGCTCTTAGTAGGTGTGCTAACTGATTCCTCCTGTGTTTGCAGAGGCTCTTAGTAGGTGTGCTAACTGATTCCTCCTGTGTTTGCAGAGGCTCTTAGTAGGTGTGCTAACTGATTCCTCCTGTGTTTGCAGAGGCTCTTAGTAGGTGTGCTAACTGATTCCTCCTGTGTTTGCAGAGGCTCTTAGTAGGTGTGCTAACTGATTCCTCCTGTGTTTGCAGAGGCTCTTAGTAGGTGTGCTAACTGATTCCTCCTGTGTTTGCAGAGGCTCTTAGTAGGTGTGCTAACTGATTCCTCCTGTGTTTGCAGAGGCTCTTAGTAGGTGTGCTAACTGATTCCTCCTGTGTTTGCAGAGGCTCTTAGTAGGTGTGCTAACTGATTCCTCCTGTGTTTGCAGAGGCTCTTAGTAGGTGTGCTAACTGATTCCTCCTGTGTTTGCAGAGGCTCTTAGTAGGTGTGCTAACTGATTCCTCCTGTGTTTGCAGAGGCTCTTAGTAGGTGTGCTAACTGATTCCTCCTGTGTTTGCAGAGGCTCTTAGTAGGTGTGCTAACTGATTCCTCCTGTGTTTGCAGAGGCTCTTAGTAGGTGTGCTAACTGATTCCTCCTGTGTTTGCAGAGGCTCTTAGTAGGTGTGCTAACTGATTCCTCCTGTGTTTGCAGAGGCTCTTAGTAGGTGTGCTAACTGATTCCTCCTGTGTTTGCAGAGGCTCTTAGTAGGTGTGCTAACTGATTCCTCCTGTGTTTGCAGAGGCTCTTAGTAGGTGTGCTAACTGATTCCTCCTGTGTTTGCAGAGGCTCTTAGTAGGTGTGCTAACTGATTCCTCCTGTGTTTGCAGAGGCTCTTAGTAGGTGTGCTAACTGATTCCTCCTGTGTTTGCAGAGGCTCTTAGTAGGTGTGCTAACTGATTCCTCCTGTGTTTGCAGAGGCTCTTAGTAAGTGTGCTAACTGATTCCTCCTGTGTTTGCAGAGGCTCTTAGTAGGTGTGCTAACTGATTCCTCCTGTGTTTGCAGAGGCTCTTAGTAGGTGTGCTAACTGATTCCTCCTGTGTTTGCAGAGGCTCTTAGTAGGTGTGCTAACTGATTCCTCCTGTGTTTGCAGAGGCTCTTAGTAGGTGTGGTAACTGATTCCTCCTGTGTTTGCAGAGGCTCTTAGTAGGTGTGGTAACTGATTCCTCCTGTGTTTGCAGAGGCTCTTAGTGGGTGTGCTAACTGATTCCTCCTGTGTTTGCAGAGGCTCTAGTAGGTGTCCCCAAACGCAAGCAGCAGACTCCTGTAGACAAGGAGGAGATCATCCGCAAATTGGAGGTGAGACCCCTTCTGCTTCCTTGCAGAAAGCTGGAAATAATAGGATACCATTAATACAAGTCCAGCAGACAAATGTACATTCATATTTATTCCACTTGATTAGGATAACATGAGTGGATAACTTGCTTACCGGGACTAGTTTTGAATGTGTCTTTGTTTATATTCCAATCCGTGGTGTGATGCTGAAATTCAGGACGGAGATGCATTTCAGGCTGAAACAGAACAAAAGTTTGTTTTGTTTTTTTAAATCCCTGCCATCGTAGTTCCTTCTCAATAAACAAAGTGGCAAAAAACACATTTTCATAAAGTAATAGCAGCATTACTGAGGTTTACTTACGTAAGTTAAAACTGAAAGTGGAAAAAGGGGGCTTTGTACCAAGGGGGGGAAAAAAATGGAGTTTTCGTTTATTACTGTCCTCATAACAGACATTCAGGTTCACAACAAAACAAACCCTTGATTGCTATACGTAACGTTTACCTTGAAAGTTGGGCCAGCGTTTGGAAAGCGTGAAGCATTTTCAAGTGACGTACCTTCATCTGTATCCCCCCATTCTGACTCGCTTGCCAAATCTGAAGCAGCACGTTGCTGATCCTGTTTTTTATTTGAATCCCACACATCGCTTGCCATTTTAGAAACTGTCGCGCATATTCTGGCAAGGTGGTAAATAGGTGCAAGGGCAAACGCGTTGTGATCCACATTTTAATTTCTATCAGCTATGTCACTTACAGTGGACACAGACGTCGATCTTTGCTTTCGAATTCATGTGCAGCAATGTTTGTTCGAATATTCAGATAGTTTCTCCGCAGTAAAGAAAATATCACTCCATACTGCTGATTTCATGTGGCACTACTAAATAGTTGATCAACCAATGAGCACTGAGACAAAACGGGAGTTTTGTGAGGCAAGCCAAAATGAAATCTGATCAGAATGAAAGCTCGGCCAATCAACATGCAGTGATTATACCGACGTCAGTGCTGGCCAATAGCAGCTAACAGAAACAGAAGCAGTATGAGGAATCGGACGCAAGCAGCATGAACTGCACTGAATGAAGGCTGGATAGCGACGCTGATTAAGATAAAGGGTGATTAAGAGAGGAGTTACTGGGGGGCTGCAGTGGCGGCACAAAATCAAGCTGGCGGACGCCTTTGAGAAACGTTGTCTTAGCGGCTGATGAGTTAATAATGCTAACGTCAGTACTATTAACTCATCAGATGAAACTCCCTGCGCCAAGGCGGACATGCACCTTTCCATTAAATTCAATGCGCTGAGATGCCAATTTTCCTCTAACACGTATCTGTCTTTTGTTGCCTTTATTCCTTTCTTTTCTTGGTTGGACTCAGACCCTAGAGAAGAAGGAGGAGGAGGTAAGCTCAGAGGAAGAGGAGGAGGAGAAGAAGAAGAAACAGGAGGAAGAAGAGCAGGAGAACGAGGAGGAATACGACGAGGAGGAGTTTGAGGAGGTGAGGGGCCAGGGGAATAACTTCTGCAGCTCCGCCCGGGGAGAAGCCCTGTTTATACAGGCTTTCTCTTTTAAAACCACTTTTCTTTAAAGTAATGGCAACAAATCCATGTGAATTCCAAAGGTTTGTTATTCCTGTGGTTTTCCACCAGTATATCAAGGGTTACTCTGAACTGAACAGCGCCGTTCTCAAGGGTTACTCTGAATTGCCTGTCGTCTCTCAGGCATCGATTCTGCAAGTCAGCACAGGCTGTGCAATAGTGGGAGCCTAGTATATGAAAGACTTCTTTTTTTAAACTCATAGAATAAAATCATATTTTTTCAATAATGTACTGCAGGAGGAAACAAGCAGGCTACTGTAAAGAGTGATGTAATCAAATACAGTGCTGGAAACATATGTATTATACACACATAGACACCCGTTCTAAGGTAGGAAATTGAGTACATATAGGTCCAAAAAATAATCTGCTGTGCTAAATCAATAATTTTTTCTACGTGCTTCCCAGCTCCCCTGAAACTCTCAGCACTGTATTCTGCAGAAACGCATGCCCTAACACCCATCATCAAAACCAGCACAGGTTTAGCATTCTTTGATAGGCCAGGGTATGGTAAATACTAAACACACCTTGTTTTACATTTACATCACAGCGCCACAGTCAAGATTGTAGATGCTATTAATTTATGATATTGATATTCTAACAACAGATCTGCCGATTCGATGTGGTGCTAGCGTCAGATCTTCAAATCTATCCTCACTATTACCTTAAACAAATCTCTCAACAGTGCTGATATTTAAATAATAAGGTAACCAAGCAAAGAGGCCTTTGGAGACGTCGGATAGGTTAATCTCTTTCTTTGTCTCCAGGAGACGGATTACATCATGTCCTACTTCGATAACGGGGAGGAGTTTGGAGGAGACAGTGATGATAACATGGATGAGGCTATTTACTGAGGCCCCCTCCCTGCAGGAGTGGTGCTGACCTGTGGATCGAAAGCACAAACATTACCCCTGCTCTGCGGCGCTGCACATGTCCACAGCAGAGCTCCAAGGACACGGGTGTTATGGACCAAAGAACTCTGAGGACAGCCTGGTTCTTGCAGACTGATGGCATCTGCACGATGTTGGAAAGTGAGGTATGTTCCAGTGCCTCTTATGTAATGTGTTCCGTATCTCAGCATTTTTTGGAAAACGTATATTCCTGATAGTTTTGATATTTTTTTTTTATTCACACATCATAGTTAAATAAATTCGGGAGATGATTCCGACAATATGTTTGAAAATACTCTGGGGCAGTACGGAACACAGCAAAGGCAATTCAGTGCATTTCTTGTAAACTCTGAAGGGCGTTCTGTCTTTAAGTCATGCTTTTTCTACAGTTCTAAAAATGTTAACTAGATATTGTAACTAGATATTGTAACTAGGTATTGTCACTGACACTGTTATCTGCTCCGTTATTGAATCGTATTTTGTCATGTACTTGTTCTTGCTGGAACCGAAGTCATTGTATTTTATCTTGCTCTTAATTGTATAAATACCTGTACTGTGATTTTTGAATTGGATTTTTCAATATTTTTCAATATGATGAATCGCCATCAGAGGGGGCTGCAGTGTAATAATTCATGTTCTTATGTGGTCTTGTCTGTAAATACAGTATTTTAATATTTGTTACATCTGTGCTCCAAGAGCTGCTCGCTACTATTAAACACACCAAACAGCTGTATGTAAAATGGGAATTTAAAAAATTGTTTTAAACAGTTGGATTTACAGTTTCATGTTTAGTATTTTGTAAAGCATAACATTGTGTGACTTACCAGTTACCGTCTGTTTTTCAAGGTATAATGTATTTTTGAAGAATAAACAAAAGATACTGAATGACCCCCCCAGTCTGCTGTGAATACTTGCAGTCCCTTTGTCATGACTTTTCTGACCAGTACCAACTCTAGGGTCCGGGTGGGATGGGTCAGATTTCTCCTCCCAAGCTTTAAAATACCTGGCTGATGCTTGGTTTGTTATTGGGTCCATTATGCCATGATACAAAATCACACCACTGTCTCTATTCCTATAATAAAATTGGTTTTGTCTGGCCACTTAACTAGCACCTGGGAAATTGTTTTATAATTTAGTCATATCTTACTAATAGACAGAATTTAGTTTCCTTTGGGCGATTCAGCATCAGGATTATCTACAATTACTTGTGGTGTTCCCCAGGGCTCCATTCTTGGTCCCATATTATTTTCTTTATACATGCTACCACTGGGGGGAGATATTGGTGTATATTTTCACAGCTATGCTGATGACACACAGCTTTATATTTCTGTGAAACCTGGAGATACCTCTGCGGTCTCTGATTTAACTGAGGGCCTGAATGATGTTCATGTTTTAATACATTTTATTGTAATTTTTGTTGCCTTGTAAAGCTCTTTGAGACACTGTTGTATATAAATAAATAAACTTACTTTAAACTTTAATGAGACATTTGTATGGTGTTAAATTAATTTTAAATGAGTTTTATTCATATACTTATATCACTGGGTTATGCAGACTCCATCCCTAAATGGTAAAGTGAAGGGCCTGTTAACGGTCCCATTGCATGTGATGATCTCGCACGCAGCAGACATGACCCTTGCTGAGGTGTGAAAGACACTGGTTACAGCAGCTCACCTACAGTATTCCCCTATAGAATGAATGCATTTTGCTCCATAAAGTTGAATGAAACCTGCTGAATAATGATACGTTGACATTTGTAGTTTTCCTTATACTTAATTAAAAACTGTGACATTTTGAAATCTGACATGAAATACTTGTACTACTATTCTGGCTTCCAGTAGATATAAATTTGTAGTTTCTTTGATTACATGATGTTAAATAAAAGAGCTCAATTATGTTTGTATAGTTGTTGTTTTTTTTGTTTTTTAATTATGTCTCAATCCTAAAATTTTAGGTGATGCAACATTTTTGACCATAGCTGTAGGCAAGAAAAATCAAATGTTGAAGTTTGAAGAAACTTATCGTTTATTAAGTTTCATTTAGTATTTCTATAGTCATGGATGATAAACACACATATAATAGTTATTTGTTTGTTTCTAGAATTCCTGATAGTAATATCTGTTTGGAGACTGGTCTGTCAACAGTTTTAGGCAAATTATGCCAAATTTGCTTTGGAACCATGCTGCGGTAAGTAAACCTATCTCAACCTGTTCTAACTTGGAGCAGAGAGCTGTTTAGTTCAGTAGACGAGGCAGAGCTGCTTGGAACAGAGAGCTGTTTAGTTCAGTAGACGAGGCAGAGCTGCTTGGAGCAGAGAGCTGTTTAGTTCAGTAGACGAGGCAGAGCTGCTTGGAACAGAGAGCTGTTTAGTTCAGTAGACGAGGCAGAGCTGCTTGGAGCAGAGAGCTGTTTAGTTCAGTAGACGAGGCAGAGCTGCTTGGAACAGAGAGCTGTTTAGTTCAGTAGACGAGGCAGAGCTGCTTGGAGCAGAGAGCTGTTTAGTTCAGTAGAGAGGGCAGAGCTGCTTGGAGCAGAGAGCTGTTTAGTTCAGTAGACGAGGCAGAGCTGCTTGGAGCAGAGAGCTGTTTAGTTCAGTAGACGAGGCAGAGCTGCTTGGAGCAGAGAGCTGTTTAGTTCAGTAGACGAGGCAGAGCTGCTTGGAGCAGAGAGCTGTTTAGTTCAGTCGACGAGGCAGAGCTGCTTGGAGCAGAGAGCTGTTTAGTTCAGTAGACGAGGCAGAGCTGCTTGGAATGTTTGGTTGGCAGCAGGATGTAAAAGAAAAATTCCCCGAAATTATTCTACAATGATTGATGGCGTAATTTGATCCTGAGCTTCAAGCAGTGTGTTATTCAAGTGCTGCTAAAGAATATGCGTGCCAAGACTGCGGTAAGTGAAACTGCTGCAAGTTCAGCACAAACTAACTCTCAGGCAGCCTGCCACTGAAACTGTTATTGAGGACTGAGCGAGACCGCAGAATCATGTATGTTTGTTCAAGGAATCTGCGATGAGGAGCTAGAACAAAATGGAGTATGTGAAAAATAACAGAATGTACTTTAAAATGGAACAAAATCATTTGAGTGTACATAAGAATGTAAGAAAATGTACGAATGAGGGGAGGCCATTTGGCTCATCTGAGCTCGTCTGGTTCCTAGTAAGGACATAAGAAGAACATAAGAAAGTTTACAAACGAGAGAAGGCCATTCGGCCCATCTTGCTCGTTTGGTTGTTAGTAGCTTATTGATCCCAGAATCTCATCAAGCAGCTTCTTGAAGGATCCCAGGTTGTCAGCCTCAACAACATTCCTGGAGAGTTGGTTCCAGACCCTCACAACTCTCTGTGTAAAAAAAAGTGCCTCCTATTTTCTGTTCTGAATGCCCCTTTATCTAATCTCCATTTGTGACCCCTGGTCCTTGTTTTTCAATTTAGGTGAAATTAGGTAGAATGGCACAGGTGAGACACAGACCTTCCCCTCACAGCTCTTCAAGCAAGCACTCCTCAGCTCTGAATTGAACACCCCTGCCTGCCACCCAGGCCTGGGCTTTCTGAAGCAGTGACAACTCTGCTATGCTTTGTGGGGTTTTGCTGTGCGGATTACCCTGATGTGCACTGGGGCTGTGAACCATCCAACTTAATCAGGATTCAAACCCAAGCCTGCACAGTTGAAACTAATGGGTGAGCACACAGCGTCTCCTACAGTAGATATAATGCGCTCCTCGGATGCTTATTGGCAAATCCTTTTTTAAAATGTCCTTCAGTCTTCTGCTGACAGGTTTGCAGTGTTTGATCTATTGTAGCACTGTGTGTTTTCCACAAACCGAGGACTGACATGTGATTCCACTAGCTCTGCAGGATATTCTATAGATTGCTTGCACAGTTTTTATTACCTCGTCAAATAGTTGGCAACTTGACACCAACCGCTGTGCTGTGCTGTGCCGAAGGCGTTCTTCACACGCTGACTTTAAAAACACCATCGTACCTGCACGGTACATCTGACCAATAACATTTCACAGGTGCAACAGAGAAGGAGAAGTGAGTAATCCACTGAGAAATCTTCTCCTGCCTGCTGGCAGCCATTTCTGTTTTCTCTCCAAACTGCTTGGTGTGACTCTTTTCTTCATTGCTCCCTTATTCTCCTATTAAAATAAAAAACTGAAAGCATGGTGATGAATGGCAAAAACAAAACTGGTGAATTGCACAGTATAAACATGGATGCAGGCTTTTGATGCAGTTGCAGCTTTTTTTTTTATTCAACACTTTTTTTTGTGAAAGGAATATGTTCAAATTATTGAGTGTTTAATAGTTATGGATGATTGAAAAACAAACCCCGAAACAGCTGTGAAGGGACGCCCCCTCCCCCAGCAACTGCTCGGGGGCCTGTCCTGTCAATCACACTTGTTTTTCTCTCCAGTCCACAGAAGCGATCTGCAGTACGTGCTGAAAGCTATGCAGGGGTGGGGTTTGTATAGCAAGGGAGCAGGTTGTCTCCACCCTCCAAACCGTGCTAGTCTCTCCTGTTGTCAGCTGTTTCACTTCTCAATTTGGGTCTGGCTCATTGCCAAACTTTCATATACATCAGTACAGTCAAAGTGTCCCAGAACGCCTTCTAGTGATTACCTTCCCGCGTTGTCCAAATCGCAGCAATGTTTTTTCAGTATTTTCAGTGATGTTAAAGCTGACAGTAATGTTGTTAAAGCTGACAGTAATGTTGTCGAAGCTGACAGAGCTAGACAATGTCGACAAAGGGGACTTTTTTGACCTGAAAAAAGAAACAAGGACCAGGGGTCACCAATGGAGATTAGATAAAGGGGCATTCAGAACAGAAAATACGAGGCACTTTTTTACAAAGAGAGTTGTGAGGGTCTGGAACCAACTCCCCAGTAATGTTGTTGAAGCTGACACCCTGGGATCCTTCAAGAAGCTGGTTGATGAGATTCTGGGATCAATAAGCTATTAACAACCAATCGAGCAAGATGGGCTGAATGGCCTCCTCGTTTGTAAACTTTGTTATGTTCTTATATTCCCAGTTGTTTCGATATTTGTTTTTTCACACATCAAAGGTAACCTAGGGATTTTTTTTTTTGTCAACTTTTTACTTGGGAACACTTGCCAGGAGAAAGAGAATTTTTCTTCTTAACATCGCAGTGTATCCAGATCACGCTCCCTCCTGCAACAGTGCTGGTGAGTGGTGTGTTGAGGCTTGCTTCCTGGAGGGAGAGTGATCTGGATACACTGTGATCCTTACAAGGCATATTTTTTTCTTTTGGCGAACGCTCCCTAGTGAATGTTGATTTATGATCCACGATCATTTAAAACTTTTAACATATAAGGAAAGTAATACTTTTCTGTACAGTGGAGTGTGTTTATTTATATAGACGTGTTTTATGCATTGGTTTTCTATGCGTGATATCTTTTTGCTGCAGCCATTTATAAATTCTGTTGTATGAACCAATATGAAAGCATGTCATTGTTGCTACTGAATGTATTTCAAGCAGTTGTAATTACAGTGGCCATGCACGCCGAAGGGTAGTCACAATGGTAGAATGGTACAAACATATTCACTTGTTTATATGTTCTGCTTGGGTTCTGTATAATGTTATTCTAAGGAGATATGAATGGGATAGTGCACCAGGTTACACTATCAGTTTTGACACACAGGGTTAACTGTGCTTCACTTGGGGTGGACCTGCTAATATAACACCTCAGCAGCAGCTATTCAGGGAAGAACTCTGTGGAGCCTTATTATGGCTTCTATTTGACTTGTAGGGCTTTCTGTGTTACCAGGAAAGGGTAGCTCCTTAATTTTATATAGACAGGATTACATTACACCAAGCAAGCGCTGTGCCAAGGAGAGGGTAGCTCCTTCATTTTATACAGACAGGATTACATTACACCCAGCTTGCGCTGTGCCAAGCCTGCATTCAGCAAACGCTGTACATTTCTCACCAATAGGGTAAGATATTGCAGTCTCACAGACTTCCAGCCACTTATACAAAGCCATACTGTCAAACCCTTTTAATATCACTTCAGAGAAACTGAGCATTAATGGCGACAAGAAGAGGAGTTGACTTTATCAGGAGTACTCTTATAAGAGTATATATCCTGGAAAGGTGTAATAAAGCATGGTGATGCATAGTGAAGCATTGTAAAGCCCTGAGAGGCATTACAAACATGGAAACAAGGGGCATAGCATAACCAAGGGGAAATGGGAATGATCCAGGAAGTGCAAGACAATCTAAAAGCATGGCTTGCAAACAGATTTCTAACCTGCTGTCGTACCAGATGGCATGTTTTCAAATGAAAATACATGTTTGCTAAACTATGTGTTTCTTTCAGAACTGCACATTTGAGAACTATAATGAATGGATGTGCATGGCAGAGAAAATATTTTGAAAGCTTCTGTTACTTTAATGCTTATAATCTTATGCTTCTTTTAGGAAGTGATAAGTGACTCCTGTTATATTCTGGCCAGGAGATGTCAATGTGGTTTGAGACTCATTTGACTGCTGATAAGAAGCTTGACATCGTTTTGCCTCTCCAAGCAGGTTTAGACTGCAACATTCAGGACTGTCAAATTCAGGAACCGTCCCAAAAGTGAGTAATGGTATAGAATAGCATAATTACAAAAGCTCTCAGTACTGTCGTCTGTGCGATTGCATAAGGCAGCTGTCATGCAGTGGTTTTTATTGCAGTAAAACCTGTTTAATCTGGCATTGCTTGGGACCGGAAAGTTGTGCTGGATTATACAGTGTGGTGGATTACAGAGCTGCTGTAAAATCTAATACTGTACCTAAAAAAAAAGTTTTGAAATAGTTTGAACAGTTTTAAAAAAACAATTACAGTATATACAGTACAAATAGTTCAAGGATTGTATCAGTTTTACTTTCTCCATAATGTAATTTTTTTTTTGTAGATGTAACATACCAGCAGGTCAGATGTATTAACAACATACTTATTTATTCATTTAGAATAGAAAAAATCACATGACTTACAAATCCTGCTGGATTCCAGAATAGGCAGGTTCTGGATTTTAGAGGGAGGGTGTCACAGCATTCATTTCAATAGGGATTTGGACAGCACACAAAATATGATACCGGATTATACAGAATGATAATGTTTGCTTTCAAAACTGCACCTTTAAGACCCCTATAACGAATGGAAATGTACAGCAGTAAAGATTTTAGGAATTATTTTATTAGCTCCAATCAAACAAGCTGCTTCTGTCGGGGCTGCTTTCCTTTCAAGAACATAAGAACGTTTACAAACGAGAGGAGGCCCCATTCAGCCCATCTTGCTCGTTTGGTTGTTAGTAGCTTATTGATCCCAGAATCTCATCAAGCAGCTTCTTGAAGGATCCCAGGGTGTCAGCTTTAACAACATTACTGGGGAGTTGGTTCCAGACCCTCACAATTCTCTGTGTAAAAAAAGTGCCTCCTTTTCTGTTCTGAATGCCCCTTTATCTAATCTCCATTTGTGTGAGAGAAACTGTTCCTCGTGCCAACTCGAAATAGTCGCTGTTATAGGAGTTCGGGCCTGAACAGCACAGCAGAGCAGAATGGCATTTTGGAGGATACTGCAAACTCAAACACCTTCATGTCCAGATTACAGGTGAACCGGATTTTATTAACCTGATTCTCACCTAAAACCCATTTCAAGACTACCTCCAGAGTAGGTCTTGAACACAGTTTTATAAACGGTCGCAAACCTCAGCTGTCTGCTGCAGTCAAACGCATGCGTCAGAGAAGTTGGTGTTACATTGTCCCAGTTACAGAGACCAATGTAGCGAATGGATCTGCATGGTGGGTAAGATGTATGGAATTATTTCATTAGCTACGACCATCTGAAGTATGACACTGCCATGCATTGCTGGATCCCTAGATCTCCGAAGGTCACAGAATTGGGTGACTGGAGCCAAGTCCAGCTCTGTGGGGCTGTGCTATTGGATTCCACTTCCTGGCAGCTGTCATGCAGGGACCGAATTCATTTCTGGTGAGTAATCACGGGCACAGACTATCGTGTTTCTCACTGCATTGTTCTTTCAGTTTCATAAACAGAGCTGTCCTATACCTACCACTAAAAGTCAAAAATGTGACAGAACCTTGAAAATTCACACTGAAAAAATAAGCTTAACCATCCGTGTTTGAGAAAGGTCCCGTCATCATTGCTGATTTCACCACCCAATTCCCAGCACTACTATTAGTCAAAAAACAATCGTTTTTCTATAGAAAGAAGTAGAGCAAACTTTGCTATTCCCGATACAGGTCAATAAGGGTTTGCTGTGGACCTTTGTACAGCCCCCGTTGGTCATTATTACCTGTCCATTTCAGAGGGCTTCCCTGTTTAACTAGCCTAGCAGACAACAGGCCTCCTGCAGCAAGAACTGAGGTCATCCAAATGTTCCTCACTGTCACACACAAAGGCAAGGGCAACCACACATTTACACATTCCTTCAAAAGTAAGCAATGCTTTCTGAAAACCTGCTTGTCGAAGCTTATGAAGCCAGACAGTACAATGTGACCCGGTGAGTTTGTGTCAGTCACAGCTTGCTTGTCTACGTGCGGAGCAGCAGGGTTGTGGGAGGTTGATGGTATGCCAGAAGCTCCCTGGCTCAGAGGAGGGGACTAACTGTACACAGTCAGCGCATCCACAAACAAATGCAGGTCGACTACAAACACTGGAAAGGCATTAGCTAAAAAAAAATGTTTTTTTAGCTCAGAGTTTGAATTTATGTATGAGCCAGCTTGGGTGAGTCCCATGTTAAAAACTTTATTCAGGTTGTCATTGCCAAGGGATTTTCTGTACTCTAATAGCAGGATGTTTCCCCTATTTTCACAGAATGGTGGTTACTATCATAACCTAGGTTCTCCGAAGGAAAGTGACATCACAAACCTTGCTTCCATGCCCTTTCACAGGATTATTATACCAAAGCTCTTCTGGGCCCCAGAACCAGCCCATCAAATGGTCAGGCCTCCCCCTCAATTAACGATGTATTGTGTTCTTTTTAAAAATGACTTATATCAGGTTAATATGTACTGTTGACCATGTCTCTTGTAGCAGAAGACTGTCTTCTCATTTTTAGGGGAAAGTGTTCATGAAAGCCAATGGGGAACTTATTTACATTAGGTCTGAGACTTCTTGACACGTCAACACCAGGACTAACCTGTTTAAACAGGACCAGCAAACAGATGCTGTCACACAATACATGCATTTGGAATCCATTACAGCAGATTATTAGTTAAATAAAAAATTTTATATATATATATATATATAGAGAGAGAGAGAGAGAGAGAGAGAGAGAGAGAGAGAGAGAGAGACATGCTGATTATATCATTCATATAGTATCCTTTCATTATTAAAAAAAGCATGTTACACGAGACAAATAAAGTATTGCTGTCCTCTTTCTCTTTAAAAGGTTCTATATAGATCAAACACAACGTGATCATATTTACCAAAGTCACGTGAAGATTGGCTTGAAGTAGCTTGGAAAAGAAACTCAAAATTATGGCTTTTCTGGGGGTGCCCGAGTGGCTGACCTGATAAAAGCACGACGGGGGCGTCAGTCAGGAGAACGCAGATTTGCGTCATGGCTATACAAAGACGCTGGTCTTAATTTAAACTCTTAGACCTAATGCCAGTTCTTCTGATCTTTGATCTGCGTGTGCTTCTCTGTCTAGCAGACAGGTGTATCAACTAGTGGAATCTTCCAAATATGTGTCTCAGTGACCGCAGGCAGCGTGAACAGAAAAGTGGCCCAGTGTCGCAACTGAATCTGCAGAGGAAGTGCCTGAGAACACACAGTTCTCTGTGAACCGCAGAACTGCTAAACCAGCACATTCTCTATGAAAACGTGTGTCTTCTCATTTTTAGGTAATGAGATCTCTGCTAAAATGATTTATTTATTGATCAACATTATTGTATTATGGTGGATTTTTATTTTGCACTGAAAATACGTACTTATCGCATTCAAAGCTATGCCATCGATTGTCTGAAACAACAGGGTGCCAACGGTGTTGCAATTCAAACTGCAGTGCAGTTTAGTGCCCCTTAAAGTAATTATAGCTAAACATCCTTAAATATCTGCCATTTTGCACTTCCATTGGCTACATGTGCATTTTCATTTTAAAACATTTGGTATTACTGTAGGTTAAAGGAAGCTTTCCGTTTCTGTGCCTTATTCTTAGGTTATCTGTTTGCACTTCCACCCCATGGATCATTTCACCCCAGCAGTGTCTTCTGGGTCAAAGCATAAAGCATGCCAGTCAATATCTCTGAAATACGTGGGCTTCTCTGTCTAACAGACAAGAAGTGGAATTTTCCAAAACATATAACTGCTGTTACTGAGACGCATATTTGTGATTTTTCCAAATGTAATGAAGGCGTCCCATTTTTTATTACTTTGGTGTGTTTTGTGTCACCCAGCTGCAATCGAAGGTGAAAAGAAATCATCAAACTGGGAGAATGTTTTGTCTGCAGCTGGAGCTCAGGGTTTGAATTCTGGTGTAGAAGGGTGTGCAGAAAGGAAAGCTGTGAGAGAATATGCCAGATTACACAGTCAAGAAGTCATAGTTTGGTATAAAACCGATGATAGTTGGACATTGCAGCTAAAAATAAACTGATGTGGGGGTTTTTTTTTGTTTTTTTTTAATGGGAACACTGTGTACAGAGACTGTGTCGTTGTGCGTTTCACATGCTCAGGAAATGCAGGAAACGAGTTCATAAAAAACTGCGCCACAAAAGGGAGGGGTTTTTTTTTAACTCTGAAGTTCCTGTTGCTGTCCACTTGGTGTCAGTCTTATTTTTCTTTCTCCTTTGTGTCCAAGATAGCAGAGCATTAGGGAAAGCACACGGTGGAAAAATGTCAAATGCTTACATAACCTTTGTTTCTTTAAGCCTACATTCATTTCTCAATGAAGGGCTGATTTAACTCTCATGCAAGTTTAACAGGGGGAATCTGGTTAGTAACATTTTTCACAGAGTAGCACATCTTTGTTCAAAAAATGTATGCTTGTTGATTTTGCAGTGCTAATGAAGACAGGAAGTGGCTTCAGCAATCCTGACCTGAACACTCCCTGCCTGCTATTCAGTCCTGGGCCTCTCTTACTAAAGACTCCCTTATAAAGGTTTCCCCTAGCAGAGCAACAGCAAAGTGTGATAAAGCAGAGTGAAAGTGTGGTAAAGCATAGGGAAGCATTGTAAAGCACAGAGAGGTCTGGTAAAGCATAGGGAAGCATTGTAAAGCACAGAGAGGTATGGTAAAGCATAGGGAAGCATTGTAAAGCACAGAGAGGTATGGTAAAGCATAGGGAAGCATTGTAAAGCACAGAGGTGTGGTAAAGCATAGGGAAGCATTGTAAAGCACAGAGAGGTATGATAAAGCATAGAGAAGCATTGTAAAGCACAGAGAGGTGTGGTAAAGCATAGGGAAGCATTGTAAAGCACAGAGAGGTCTGGTAAAGCATAGGGAAGCATTGTAAAGCACAGAGAGGTATGGTAAAGCATAGGGAAGCATTGTAAAGCACAGAGAGGTATGGTAAAGCATAGGGAAGCATTGTAAAACACAGAGGTGTGGTAAAGCATAGGGAAGCATTGTAAAGCACAGAGAGGTATGATAAAGCATAGAGAAGCATTGTAAAGCACAGAGAGGTCTGGTAAAGCATAGGGAAGCATTGTAAAGCACAGAGAGGTGTGGTAAAGCATAGGGAAGCATTGTAAAGCACAGAGAGGTCTGGTAAAGCATGTTTTTTTAAAAAAAGTCAAACTATGGTAATAAGGCATTTGTGTAAAACAAGTACAGTGATACCCCAAACCAGGTTGCTTACAGTCCCACAAATTTAAAAAAAAAAAACCACAGGTGGCAGAGCATTCAGTCATAGGGCCCCAAAACTGTGGAATGATCTGCCTGTAAGGGAAGCCCCAAGTGTCACTGCTTTTAAAACAAGATTAAAAACACACTTTTATAATGGAGCGTTTTTATGCTACAATGATGTTCCTTTTATTCTCTGCCTTGTTTTACTGTTCTGTGTGTGTTTTTTGTCTTTCTTACTTTCCTTGCTTATTAATATTTGTCAATGTTTTTTTATCCATGTGAAAATGTTTATTGTGAAAGGCGCTATATTACAAATAAAGTTTATGATAATTTTCCACAGGACATGAACAGCAGACAGGCTCTTTACATAAACAGTAGCTGGGCCACTATGTACCTTTTTCACAGCTGTAAACAGGAACTCATGAGCAGCATGTTCTGCCAGACCTGCCTGCTCCCCTCCCCCTCCTCACTCCAGCACACAAACAGGAGATCTCATCAAGGGCATCAACATACACGACTTCTAGTCTAGAACTCGTGACTTCTAGTCTAGAACTCGTGACTTCTAGCCTAGAACCCACGACCTCAAGTCTATAACTCATAACTTCTAGTCTAGAACCCATGACCTCTAGTCTAGAACTCATGGTCTGTGCAGAACTGCATGCGCTGCAATACAGAGCTATCCAACATGATTGGCTAAATTAGCCATGCTGACAGCCAAGAAAATCACAAACACCAACTGAGTAAAATAATACTGTCACTTTAAATATGTTATTCAAACTAAAATGAAAATCACAAACACCAATAATACTGTCACTTTAAATATGTTATTCAGACTAAAATGCTGGCTAAATGGTAGCAAAGAAGGTTGGTAGCTTTTAAACAGGTTTTCTTTATTTATATATATATATAATATATATATATAATTTTGTTACAATTCGAGTCTAGCCTCTACCAAAGACAACTATTTGTCCCTGCATTCTTTTCAAACTTCATTAAAAACCATGTGTCCATATTGTGATGTTCAGTGATTCGTATAGGACCCTGTCATTAAGTGTAAATATAGCAACACTTTTGGGTTCTATTTCACACGATTTGATGCCATTATTCAATTTAGTAAACTCACCAAACGGCTTTATGATCACACTTTCTGTAACACCGCCTGGGTCACATCTCCTCCTACATGTAATTTATTTTTATACTGCTGGGGCCGTATTTTCAAAGAGTTTCCTTCATTCGTTAAAGAGAAAAAAAAAATATCATGTTACAAAACGAGAAACCAAACAACTTTACAGGTTTAATTAATTTGTTCTTTGATTCTAGTTTTGTCAAATTAACTGGTGTTTTACCTCTTTCAAAAAAATTAGCCTTAGTTAAACATGACCTCTTGCCTCTTCTTACTGGGCTGTTTAACTCACTGGGAAGTTTCAACAGTGCAATGTGGGAAACCCAAGCACTGTATAGAAATGAACACACTGTGGGCTCTGTCTGAAGCCAAGGCACTGTTTACAGGACTGACCCAGCGTCCTGTGACTCCCACAAGACTTTCGTTTATGGCGCAGATCAGCAAAATGTTTGTACAAAGCATTCTTTCAGCTTCCTGTCTGATCTGCTATTGAAAGCAAATTGCTGCTTAGATCTGTGACTAATGATGGGGGTAGATCTGTTCTTCCACTGACCCTATTCGGACTGCTAGCATACTAAATACACCAAACCTGTTCAATAGCACTCCTGTGTCACTGTGGCAAAGTGGTAAGTGGTACGTGCAGGTGCAGTAATGAAACACAGAGAGTTATAGTCCAGTCTGGAACAGTTTTTAATTGTATCCAGGTCTAGTGACCAAATAATAATCCCCAGCAATACACACAAATATGCAGGAAACAATAATAACTGGTTTTGCAAACCAAATGATAGTACACGTTATCTACCCCACAATACAATACAATGCACCAGTCTGGGTGCGTGCAGTAGTGTTGGTGGTGGGTGATAACAATTTAAACAGTGACTGTAGTGCCGTGTTGTTCCGGGTAGTGCTGGCCCAAGGCGACAGCCCTGGAGACGTGTTAGCCGTCTAGTGAATTTACAAAACAAAAGACTATTACTAACAACGACAAAAACAAACAAAACACTCACGGATACTACTCCCAATAACACACGGGATCTCTCTTGGTCCTTCCAGTTTTGTATTTGCTCTGAAACCCAAGTGAAGGAAAAGATTTACAATTCTCCGGCCCCTTTTATGCGATTATGCACCCCACTTATTTTGAGACATATTGGGAATCATAATATGATATCAGGTAAGTAATGAAATATTACTGTAGGAAAATACAGTAGTATCATTTTGGTAGACCAACGGTAGCAAGTGTGACTTTCCATCTGTGATGAAAAGCAATCTATTTTTTCACAGCTTGCATGCTCTCTCCGTGTCAGTAATGAGTTTGTTGAGAGGAGCTTTAATCTACAAGTGGTTTGAGATATCTACCGCATGGACAAGCCCTGATAATTCTTTTCTCCAGTAACTGTGTTGCGGTAATCAAAGAGACAAGCTGACAGCCTGCAGTCAGCTGTTATCTCCCACAGAGTGGAGAGGCTCTCTGCTTCTGTAATTGCTGCTTATTTCATTTCAACAAGTCCTTTGTAATATAAGCCGGAACATGCACAATAACAGTCTCACCACTAACTCATTGTGTGACCCTGAGCAAGTCACTTAACCTCCTTGTGCTCCGTCTTTTGGGTGAGACGTAGTTGTAACTGACTGCAGCTGATGCATAGTTCACACACCCTAGTCTCCTGTAAGTCGCCTTGGATAAAGGTGTCTGCAAAATGTATTTCAGTTTATTATAAACAAACAAATAAAGGTTTGAACAAAACACAAATCACTAGCACAAAACAAACGGCACAGTGGCCAAAATAAACAGACACACAGACACGGAATGAAACAAGTGTCGTGCTGGTGTATACCCAGCATGCATAGCAATCTCTTATTTTTCTCAGTTTCTTTCTCTACTCACGACTCCCGTTCCGCCTCTGAACACACTAACCTCGATCAGCCAAAGCTGTGGGTTTATATACATGTGACCGTCTCCAAATTAGGAATTTTAAACCCCATCCATGCTGTCAAATAACAATAACAAAACATTGTGTTTTTGCACACTGTAACAATACACCCAAACAATAATAATAATACAAAACAATACAATACACACGGGAGGGGTGTACCCCGTCACAACTAGATAAACCCATAGGGCCATATTTTCAAAGGGCTTACTCCAGTCTTTAATTAATTCCTATTTTTTGAAAGACGAAAATTCAACATTAATGTACAAAACTGAGAAATTTGTCTTGGGAAGTCAATAGATGTTTTTCCCCTTTCAAAAAATAAAAGTTAATTAAAGACTGGAGTAAACGCTTTGAAAATGTAGCCCATGATCTTTTCTACAGGGCTTTTTCAGAAAAACGAAGGGAAAGTAAAAATCCAATTGCTGCTGTACAGTGAAGCATGTTTCTAAACACCTCAGCCCCCACTCCCAACCTGTGGGACACTCCAGTGCCAGTACAGTTTGAAATACTTTACTGCGTCATTTAAAAAAGAAAAGTCTGTATATAGTAAAAGCATAAGGATACAATGCTTATGCATTTGATGAAAAACAATACAGCAACTGTAATTAACTGCATCACATTGTTTATTTTGTACAGATCTTATCAAGCAATTGTGGTTTCATCCAAACCCTTTGACACAATGTTGATCCTGTAAGAAATGTCCCATTGTGCCCTCAGATGAGACGTCACTGCACCAATGTAGACAGGAAGACTATGGCACAGTACAACTTGGACTTCTGAAGAGCCTTTGACAATGAGCCACATGAAAGGGTAATCCTCAAGCAGCAATCCATGGAAATACAAGGTAGTACTTGCAAGTGGATACAAAACTGGTAAAAACTTTTTTATCTGGATGTACAAAAACAATTCAACCACCCGCTATTGCTGTTACTAAAATGCAGCTATGCCTAATAAATAAAACAAAGCATGAGTCTTGTGATCATTATTCATGTTTAACGGAGCATTTATACTTCATGAGCTGCACACAAGGCTCCATAGGCAGAATCACGCCTGCTTCACCCTCCCTAATATCAGAGTGGATTTTCACTACTGAAGTCTTGTCAGCATAAGGTGCAGCTTCCAGACATGTTTCCATGCAAAAAAATATATATTTTTGGTCAATTGTACGTCTTTTTAGCACGATAAGATGATTTAGGGGTAAAACCTGTTTAGGAGGCTGTGTGGTCCAGTGGTTAAAGAAACAGGCTTGTAACCAGGAGGTCCCCGGTTCAAATCCCACCTCAGCCACTGACTCACTGTGTGACCCTGAGCAAGTCACTTCACCTCCTTGTGCTCCGTCTTTCGGGTGAGACGTAGTTGTAAGTGACTCTGCAGCTGATGCATAGTTCACACACCCTAGTCTCTGTAAGTCGCCTTGGATAAAGGCGTCTGCTAAATAAACAAATAATAATAATAATAGACTGCGCTTGTAGATCTCTGGATCCGCCCCTCCTGCTCTGCACTGGACTCGCCTGACCTCAGCACCACGTTACTGGATCCTCAGCTGATGCGCTATCCTTGCACTATTGCACTGCTAATATGTCATTGTAGATATAACTGGCTGTGATCCTGGTTCATATTGTATTCTAGTAGTATTATTTGCACTTACTGTAAACTATACTGTATTTAAATATTAGTATTGCATTGTAACCCTGTACAGTACTGCCCTGTAACACCTGTAAGTCACCTTGGATAAAGACGTCTGCCATAATAATAATAATAATAATAATATGAAGTGTTGTCCGTCAGAATACAATAAGATTCTACTGTTGCTGGGGGCTTAATGGGACCCCCAAACCCTCTATATATATATAAATACAGCTGTGGTCAAACGTTTTGCTTCACCCTATAAAATTAACAAATTTTGCTTCATAAAGTGGAATGAAGCCTGCTGAATAATGTTACATTAACATATTGAATGACATATCGCTTTGTAGTTTTCCATCTAAAATGAAAAAATTGACATTTCTAACATGAAATACTGTACTTTGTCCGGTAGACTTTTGCCATATCATTTTGTATTTTCTTTGATTGCATGATGTTAAATAAAATATCAAAATTATGTTCATATAGGTTTTCTTTTATTATGTTTCAATCCTTAAGTTATAGGTGATGCTAAATGTTTTGCCATAGCTGTATATTCCATGTTCTTATATCTTAGCAGTATTATCACTGGGGCCCGTTTTCTTGTGTTGAATATGTTGTATGAAGAGTAAACTTCATTCGGGATCTGCAGACATTTCAAAGACGACACTTACAACATACAAAACATACAAAAAGGGCCCAGTTTAAAAAGTATTTTTTAGATCTCATGTACAGCAAGCGCGGCTGTAAAAAGGGCAGGTTTATCCAAATGTCCACACTAAAGGTATGCACGGATACAGCGATGGAAATAAGACTCCGATCGCATAGCAGTTTGATCCTATCCTGGTTTTGCAATGACTTTAAAGACACACCTGAGCTTGTTACCTCTACACTGCAGCTCATCAAGCTTTTAGTAAAACCTGGAATGGGTGAAACTGCTATGCAAGGCATCTTATTTCCATCTCAGCACGGATATAATCTCAATGCTATTACTATCTGGAGGAGTGCTAATCAGTGCATCGGAAGCTCCTACAGTCTGTGAAGGAGTGCATACAATCTCCATGGAGAGCAAACAGTACAACTTGTACCTGTATCAAATCATTTGTTTACTCAAGTGGTTAGTGCAAGCCTGTGCAGGCTACTCCATTTCCAAGTGGCATTCCTCTTATTATGGGATGTCTGTTACTGAAGATAAGCTTTAAGTTTTGATTGTGCTTAAGCTCTGAGTAAACCTGCCCACACACTTGAACAAGCTGTGACTAAGGTCCACCCTTGGACCACTACAATTCCAAGCTGAGCACCCTTTCTCTTAGCGGGTGAGGGAGGGAGCAGTTCAGTCTTCATGCCTCAAGCCTGCCCTGGACTGAAGGGACCACCCTTTCTCTTAGGGGGTGAGGGAGCAGTTCAGTCTCCATACCTCAGGCCTGCCTGGACTGGAGGGAGCACACTTTCTCTTAGGGAGTGAGGGAGGGAGCAGTTCAGTCTTCATGCCTCAAGCCTGCCCTGCACTGGAGGGAGCACCCTTTCTCTTAGGGGGTGAGGGAGCAGCTCAGTCTCCATGCCTCAAGCCTGCCCTGGTCTGGAGGGAGCACCCTTTCTCTTAGGGGGTGAGGGAGCAGTTCAGTCTCCATACCTCAGGCCTGCCTGGACTGGAGGGAGCACACTTTCTCTTAGGGGGTGAGGGAAGGAGCAGTTCAGTCTTCATGCCTCAAGCCTGCCCTGGACTGGAGGGAACACCCTTTCTACTGAGTGAGGGAGCATTGTGTCTGTTCCATCCAATTATTTGCCAGATGTGTCCAGGTTGGTGTTTTTTGATGAGAATGGAAAACTTGGTTGTATTTCCAGAAGGAGAATCCGCCCAATAATCAACACATCATTTCCAAGCACCATAAAAACTGAGTGTAGCTTCAGTCATGCACATCGAAGCCAAACAGGGAGACGGCCATCTTTAGAGCCCAGAGGAAGGGCTACCCTCAGCCATGGATTCCCTAAGGTTTCCTCCTACCAGCGAGTAGGGTTTTTCCTTACCTGAGAGCTGAGCGGTTCGTATTTAGTTCCTGCAGGGTGCGTGGCAGGCCGGAGAGGCCGGGTTCTCCCTCAGTGCATTTCATGTGTGGGGGCTCATGTTTCAGCTGCTTACTTTTCATTCGTCCTTTTCCTATTTTTGGGGGTAGATGGCATCGCGCCACTGCAGTTGTTGCATTAACCATTCATCATTTTCTTTTCCAGTCATGGTTTAGCAGCCTTGTCTTTTGGGGGGAGGTGGTCCTGTGAGCCACTTCCTATCCACGGCACTAGGCTACATGATGTCATCGTGTTTTTGCTAGCCGGCTGTAAGGAAATTTGATAGTCCATATTAATATATTGTTTGTATGGTACTTTCAATGGAGAGATATTGAGCACAGAGTTTAGGTGGGATATTTTGGAATGCAGGGTCTGTCTCAATAAATTACAGTTCGGCTAGAGAGACAGCAAATATGACCATTTATGGGCATTTTTGGAAAGGGTCTCTGTTCTGATCTGCTTGATTGCATGGGGGGATGAGAGAATCTCATAGATAACAGATGCAAAGGAATGTGTGTGAGGCTTGGAGACTTGCCACATACAGGTATAGTGACGAGGGGTCATAAATGACATCATTAAAAGGGTGTGTTTTGGAATCTACAAAACTGAAGTGAATGCATTGTGTGGTGCTCAGTTCTACCAATCTCACTGCAGCCCAGAGTGACGCGACTCTGTACAAGAGTTCTATTCTTGTACTACAGCAATAAACATATTTTTGACTTTCACTAATATTGCTTTTCAGTTTTCATCAATTTTTCCTTACACTGCCAACATCGCAGATAGCTGTCAGCACCCACGGACAAGGTCTCCAGACAAATTCATTATTATCATGAATTCGTCCGTTCAATTGCAATTCAAATCATCCACATTGCAGATTCTCTGTACTGAAATAACTACTGCCATTTCTCCACACTTTGGCTTGCTGCCAAGAAGTTGTTATTCATGTTATATGGGTTTATTTGGCATAGATCTGCTCTGCAACCCACAGTAACCAATAGAAATCCTGTCCTGTGAACTTTCTTTGGAAAACAACTCCAACAGAAAATTCCACTGGTGTCAAAAACAAGCCCAATAGCATCAACAATCTCCATCCCTGTAAACCACACCGTTTATTTGTTTTGTAAATCTAGTGTTTGAGAAACAATTGTACTGGATCAGTCAGGAACAGTGCCAGCACAGCTCTGCGAGTGAACAAGCACACTTCCTCGATTCCAAGAAAAACAAAGACCCTCCCTAGCACTTCTCTGAAACCCATCAATTATCCTATATAGGTTTTTGTACTCTGCTTAGCAGTACAATGCAGCCCTTGGCTTGGCAAAACAACATGCGTTATGGAACAGTGCCGTGTGTGTGCCCTAGTGTAACTATTTATGGGGCTGCATATATGCCTAGTGCATTGACGGTGGACATTTCCATCAGTCCTCCATGATACTGTTGCATCGTCTCCTAAAGTAAATACATTCCAAGGCTCTCTGACAAAACAACAGTTTGTGTTAGGCGACTTGTACAGTATATCTTTCCAGTAGCTTCTCAAGGGAACACATGTAATTATAGATGTATGTAGGGTCCTGATCCACAAACCAGCTGCAGTCTCATCTTGGGGTCATTCCTTCGAATTTAAGACGCAGCCCAAATTTTCCACCCGCAATTTGAGGAAAAAATAAAACCTGAAATAAATATGCATTTACAAAGATGCACCCTCAATTACACATATGGAGGGAGTTTAACTAGGAGTCTGTGTGGTCCAGTGGTTAAAGAAAAGGGCTTGTAACCAAGAGGTCCCCAGTTCAAATCCCACTTCAGCCACTGACTCATTGTCTGACTGGAAGGTCATGGGTTCAATCCCAGGTGGGGGGCACTGCTGTTGTACATTTGAGCAAGTAAAAACCTGACTGTATAAATCGCTAATTGTCTGTAAAAAATGCGGATTCTTGTAACAATTGTAAGTCGCTCTGGGATAAGGGCGTATGCTAAGAAATATAATACAGAATGTTTAGCCAACTTTGCAGTAAACCATAGCTATATTTGTGTCTTATGCATTAGCTATGTCCAAATTTTGTAAAAGGAAAACGAACCGACGAATCAACAAATGCGCCAGTAATGTAAGTACCTTCATTTCATTTTATTTCGATTTTACAATTGTGTATGTAGGCCTACTTATAACCAGCGTACAGCTAGTTACACAATATTTTGTTTTGAAGTGTTTATTTTATAACAGTTTTTCATTTTTGAAGTCGTGCTATGCAGTAGGGTAATGTGAAAAAAAGCCTTTTTATGTTATTTTTGTAAATAATGACTTTGTTTTCACAATTTTGTTAGTTTCTGTTTACACTTTGTCAAATGAAACGGTTTTTGCAGTTATTGTGCACAGTGTCTTTATTTCTGTAGGTTGAATGCTTATGTGTTTTGTATTTCTAGTGTATACGTGCAACTACTGTTATAAACTGCAAACCATGTTCGCCTTGCTTCACTCGGCACCATAGATTTTCAACCTTGGCTACGTTGCACTGCTCAAACCCCGGGGAGATATTTGATGTATTCAGAGTTTTAATTGATTTAAATCATGTTTGTAACGTAAGCGCTTTCCTGTGACGTCAAACCTTTGGTACTTGCCCGTTCACCCGAAGTTGGGGCCCACCCAAATTTCCATTCCTAGCTACGCCCCTGGTTCACACACCCTAGTCTCTTGGCATTACAGTTATTTGCTGTATTTTATTTCCAGTCGTGATTACTCATACCTGTTTTTCTTCCAATTGGTGAACTGTGGTATTGCTTGGCATGTTGAAAAATACGGGGGTCTGAAAAACATTTGCGATCTGTCCAAGCTGGTACTGTTTGTTAGAAATGCTGACATTGTAATTTGAATTACTCAGTTCTTCTTTGAAAATGGCTGCTTGTATGTCATGGATGATTCAAGATCGGGCAGTAACATTTTGGTTCGTCTTTTCTCAGCATTAAGTCACGTTGCTGCGTGTGTTCGGGCAGTGACATCTTTTCTCAGCAGTAAGTCACGTTGCTGCGTGTGTTCGGGCAGTGACGTCTTTTCTCAGCAGTAAGTCACGTTGCTGCGTGTGTTCGGGCAGTGACGTCTTTTCTCAGCAGTCAGTCACGTTGCTGCGTGTGTTCGGGCAGTGACGTCTTTTCTCGGCAGTAAGTTACGTTGCTGCGTGTGTTCGGGCAGTGACGTCTTTTCTCGACAGTAAGTCACTTTGCTGCGTGTGTTCGGGCAGTGACATCTTTTCTCAGCAGTAAGTCACGTTGCTGCGTGTGTTCGGGCAGTGACGTCTTTTCTCAGCAGTAAGTCACGTTGCTGCGTGTGTTCGGGCAGTGACGTCTTTTCTCAGCAGTAAGTCACGTTGCTGCGTGTGTTCGGGCAGTGACGTCTTTTCTCAGCAGTCAGTCACGTTGCTGCGTGTGTTCGGGCAGTGACGTCTTTTCTCGGCAGTAAGTTACTTTGCTGCGTGTGTTCGGGCAGTGACGTCTTTTCTCGACAGTAAGTCACTTTGCTGCGTGTGTTCGGGCAGTGACGTCTTTTCTCAGCAGTCAATCACGTTGCTGCGTGTGTTCGGGCAGTGACGTCTTTTCTCAGCAGTCAGTCACGTTGCTGCGTGTATTCGGGCAGTGACGTCTTTTCTCAGCAGTCAGTCACGTTGCTTCTTGTGTACTCAGGTATTCACGGCTGTTGTTGGTGATTTTAATACGTGCATCACTATACTGTATTCGAATTTAAGACACAGGACAGTATATTATAGGAATAAGCAATGTCTGGAAACAGAATGTGGATACAGCAGTCTTCAAGGTTTAATAAAACATGTCAGGTCCAGATTTATATAATAGAATTGTACAGTGTCTGATTATGTCCACTACTGCAAAACCTCTCCATAACAGCTCAGGAGAGGTGACGGACAGTGGGTGTCCTCAGATCCCACAGCCAGTTCAATCACATCTCTACACCTAGCAGCCCCTGGAGGACAAAAGTCAGCTTTGCAGGTGTCCGCTTAAGCTCACAGGTCCTAGAGGTTGCTAAGGAGAAGTAGGACATACTGAGGAGTACTACCAGGTACTATGAGGTATCTACTCTCATGTAATGGCAATCATTTTTAAAAAGCACTTGAACACAGAAACGTTTGTTTTAAAAGTTGTTTAGTATTAATGCTATGGTGTACTACAGGATACTAAGGGAGACAAATACAGTACAGTGGCTTTCTAAAGGGTACTACCATATATGTGGGGTTACGACGGAGCACAATGTGGTACTGCAAGGCTAGTGTGCGTTGTGCTGAGTCTTCTTTGAACATCACACTGCAATTCACAATTAAACCAGCCAGGTTTGACTTGCTTGTCCCTTCTAGGTCTGTAGTTGGGTTCCACTACCCCACAGGGTTCTCAGTGCTGTGTGTCACCACTGACCTACACTGCTGACCTGCAGAGCAGTTTCGCAGTGTGTGGAGGGGTTTGTTCCACTGGAAGCCTGTATTTCTCTCAAGGCGGATACCGTCTCAGGCTGTGGTTATCGAAGCAAGCCTTTTCTTTCCAGCTGAGACATGCAGAGGCGGTGGAAAGGTGCCAAAAGCAAAGAGCCGCAAACAATCACAGCAAGCATGCACCGTCCGTGTGACTCCTCATGTGAAAAATACGCCCGTCCAATCAGGTTGTGATCGCTAGAGTCCGCCAATCAGAGCAGACTTCAGGATGTGTGGAAATCAGAAGTTTTGGTGTCAGCTAGTAACAAGGAGTTATTTTGGTAAGAGTGTTTTTGATGACTGGATTAAAGCAAGAGGAGTAGGAGTTTTTTTCCATGCATGTGTTGTAAAGTTGGGGCGTCCGTCTCCTCTCAAACCAAACACTCCTCCTACATTCTGAGATAAAACTAATAAGAGACAAAATCAAATTGACAAACGTTTGGGCTAATATAAAAGCACAAGATTTGAATGAAATGAGGCGTCCTTATAAACTTTTCCTATAGTAAAAGCATAGCAAGGTGTAATAAAGTGAAAGCAAGGTAAAGCATAGGTAAGCACTGTAAAGTCCAAAGAGGTATGCATATTTAAAAATATTGCAAACCCTGGTAAATTACAGTACTGCAGGTGTATAATATAACCATGGGAACTACAAAACATGCAAAATGACCCTTCCCATTTACCGTGGTCATTTATTATAAGGGGTCAACTGGCCAATCAATGCCTGACCAGCTCTGGGTTGATAATTGAACCTAGAGCAGCATCCAGGTGGATCTCAAAGGATCTCAAAGAATCAGCAATAGCAACCTGGCTTGGCATCACATTTCATCATGAAAATAGTGACTGGGGTTTGTTGATTCCTTTAATGATCAAGTAATTCTTGTATTTCCAATTCTAAACAGAACCAGTCTCTTGTCCTATCCTCATAAATCATACTCCAGAGCCTGGGATTAGTTTAGCTGCTTCTGCAATTTGGCTCAAAATTAATACATTGATCTAAAAGGTGTGCGTAGTCCCACTGTTTCTATTTTAAATTCCACCCTAGAGCCTCACATTTTTCTTTTTACATGCCAAGATGGTCTAAGCCTTCAAAGCAAAAGCACATTGACCTTTTATGGTCATTGAAAAGCTGTCTAGAATATCTGTTCAAGATTAACACATAAACATCGCTCTGCAGCACAAACTTTAATATTAACCTCTTCAGGTCATTTCAGAATTCACAGAATTAATTACACATAAGCAGCAGAATTTTCAGAAGGTCCTAAATTACTTTTACCCCGTTTACCCTCGCCACTTGCAGTGTAATCATAGCATTCCCAGGTCCAGCCATCCTAAAAGTGGCCTGCTCCACATGGGGGCTCTGCCTCAGCTTTGGTCTGTTCGTTGTTTTACTGTAGGTGTGTTTACACTGACAACTCGGACCTGAACTGGCTCAGAGTCGATCCGATTAGAAGATTTATCATTGAGACACCCGTATGCACTTAAACGTCCCATTGACCACCCCTAGCGTGAAGCCATTTCCCTTCCTAAAACACAGGGACGGGAGTGTTCAAATCAACAGCAAGCCTGGTATTTGGGTCACTTGTGTTTTTCTACTTCGAGATTTTGCCATCAGAAATGGAGCAGAGCATCAAACTTGCAAGAACACAGAGTTACTGCCTACATTTACACATTAGTCTGACAACTCTTCTTATATGGAAATGTATCCAAGAACTCCTGCTTATTTTCTTACCCATGAAAAAAGACTTTCTATTCAACCAAAGCAAAACTCATTTGTTTAATAGCTAAAAAGAAACATCTACGACTTTTAATTGTGTCGTTCTCCCCCCAGAATTGAAGTTTATTTAGTATACTAACAACATGTAACTCAAGGGTTTTACACTGCATTGAACTGTATGGAATGACAGGACTGGGACGCGGGTAAAAGACAAACGCCTTACCAGTCAACTGAAGAGCAAGCTCTCGTGTCGAGAGGAAAGCACGCGTCTTATGCTCCATGGTACAATTTAAAAAATAACAGCAACCTGTCATGTGCGTGTTTCTACTTCAAGGTGGTCGTTCCTTGCTAGTTAAGATTTAATTTCAGTCAGGAAAACTCATGCGATAGAGAGCAATATTTATTAAAGCTTAAACAACAAATACCACGTTACATATTTTCATTACATCTTTGGCCTTTGACCTCGCCCTTCGAGGGCCCATAATTCAGTTTGCTGATAGTGGAGAGGCTGAATGTACGGAAGCCATGGGCAGGGGGGCAGAATAGCTGCCCTCCTCCATTAGACGAAGCCAAAAAAACCAGGTGGAGGCTGGGGAGGAGGAGGCAAACTCCAACACACAGCTGGGACCCAATGGATATAAAGCCCTTTCTCGCTGATCATTGGACGAGCTGTTTATCAAATGACGAATGAGATACTTGCCATTTGACTGACGGGCGTTCTGGTAATGAGAGTGCCTACTATGCTTGATGTTTGCAATTTTAATCTTAAAAGTGAGTTCCCTGCCTGAACCACAGCTTTGCTAAATTGATTTTGCCTCAACAGCATGACTAGGAAGCCCATTCCATACACTCTCCTCTCTCTGTGTGTGAAGAAGTGTCTCCTTCCCTCTGTCCTAAGTCTATCTCCACTCAGCTGTGTCCTCTGGTCCTGGATTCTGTATTGCCTTAAAGTATTGGTTCAGGTTAACTAACTTGTCAGATTTTTAAAGACTTCAATCATGTCCCTCCTGATTCTTCTTTGTTCCAGGCTAAATAGATTCAGTTCTTTCGGCCTCTCTTTATAGCTCAGTCCTTAGTGACCTAGCTTTTTGAAAACCAGTAGAAAACTTTAGAAATACCTACTTCACTGTCTCCCTAATAACGGAGAACAACTTGCCTCAAAACCAATAACTCTTCTTCTAAATATGTTATTATATATATGGAGACCAGGGTTCTTAGACACAACCTGAGACATTTAAGATTCAGATTTACCTTCCAACACTTTTTATTTGGTAGAGTTGGTATGTGAACCTGCACTCCCCTGTAGGACTCACCCTGCACACTAAGTGGAGAAGCTTCTACCAGGGGAGACATTTGGGGACCCCCAGTTTATCTGGTGTAATAACTGAGCGTCCCCTTCCTGCAACGAAGTTGATTCTTGCAAATTTTATACATATTTCTCTTATGACAAATCTATAGAATGGAGTGCTTGGAAAAGTAAATGAGTGGAACTACATGGTAGTGTGTCTAATGAATAAATCTTACAAAAGAGGAAGAGGTCAATTAACAAAATGTTCTGGAAGAATTTCCCCAAATGGCTGTTAAAATAATATGGAAACCGAAAGTAATGTAACTGACAAGTAATATGTTTTCTGTGTCTTTGAAAAATGTTTTGGATATAAAAATATACAAAACGGCCAAATAATCTATTATTATTTATTGTTCAGACATAATTGATTTATATATGGGCAGCAGTGTGGAGTAGTGGTTAGGGCTCTGGACTCTTGACCAGAGGGTCGTGGGTTCAATCCCAGGTGGGGGGGACACTGCTGCTGTACCCTTGAGCAAGGTACCTAGATTGCTCCAGTAAAAACCCAACTGTATAAATGGGGAATTGTATGTAAAAAATAATATGATATCTTGTAACAATTGTAAGTCACCCTGGATAAGGGCGTCTGCTAAGAAAATCAATAATAATGATACTATATGTGTGTGCTTTAATACAGATTAGTTAGATTACAGTTAAAATGCCCTGCCTCAGTCACACATTTCAGTGTGTTTTGTTGGGAACGTTGATATTGCCAGGAATCGATGGGTAGGGCTTCATTTCCCTTCTGTACAAGGCAGCTATACTAGAACTAGCATTCTGTTTCCTCACACTGTAGCTGTGGTAATCCCCACACCCAGATCCAAGCCACAGACAAACCCACAATCCAAGACAAAGCCGTGCATGAGCTCCCTGAGTGACTGCTCATGCGAACAAACGCCTTCCACCAATCACGCAGCGCATGCTGCCAAGGCTGGCCAATCAGGTTCTGGAAAACATTTGATTCACCTGTGGAGTGCATGTGAAACAGTGATACCTGTAATACTGGAAGTGAAACAGACTGCGGTAAACTGAAGGCATCATAAGTGCAAATATTGCTTCATCCACTGCTTCTTTGGTGTAAACTATTCTGGGTTAGCTGGATAAGGTGATTGTCTTGCTTTTTTAATAGGTAGCAAATCTACACAAGACACAGCTGTAACCAGGGGACTGAAACTGGGTAGTAGCATCAGAGAAAGGGGGCTGACTGCAAATATTGGACAGGCATATTGGAGTAGTGGTTAGGGCTCTGGACTCTTGACCGGAGGGTTGTGGGTTCAATCCCAGGTGGAGGACACTGCTGCTGTACCCTTGAGCAAGGTACTTTACCTAGATTGCTCCAGTAAAAACCCAACTGTATTAATGGGTAATTGTATGTAAAAAAATAATGTGATATCTTGTAACAGTTGTAAGTCGCCTTGGAGAAGGGCGTCTGCTAAGAAATAAATAATAATAATAATAATATTGTTTTAGAAGGTGTCTCCTGGCAATTACATTATGTGCCAAAAATTTTTCAAAAATAATTTTGGGTGGGAAAGCAAGATTATCGTGAATGTTGCCATATTTACGAGTCAGCGTAGTTTTAAAGAAGCACGGAGCACTGTATGAGAAACCAATTTTAGACATATTATTATTAATTTCTTAGCCCATGCCCTTATCCAGGGTGACTTACAATTGTTACAAGATATCACATTATTTTTGCACACAATTATCCATTAATACAGTTGGGTTTTTACTGGAGCAATCTAGGTAAAGTACCTTGCTCAAGGGTACAGCAGCAGTGTCCCCCCACCTGGGATTGAACCCACGACCCTCCGGTCAAGAGTCCAGAGCCCTAACCACTACTCCAATATGCCTGCCTTTTTTTGATTTCCATTGCAGTCAGCCCCCTTTCTCTGATGCTACTACCCAGTTTCAGTCCCCTGGTTACAGCTGTGTCTTGTGTAGATTTGCTACCTATTAAAAAAGCAAGACAATCACCTTATCCAGCTAACCCAGAATAGTTTACACCAAAGAAGCAGTGGATGAAGCAATATTTGCACTCATGATGCCTTCAGTTTACCGCAGTCTGTTTCACTTCCAGTATTACAGGTATCACTGTTTCACATGCACTCCACAGGTGAATCAAATGTTTTCCAGAACCTGATTGGCCAGCCTTGGCAGCATGCGCTGCGTGATTGGTGGAAGGCGTTTGTTCGCATGAGCAGTCACTCAGGGAGCTCATGCACGGCTTTGTCTTGGATTGTGGGTTTGTCTGTGGCTTGGATCTGGGTGTGGGGATTACCACAGCTACAGTGTGAGGAAACAGAATCCTAGTTCTAGTATAGCTGCCCTTGTACAGAAGGGAAATGAAGCCCTACCCATAGATTCCTGGCAATATCAACATTCCCAACAAAACACACTGAAATGTGTGACTGAGGCAGGGCATTTTAACTGTAATCTAACTAATCTGTATTAAAGCACACACATATAGTATCATTATTATTTATTTTCTTAGCAGACACCCTTATCCAGGGTGACTTACAATTGTTACAAGATATCACATTATTTTTTACATACAATTCCCCATTTATACAGTTGGGTTTTTACTGGAGCAATCTAGGTAAAGTACCTTGCTCAAGGGTACAGCAGCAGTGTCCCCCCCACCTGGGATTGAACCCACGACCCTCTGGTCAAGAGTCCAGAGCCCTAACCACTACTCCACACTGCTTATTATGGTATGTATCTGAATGAATTGTGCATGTATTTGCAAACTAGGGGGTATACAGTATAAAAACGTATTTTTTCTGCCATTGAACAATGAATTCCATTGAAATGTAATTATGTAGTGCTGTCCCTCTGTACCATTAGCCATTCAAATGATCTCCCACGATATACACTGATACTGCTAACCACATCGCATCAGAAAGGATCTTTGGAAACCATATAAATACCCTCTTTCATCTACGGCCCTTATCGTTCATCGTTTGTTTGCTCCCTCTCCCTCCACTTTGCAGCGTGCCTTGTCTACAGGGAAGGTGGCCTCTGTTGCCACTGGTCCTGCCTGCTGGCATTAGTTTTAATCTAATTCATATATTTCATTTATTATAGTTTTGCCAGCGCAGGGGCAGCTAATGAGCTCCAATGGGCAAGGCCATGGGGCAAATTCAAATAATAACATAATCATTTACAGCCATGTTTATCTATCAATTCAAAAAATCATTCATTTCATTACACAGATACACTGAGAAAAATTACCAGACTTTGCTGCTGCTCCAATGAGTTCTATGGTCTCCTCTGTGAGGATCCTTTCAGCCAAATCTAAAATATCATGGACTGTGACATCTCGGGTGGCTACAGTACTTTTGCAGGAAGGCATGGGAATATTTCAAGCTATATAAAAATGGTTTTTACTTTTGTTAACGAAAAGCATACACTGCCCCTAATATGGCAGATCTATTAGGTCAGAGTTCTGAGTCATGGTCACATGGTTAATATAGCCCAGCATATATGAAGGAACTACATCAAATGATTTCTGAGATACAAGGTCTTGTGTCCCATAAACTGATTCAGAGAATTACACAATACAGAGGTATACCAAGTATGAAGGCAGTATCTTGAAGCATTAGAAATGCTAAAATAAACAAAAATGAAATGACAAACAATTTGACAAGAAGACTTTGAAGACATTGAATTAGATTACTAGACATTTCTCATTGCATTTTTGTTGCTTTTAGTATTTCTTAGGTCTTTATCACTCTGAAACCAAAAAGTCACATTACCCCAATACGGTCGCAAGTCACTGTGAAGGGGGTCTTCAACCAGGGGTATTCATAGGGTCATAGAGGGTACTCAGGATGACTCCAAAATGCAAAAATAAAAATGAAATTAAAAGAAAATAATTGATTTTTTTTTTTTTTACTGTTCTATATATTATCTCTAAACCACTGTGCATAAATATTTCATTTTTGTTTAGCAGCTCAAAGGTTACAATGCAGGCTGCTTTAATTATTTATAACTTTGCCGGATAGAAAGAGAATGTGTGTGTTTCTGAAGAGATTCTGAAACACTGTCTCTTGATTCTGTGCAGCCAAAGACTTGTAATTATTATTATTATTATTATTATTATTATTATTATTATTATTATTATTTAATTATTTATTTATTTATTTATTTCTTAGCAGACGCCCTTATCCAGGGCGATTTACATTCGTAAACAAAAATACATTTCAAGAATCACAGTACAAGTATTAATACAATTAAGAGCAAGATCAAATACAATGACTTCGGTTCTGGCAAGTACAAGTATATGACAAAACACGATTCAATAACGGAGCAGATAACAGTGTCAGTGATAGTTACATCAGGATATGATTAAATACAAAATACTACAGATTAAACACTTGGCAGATTACAGTACTCTGAAGTACAGGATTAAATGCAGTAAAATAGCGGGCAGATAAGAGCAAGTAAAGTGCATTTAAGGAGGAGTGACAGAGGGAAAAGAGGAGTTCTACAGGTGCTGTCTGAAGAGGTGAGTCTTGAGGAGGCGCCGGAAGGTGGTCAGGGACTGGGCAGTCCTGACATCTGTAGGAAGGTCATTTCACCACTGCGGGGCGAGGGTGGAGAAGGAGCGGGCTCTGGAGGCAGGAGAGCGTAGAGGAGGTAGAGCCAGTCTTCTAGTGCAGGAGGAGCAGAGAGGTCGAGTGGGGGTGTAGGGAGAGATGAGGGTCTGGAGGTAGCTGGGTGCAGTCTGGTCAAGGCATCGGTAGGCGAGTACAAGATTCTTGAACTGGATGAGAGCGGTGATCGTAATTAAAAGTTTTAAGAATTCCTGTTTGGTGTTCTGTCCTAAACCAGCAGTTTGTC